>VZTX01011066.1:205237-352495 GCA_013400915.1 Pardalotus punctatus
TTCTGCCCCCCCTCTGCCTTCTTCCTTTCTACACAGCCTTTCCCATCTCCTCTCAGCCTCCCTTCAGCCAGCCATCCCACCTCCCCTTAGCCTTCGTCCCCTCCTGTCGGCTTTCCCCGTCCCCTCGACCTCCTGCTGTCCCCAGGCAGCCTCTGTGCCTCCCCCCTGCCCTTCAGCCATCCAGCTGGCTCTGACTCCCCACGCTATCCCCAAATCTCCCAGGAACGAGCAGGGTTCCCCCTCCACTGTAGCCCCCAAGGTGATCCTTTCACCTCAACCACCCGCGTCCCCTCATGGTGCTGTTTCTCTCACTAAACCTTGGCCTAGATGACCCACTGTGGTCCCTTCCAACTTAGGACTGATTCTGGGATTCTCGACTTCTCCAGTGCAGAGCTTCCCCAAGCACATCGTGCAGGCCAGCAGTGCCACATCCACACTTGATGGCCCTTCAACTGCCCAAACATCACAGGAACAGCTGGCAGAGATCCCAAAGCCACCAAGATCACCATTCCAACCTACATGTCACAGCACTCTGGAAAGAAAGGACTTTCCAAGTCCATTTCTCCATTCCCTGGCATTTGAGACTGTTGTGTGTCTGGAAGGATCTCTATAGGCATCAGCTGGTCAGCAGGCATGGCCCCAGGACTGGGCTGGCCTGCAAATCTGCATTTAAAAAAGAATAAATAAGACAGTTAAGGTGATTCAGGAATTTCTTGCATGGCACATGGCTTCATCAGATTGCCCCTTTCTCAGATCCAAGGATGCCAGCTCCAGGTGCCTTGTAACACAAGGGAAGATGTGTCTAGTCCCGGTTCCTGACTTCAGCACCAGTTGGGGAAAGACCCATTAGGTTCATTGGAGAGAAGAAAATATATAAGGCAATTGTTTTGCTTCCACTCTTCCTTTTTAATGAAACACTTTCCAGTGTTTTAAGCAAAACATGAGTTTTCATTTAGAAATTTCCTTTCGAACCATTAAAATGTTTTAAAGCGGTTGAAGGCACAGTGAGATGTTTTGATTTTTGTCGCTCTGAAATGTTTCACTCAACACGTTCTCTGTGTGTCTTGATTTGCCAAAATTTTTCAAAGGTTTCTGCTTTCTCGCCCAAGACATATCTGTATATTTTTTACTTCTTTGAAAATGGGGAAAAAAAAGGGATAAAAAAATATCATCTCCACAGGAAGCAGAACTGTATCCAAGAAACGAAGAGCCAAGGGACTCCTCTCCAGAGGTCCAAACTTTCAGACACTTAGTCATCCCTTCACTTGCTTGCTCACACACCAAGTCTAGACATTCGCTGTCTCAAACCCTGGCAGGGACTCTCCCACCCCCAGAGGTCAGCCCAGGGTCTTTCGGGTTTGATTTTGAGTGGTTCCAAGGACAGGCAGTGCAGCAGAGCTGAACGTGCACAGCGGGAAAAGGAGCACGATGACAGGGACACTGGGGACACGGGGTGTAGTGGCCTGCTGACCCTCCTGACTGATTTTGAAGATCCTTCCCCCTTTCCCAAGTCACAATATGATGCCTCAACATATGAGGTAGATTGGAGAGAGCAGGAACCAGGAGACCCTGCAGGGAGCTGGTGTGGGTAGGATAAGAGACGCACGTGGGGTTGGTGAGCTCCAGGCAGCCCCAAGGTGTCTCAGAGAGAGCAAGGCAGAGCAACCCAAGCTGCTCCAAGGGAAGCATCCGAGCACAGGATCCTGGAGGATCTATATGCCAGTGCAGAAATGGCTGGGATTCGGCCTCTGCCGTCTGCTGGAGTCTGTAAAATCCTTCCTGTCAAAGATAACTAATCCTGGGGCCTTTACAACACCTCTCCTGAAAAGCACATTTCATTCCTCTGTCTCCTCCTGCCTTCCAAGTGCATGAGATTGCAATAGGTATTACCGAAAATATTCCCCATGGGAGCCGACACTGGACTCCCTTAAAACCCAAACACCATCACCCCTCCTTCCCCAAGACACAAGTGAGCACTATGCTCTATTATCTCTACACCCACTAAATCTTTCTGAAATAAAGAATAAACATTTCCACCACACATAGTGTAAGTGTATGTGCCAAGCTGCCTCGCTTCCTCTCCTCTGTGGTTATTATAAAGTGGTTTTGTTTCAATGGCGTAGCAGATGGACAGCGTCCAAGTCTGGCATCCCCACTCCCCCCGAGTACGTCTAACACTATCTTTGGTTTATCACAGATTCCTGCAGAAAATGTTTATGGGAGCCTCTTGTTTAAAGTCTTGGCTCCGTTGCAGCATAATTCCTATTATTTATTAAATGAAAATCAAGCTTTTGTTAATGCACCATTACTGTGGCAAAGTGGAGCCCGTGGAAATGAAGGCCAAACACAACACTCGCTTTTCTCTGAGCATGAGGGAAGCATCCCACTGTCACCATCGCTCAACACACACCGCCATGGGATGAGAAGCAGTTTCCTGGCCTGGGACTCCTTAAACATTTCCTTTTGCTGAGAAGAGACTCCTTTGCCTTGCTGCCTCAAACCTGACATCCCAGAGCCAGGCAGTGCACAGATCATACCTCACACCATCAGAGGAGTTGTACCTGAGACACCACTTTGGCCACGCTCTTCTTCATTCACCATGACCAAATAAATTTTCCTCCCCCTTCTGCAATTTTCCTTTAATGGAAAATTTTCCATGGGAAACCCAAAGCCCTTTCTACTTCCCAGTCAGCCACAGTCCCTGTAACACAAGCTCCATATAGATGGTCTCCTTTAGGTGGAAACGTGGCAGTGTTTACATTCCTAACTGGTTTTCAGAGGAAATTCTTAAATTTTCCTGGAAATATCTTGTTGCTGCTTTGAAATGATTGTTTATTTGTGAATTTAGTCGTTAACCTTCTTCCTTACTCCTTTGGCTTTTGATAAGACAGAAAATGTCAAAGGGACAGGAAGTAGGCTCAGAATGATTTCCCCTGGCAAAGGATCCCAGTTCCCAGAAGCAAAGGGAGTTATCTCATCAATTTGAGCAGAGACACAGCTTCACTCCAGGTGCCAGGTTAAATCAGCATTCAGGTTTTTGCAGGGTTTCTGTGTTAGACTTTAGGACTTCTGGAGGGATTTCAACCTGGGGATCTCAAAGCCCTTTCAAAATGAGCTAAATACCACTAATCCCAGTAAAGGTAGCAAGAGCCAGAAGTAGATTCCCACTCACTCCATTCCCAGCCTTAACCTCAGCCCTTGCATCACACCAACTCTGCCATGGTCATGGTGTGTTCTATTAAGAAATACATGTCTTAATTAATATATTCCTTATTAATATTACCTATTCATGAAATTATTATTAATAACTTGACCACAGGCAAAATCCCATAACCACAAGAGAGGGGAAAAAATTCTGTTTGCACAAAAATTTGTGGTATCTAAACTTGTCTGTTACTTATTCAAATACAAGTAACAAAATTCCTACCACCAGAAGTTTACCAAAAAGAAAGACATCTTTTCCCAATAGCTGACATAAACATGTAAGTGCTACCAAACATATTTACATGTTTGAAATAGATGGTATAATTACAATGAGTTATAGCCAATATTCAGACTTTCCCTGGTTTAAATGCTACCTTCTGATACAGCACAGCACATCCTTTAATTGTGATCACGTGCTCTTTCTTAGAGACTGCTGCAATTTTTTTCCACAAAAATGTCTATAATTGAAAAGAAAATGGCATTGTTTAAAATAAATTGTCTACCCTCCTGGAAATAAACAGGTGACTTCCCTTACAGAATGCCCTATTTCTGGGACTTCTGAATCAGAGCAAGCCATCTGCAAAATCATATTGGACATTTTTCTAGACCCCAAACTTGAATTTCAGCAAGGAAATATAGTTTTTCAAGAGAGAAAAAAAAAAAAAAAGCCAACAAGGATTTTGAAAACAAGTCAGGTAAAAGCTATCAGTGGAAATAGCAACAAAAGCAGTCGTAGAGTCCTTCAGTAAAAGCAGGTCCATTCCAGACTCAACAAAAAAGGTCTTTTACCCTCTTTCAACCAGTACTGATGTTCCTCAAAGGATACAAATAGCTGTTAAATTCACTTTTATCTAGAGTGTCTCACATTTTGTGCAGTGCTTATAAAAAGAGAAAAAGCCACATTGGAGGTATGAACACATTCCAACAGCATTCCACAGCTTCTCCATAAGCTCTCACAAGTCAGGCCTCCTAATGAGACCTCTTCACCACCAGCAGGATGGGCTGTCTTTGGTAGGAAGCCCATTTTCAGATGATTTACCAGGAAGGTGTATCCCCAGCCTTCTTGTACAGACAGGGGTATGAAGAGCCAGGAGAAAGGAGGGCCTTACCTCTGGGAACCACCAGCAAGAGCCGAGGTTCTCACCCAAAGGTCTCATGCAAAACCTGCCTTGGTCACGGTGTCTGTGAAAGCAATCCCTGCTGCCTCATGTGAACTACAGGTAACTAGGACAACTTTCTTTGCACCTCAGATGCAGACTCGTGGTTTTTGGAGTGTTTTCCATCACACCATCTACCTTCAAATGGTCTTTTACAGAATTCATCTGCATTTAGAAGTTGGTTTTCCTCTCTTGAGTTTTCCTTGGATTTCCAAGATGAAGAAAGGCTGACATTAAAATGGCTCAGCTACAGGTTTCTGATATCACTTATATAAAAGGGGGGGGTCTAAGGCTATCCCCAAAGACAATTCCCACCAGCCCTGAGCTGAGGGATAGAGCGAGCACCGTCAGACCCTCCACTGCACTACAGTTGGTGAAAAGTGTCCTCCCACGCAAAGGTCTGCTGAGGAGCCCCGTGCTGCTCCCTGAGTCAGAGCCCTACTATCCCATGCTCCTCTCAAGCTGGCTATCACCACAAAGCACTGAGCAAAGAGGTCACAGTGAACGATGCAGGTCTCCATGGTGGTAGGCAAGCCAACAGCTCCAATTTGCTGAAATGCTTTTCGATGAAACCCCCCCGCCCCTGCTTGGCTTGTTCACAGATTCCTTCAGTCTCTCTCCTGGGGGGTTGACCCATTGTTCCTGCAGTCTTTCCTTTTATCAGCTGTCCCATCCTTTCTGCACAACTGCTGAAGTTGGACCTTAGCCTTTCATTTCATTTTCATTTGGCTTCTTCCCCAGCTTCCCATATTTGAGCATTTTGCTTATTATCAGTCTGGTCGGTCCCTTCTGTACTTTGCTGGGCTCCATTCTACTAATTGGTTTGAGTGTGGACCCAGCATTCCCTAAAGGAGAGTCACTTCCCCTCGCACACCAGCACTCCCATGCATTCAACATCCTCCCCAGACTCCCAGAGCAGGAGCGACACCTCCTCTCCAAAAGGTGCCGGTGTCCTTGGACTGAACGGGTCTGAGACAGTGATCGATACAATCACTGATATATGATTGTGTCCCATATTGGTTTTTCACAGCCCAGGAAACACGTCCCCTGGCAGGCCCTGAAGGTTGTAGGACAGATAGGCTTCAAACCAGACATCCATTTTCACTACTGCTTTTATCAACAGATTTCCCTGTAATGTCCCTGTATTGCACACCACCTTGGGAAGCACCCAGTTCCGAATAACCAGCAGCCTAAAACTAGGATGTTCATTTTAATTCCTATGAATTGAAAATATTTGGATTCTAGCATGGCCAGACAAACCAAAGCTGCTTGCACCACCCTTGTCAATGACCTTGTCTTTCCAGAACACAAGTAACCACTACTCTCTGTGGCTCCCAGGTCATAAAGAGGTGTCAAAACCACTTGCCTCTCACTTGTGACTATGGAGGCAGTGTTGCAGAGAGAATAACCACAAATCACAACAGCAGCTCTCCTGTCCCCAGACCCAACCCAAGTTCACCAAGGACTTTTCTTTGCTTGGTCGACTGGGCAGAAAACCTGCAAAGCTTAATTTCTTACCACGCTTTCCCAGGAGGAAAAAATCTCACCTCGAATTGCTGTCAAGTCACATATCGTATCTCACCCCAAAAAGACTTAGGCAGGTTAAGCCCGGAAGAAAGAGAAACTGTCAAAGGCTGCTTGCTTGATAAGGGCACATGGACACTCCAGCAGCACCTGGTTACTGTGGGACAGGTGGAGCTGGAAGCTGGGCTGGGGGAGCAGGTTGCCCTTCCTTGGCACTGTTCTCCAGAGGGGAAGCCAGAAAGGGACAGGTTGTCACCAGCTCTAAAGGAGAGCAAAGCCTGCAGAGCAAGCACTGTTCACATCTTGCAGTGAGCCCAAAGCCACCTACACTCACATTCCAGGAGTGGCACAGCAGTCCCACCAGCTCAGCACCTGCTGGGCAGGGAAAGCCCTGAGAACGGAAAGGCAAGTTCACTGGGATTGTGGCTTTGAAGGAGGTCCTGTTGAACCAAAGAAGGTGGAGCTGTTGGACACTGCTCTGGAACAAGCCTTCAGCCTCCCACACTGGCCTGTTTAACAGCAGCTTCAACCTTCCCAGCCACCATCTAGTGAACACAGAAGTCAGGGTGTCCAAGGGATGGGGACAGAAGGCTGTAATAACAACCTGTAAAAACACTTTGGTCCTGGCAATGGGGAAGACAAAAGGACACATAACACTCAAAAAGCTACTGGCAACTCTAACATGCTGCTTTTCTCCCAGTCTTATACTGGGGAAGGTCCCCAAAGGATGTAAATTAACAAATCTCATTTGAAGGAGTACCAATTTAACTCACAGTAAAGACCTGGCTTTTTAATTTTTAGAAGTCCCAAGCTGGTGTTGCTTGGAAGCCTGGATTTCAAGGTCCAGGCTGGGAAGACCCCACTTGGCTCACATTGGCCTGGCCTCAAATAAAAGAGCTGAAACTCCTCCTGTGTTCCAGGCTGTCCAGCCCCTTCTCCCAGCTAAGTGTTCCTTCCCTGGTCAGACAGTGTAGCTCTGAAGCAATACAAGAATCAGGACACAGAGAAAGGCAGTGACAGAGTCCAAGAAGGAACAGGGAAGAGAAGAGTCATCTGAGGTCCCCGCTGTTCCATGGAACAGGCAGTATTAGGCTTCCAGTAGCTGGATGGGAATGGGGTGGGAGGAGAGAAGTGGGAGCAGCGTTCTGGGAGATGCCACCAGCCATGAACTGAGGGGAAAGGGAGGAGAGGAAAGGAAACCATAGGGATTATGGTTGTTTTGTAGTCATCAGCGCCCTCCCAGCTGACATGCCTGGCCTGTGGCCATCCCAGGGGTGAGCAGCAGGTGTAAAAGCAGCAAAGGGCCATGTGCTCACCCAAAGTGCCCAGTACCTTCTCTTCAGGCATGCAGGGCAGTGTCTGGTGTGTTAAACCCCTCCTGGGCCCGGCCTTTTACTGCCTCTACGGCAAAGCCCTGACCTCTGCCCATAGTATCCAGCAGGTCTGATGAATCCCAGTTAACTCCATCTCCCTTCCCAGTCTGTCCAGTGCTTGGGGCTGAGAATGCAAACCATCTCACCCAGACACACTCTCAACACCCAGCCCTTTCTACTCCCACTTCTTCCGCCCTTTCAGCCAAGACAGAGCCAGGCTGAGAAGAGTCAGACTCCCCACATGAGCACCAAACCCTAGTGTAAGCCAGTCAGAGCAGTTCCTAGGGCTTGGGCTGGAGAGTGGGGAAATGCCAGGCACGTCTCCTGACACCTCAGCAGCCTGCCAGTCTTGTGACCTGAAATCAAGGCTGTCAGGGAGTTCTCAGAGCTAATAGCAGTGGTTATTTGCATTCAAGCTAAGGGGCTGGCTCGGAAGCTTTAGGCAGTCACTGTTCCAGATAACAAGAAAGGGAACTCCTTGCACACATGCTCTGGACACATCTGGCCAGCTGCTGCTCCTGGGCACTGCCATGTGGTTGAAGTCAAGGAGCAAAGGCAGAGCTCTGTGAGAGAGAGAAGAGTTCTTTAAGCTGCACAAAACGTTGTACATCAAAGGCAAATATTATTATTTCCTACTTTTTTCTTTGGAACACGGAACAGATGAGTGAGAATTTGTAGTATGGAATCAGAGGTTCCCCTTAAAACAAGAAATCAATGTATCTAGTCCTCAGCTGAGGTAGGACTGAATGGATCCTTCATAGGGGTAGAAGAATGGTCTTGGCTTTGTGTTAGAATCACAGCAGAAAAAAACTGTAGTGGGACACAAGAATCCTTTCACGATGGACTAAAGGGAAAAAAATCAAATCTTTGAATCTTCCCATTAGACAAATGCTTCTGCAGGAGCATCTCTTGCCACTCACTCAGACACCCTTTCTGTGGCCAAGGGGTGGTGACAGTGTTTGTTGCACACACATGCACACACAAATCCCACACAGGCTCTTCCCCTCCAGTTTGAGGCAGCGCTTCCCAGGCTGTATCAAGTGCAAAGTGAAATCACCTGAAGAGTGTCGCTTTAAAAGCCACGGAAGTGCAGAGAGCAGCACCAGCAGCAGTCAATAGCAATTTCCACCGCAGGGTCGATACCATCTGATGGCTGTGTAGCTGTAAAGATTGTTTCACACACATATCAGGAGGTGGGCAGGGGCAGGAAAAGTGGAATTGGTTTTAATGATTGCAGGATTCAAAGTACTCCTGGCTCCCTCTCCCTCTTCTTCTTTCACAAGAAATACACGCACAAAGAGTCAGAAATCAAATTTCCAGCCCTGTCAGTTCCTATCACACCAGCTCCCCAGCTTGGACTCCTTCCCAGTTTGCCAGGGAAGCTTCTTCTAATCCACTGAGGAGAGCATTACTGGGAGAAGGAGCTGCAGTCTGTGTCCAAACTTCCCTGCAGCCTCAGGTCATTAGCTCCACGGCTTTGGACGCGGAGCTACAGCAGAAGCGCAGCACTCAGGTTCAAACCCAAAGGGTTTCCAGATGAGGGTAATTTGCACTATTTTACCTCCCCAGACAAGATCAGCATCTCATTTTGCTAGATGCTGGATGGGCAGGGAATATTAGGTGAGCACAAACAACGAAACACAACAAAGAGGGAGGGTACCCATTTTGCAGAGAAAATGTGTGAATGGCTCTAGCCTAAAAATAATAGCCCATTGTGTTTCTGCTGCCTCATAAAGTGCTTTTCAGCCGCTGACTCCAGGGGCAACACATGAACGATCGTGTCTTGGTCAATGTTAAGAGCATTGCGGTGGGAGGAAGGAGGGCAGTTCTATGGCCTGGGGTTCCCAGGGCTGGCCCCGCGGTCCCAGCTCTGTTCCTCGGCTCCTTTGAAAGTGCTCAAATACCAGTCACTGCTTCTGTTTGCCTTGCACTGTCTGTCTGTCTCCTGCCTGAGGCACAGACTCTTTCTTGCAGGGTTTCACTGGCTGGAGCTCTGGTCTCTGCTAGGAAAACCTCTCAAATGCCTCTGCAGTAAATGAAAGTCACGACTGTGTTTGTTTTACAGAAAACAATGAACACAAGTTTGATTCTTTGAATTCATTCATTCACTGGCCTCTAAACACAAACTTCTCCCTTGCCATCACCTAAATAAGCAAGAATTTTCCAGGGAGCTGAACCACCACCAGTGTCTCTCCTGACTCTTGGCACCTGGGTACCAGGACAGGGATTTTGAAAAGGATCTTCAAGCATTTTCCTGTGAAAACTGGGGCAAAGAAGCCTCTCCACAGCTCATAGATGGACACAACCCACCTCCTCTCTGCTCCTCGGATCATTTCATAAAACACAAGTCACTGCTGTCTTACATGCCCGCCATGGAGTATTTTATTGACACCCTCATTCAGGCCTCATGATAAGTTTGAAGTAAATACAATAACTACAGGTGTATGCTATGAATGGGGCTTTCCTTCACCCTTGTAGGAAACATGAACCTGTACCTGTGTAACATGTGGACACACACATCCTTCCCTCTTTTTTTCCCAGCTCCTAAGACATCAACCCTTATGTGCTGCAGCTTTTTATTTCATTCAGTAAATAGTCAAGCGTTTCAGGGTCTGACCACCACCTCGATTCTTTTATGGAAGGGATAACACATAACAAAATCTATAGGGGGTTGGATAATGCTCCCAAACTCACAGTCTCCAGAGTCCTTTTAGAAGCAGAAGCAACACATAATGGCACCCAAATCTTGAAGCTTGAAAATGTTGAATGAGGTAGAGCATCACTGCAAGGGCTGGAGAAATTTAAGAGGGGCAGGCTGCAATTAGTAGGACTTGCTTTAAATCAGCAGAAAACCAGCTGGGGTTCAGGCACCAAAGCTACTGTTGCTCTGGATCGAGCTTCACAAATTTTTTCCTGAGGAGAAATATAAAGAGAGGAATGAATGAATGAAGGGGAAACACATAATTTCAATATTTTTAGACAAGACATCTTGCTGTTTCAGTGTGAAATGCTCCTGATTTATACCAGGAATGCCAGGAGAAGTGGGCAGGGTGACAAACACTGTGGAAGACAAAGAAAGCCAAATCCATGGGATTACTGAAGCAGGTTAGCTCTGCTGGGAGAGTCTGACACAATGCAGTGGGCCTCTGACCCTCGAAGGAAGCCAGAAAATAAACTCCATCTCTCTCCATGTGCATGACACTGATGGTGAGACCACTTGTGCCTTTCAGCCTGCCCAGCAACACAGAAGAACCTGCAGATGGTGAAGACTCGAAATTCAGAGCTGTCAAGGCCATATAGGCCACCCACATTAACTAGGCCTACCCTGGTACTGTGCAGATAGAAGAGCTGTGAGAATTTCAGGTCAGTGTTTGCCTTGCCTGCAGGAACCACACAGGATGGAAGGACACACCCCCTGAGCCCCATGGTGTCTCCTCAGCAACCTTGCATCTTTGCAAATTAGTCACCAAGCCAGCATCTACCACCTCTTCTGTTCACAATTAAAAAAAAACAACACAAAATTCTTGATGCATTTTTTTTAAAATCCCCAAATAATTATTATTTTTGTTTGCCTTTTAGGTTACATTTTCAGGTTTCTGCAAAAAAAGATTTTGAAAAGGAAGGTCCTTGTAATGGTGCAAGTCCAGAGGCTGGGACTTTAAATAAAATCCCACGCACTGGGAGATGCTCAAGGCAGTGGCGAGCACAGCTTCTGCTCTGCCTGTGTTCAACCCTGCAAAAGACTGAAAGGGCTCTGTCTGCTCAGCAGTCAAAGAAAATCTTCATCGTGACTTGATCCCAGATACCCACAGAGTGAAAATAGCTGAGATTGGCATGTTCGTTAGGCTCACAGGTAAAAGGCACAGTAAGCAGCAAAACTCAAAATAAATAGTGAGGCTTGACAACACTGAGCAAGGGAACCTTGCATGGGAAATAAAAGACAATTTTGAGCAGGAAGGGTAGTTAATCAGGAGGTCCAGTTACCAAGGGAAATGGCAAATTCATCATCAGTCAGAGGTTGTGCATGGAGACTGGATGTCTTCCAAAAAGCAACACTCTGGTTGAGGATCAAGTTTTTGTGCCCAAGAGCATCCCTCAGAAGAGAATACCACCCTCCCTGGCAGCCTCTGTGGGTGGCTGGCCTGAGCTGCCAGGCGAGCGGGCGAGGGCCGCGGTGCTGTGGTCACAGCCCAGCCTCTCCCCCCAGCCTGGCTCCCCAAGGCTGGTTTGGGTGCCCAGCCAAGCCCCAAAGTCTGCACTGACCATGGCCCTTCTCCAGACACCCTGCCTGGGCCAGGCTCCGAGTCGCAGCCACGGTCACGCTCAGCCCCAGCGTGGTGCTCCTGGCCACCGTGGCAAGCTGTGCTGGCGACTCCGCTCCAGGGCACTGCCTGCCCAACGCAGCCAGCAAGCAGAATAATTATCTTTCTTTACTCCTTTTTGTCCCTGCATCTGCTCCTTCCTTCCTGTAGCTGCCATGCAAAACTCTACCCAAAATACATGCTCTGGCTTCCCTTTACCCTTTCAGGCAGTTTCCTTGATGCCCAAGATGCTGATTTGAACTGACCTCTCTCTCAAGGCCACCTTACCACCAGCTTGGCTCCCCATCCCTCCTTGGAAGCAGACACAAAAATCCAAAGGCAAAGCGAAGCGGCCTTGGCATCTCTGATGTGCTCCTGCACACCTTGATCTCCCAACCATGCCATGGGAAAAAAGCAAAATGGATCAGTCTCTGACTTCCAGCTTTGACTGAAGACAGCAAAATGCCACTGAGTACATCACAGCACCACAGTCCCTGCTTGGAGGTGACTCCCCACATCCCAAAGGGCAGAGGTGTGCTCTCTCCTGTCCTTCTGCTCCAGTCAATATGGCCAATTAAACAGGTTTCTGCAGAAAGCAGGTGCCTGCAGCTCATGCTGCTTCCATGACCCTTGTAAATCCAGTCTCTTGAGTGAATGGCTTGTTTGGAGAGAGCCCTCCGTTTGTTTGTCTGGGCTCTAGTGATAATAGCTCTAATTTATCTCTGAGCTGGGCAGGCATGTCTAATGTGTTTGAGTATTTAGAGGCATTATGGAGGTTTCATTTGGTCAATTGTTTCTTGAAATCCTTTCCCACACACATAACAGCCATGCAAAGGTGGAACTGCTCCACCACGGGCAACCACAGGAGCTGCAGCCTGCGCTGCCAGCCTGGAAAGGGCACCCACGCTGGGGCAGCTGGATCCATGGGAGAGGAGGCACAGGGATCACAGAATATCCTGGCTGGGAAAGCACCCACAAGGATCATTGAGTCCAGCTCCTGACCCTGCACAGGACCATCCCCAAGAGCATTGTCCAAACACTTATTGAGCTCTGTCAGGCTTGGTGCTGTGACCACTGTGCTGGAGAGCCTTTTCTAGTGCCTAACCACCCTCTGGGTGAAAAACCTTTTTCTAATATCAAACCTAAACCTCCCCTGATGCAACTTCAGGCCATTTCCTCAGGTCCTGTCACTGGTCACCACAGAGAAGAGATCAGTGTCTGCCTCTCCTGTTCCCCTCATGAGGAAGTTGTAACAATGAGGTGTCCCCCCAGTCTCCTCCAGGCTAAACAGACCAAATGCCCTCAGNCTCCAGGCTAAACAGACCAAGTGCCCTCAGCGACTCCTCATATGGCTTCCCCTCAAGGCCCTGCAGCATCTTTGTTGCCCTCCTTTGAACACTTTCTAGTAGTTTAATAATTTTCTTACCTTGTGGCACCCAAGACTGCTCCAGCACTCGAGGTGAGGCCACCCCAGAGCAGAGCAGAGCAGGACAATTCCCTCCCTGGCCCAGCCGGCAATGTCCAATGCGCTCCTGGCTGCCAGGGCACTGCTGATTTATGCTCAATTTCCCATTGACCAAGACCTCCAGGTCCCTTTCTGCAGCGCTGCTTTCCAGCATCTCATTCCCCAGCCGGTACATCCAGGATTACCTTATCCCAGGTGCAGAATCTGTCAGTTTTTCAGAAACTGAAGACTAAGCATACAACCTTAGAAAGGGATGATGACAAGACAGTCTGGAAGGTGGCACCACATCTCCTCCTGCTTAGACCTTCCAGCCCTGTTTGCTCTATCATCTCCCCCATGCAGACACTCTGCATCTCAGCCCAGACTGCACAGAGTTATCTTGGTGTCTGCATGAGGAAATACACGCAGCTGACCAACACATTGTACCTAACCTTAAATTAACTCTGCTCCAAAGTCCACTCCAGCTACAACCAGACACCAGCTGAAGACCCCTAAAGATAGATCCCAGCAGAAGGGGTTAAGCTGAGTCAGTGCTGGGGAACAGCGGGACGAGGTCACAGGTGGAGCGTGCGATCCAAGCACGGAGTTCCAGCTCAGGACTACGGGGCTGAACACGCTCCCGCACATCACCTGCGCTGTGCCAGCGGCCTGCGCGTGCTCCGGCCCGTGACAAATGCAAGGTCACGTGCTTCGCCTTAAATCACTTTCGTGGAGGTTTCAGCAATTCTCTTCATGCCATTTCAGCTAATTTTAGCTGAGAGCCGAGAGGCCGTTACTGAGGTTCAGCTGACTGGTGGCAATTTATCAGGTCACCCTGTTGGGGTAGGGAGCCCGATCCTGCTCAGCTCTGCACTCTCATTTCTGAACACAGAGGCAGGAGTGTTGAGAGCCAGACCTGAAACCCCAGAGCAATTTAAGGGAGCGTTAACATGAGCAAACCCACATTGCTCCCTGTGCCCGTCCTCCACCGAGATGCAACCGGTGCCCGGGTGGAGCGTGTCGGGCATCGCACAGCCAGGAGGAAATGACGCTGCAGCTCCCCGGCTGCGAGCATGGGGCTAATTTATAGAGGCCGAATGTAATTACTTACCCTGGCACGCAGCCAGGACACCAAGGTTAACACCCTTGCTCTCCAAAGAGTGCCAGGGGAATGTCAGAGGGATGCTGCCGAGTCATTTTATACGCCTCGACTTCAGGTGTTGCAAACAGCAAGATTTAGCAAGGGCCAGTCAGGAGGAAAAGGGTTGTCATAGAATTTTTTTTTAAAAAGCAAAATAGAAGAAGAGATTTGCTTTCTACTTGGCGGTTTGGGCTCATTAACTTAAGCTTTACTGTGCTGTGCCAGGGAACCGAGTACAACAGCCCTGCAGAAAAGTGAGGACTTGCAGATGCCTCCTTGGGTTGCTTTGGAAAGTTTTGAGTTTCTCTTGGCTTTGCTGGAGAAATCTTGTGAAGCCTTGAAATATATCGCCTCATCTCTGTCCCTGAGCTCCCCGTCCCTGCGATGGCCTTGGCAGTGTCTGAGCTGTCAAGTCCTGGAGCAAGGGCTGGCTCAGACACTGCGTCTGTGCCGTGCTGGCCGGAGCGGGGGCTCAGCTCCACAGACTCCTACGGTGCTGGCAGAAGTTTGTCATGGCTCTAATTTTTTTTTGTTTTAACATGGGTTTAAAGCCAGTTGAAATAGCCCTTGTTAAAAATAAAAGCCACCAAATTTAGCCTTCCTTCCCTCTTCCTCCACCACCTCCCATTTCCTGGAGTACTTGCAACAGGCAGCTGGTTGGGAGGTTTTTCCCCAGGGGTTTTGTCTGTTATTTATAAAGCTCTGATGAAAAAATGCAAAAGAAAGAGAAAGGGAAAAAAAAAAAAATCAACTTCCAGGTGACCTCTTTTCTTCTGCAGCAGCTCTGCTCCCCTGCAGCAATGAGGCATTGCAGCAGCCACGGCTTCAGGGATCACATCCAGCATCCTTTGGGGTCAGTGCAATCCTGCCCTCTGCCTCCCCTGAAGGTTCTCTCCAGCCCCCTCTCTGTCCTTCAGGGATATAGCAACGAGGGATATAATTCCCTTCATTTAAGCTTTACTAGTTTAGCAAAAAAATACCACAACTCCCCACCTCTTAACAAGCACCACGTTACTGGCAGTTGTCCCTGGAACTTCCTGGTTTGGAGGACTTGTCCTAGAAACATAGAATTGTTTAGGTTCGAAGAGACTATAAAGATCATCTCATTCCAGTCCCTCTTGCCATGGATAGAGACGCCTGCCACTGCACCAGGTTGCTCAAAGCCTGGTCCAACACATCCTTGAACACTTCCAGGGATGGAGCATCCACAGCTTCTCTGGGCAACCTGTTCCTGTGCCTCAGCACCCTCACAGGAAAGAATTTCTTCCTAATATCTAATTTAACTCTGCCCTCCATCAGCTTAAAGCCATTTCCCCCTGTCCTAATACTCCCAACATCCCTCTCCAGCTCCTTTTTAGCCCCTTTAGGTACTGGAAGGTGCTCTGAAGTCTCCCTGGATCCTTCTCTTCTCCAGCATGAACCCCAAATCCCTCAGCCTGTGAAAACCCCTCTGGCCTTCACCTTAGCCCATAAACCCACACAGGGAAGGGCAGGGCAGTACACCAGTCCCTTTACTCTCTGTGGATCACCCTTCCAGCAGGAGGGTGAGGTCAAGCACGGCAAGAAGAGCAGAAACCCCTAAGGAAGGTCTGGGAGCTCCTCATGCTCCGCTCAGCCTGGCACGGAGCTGGGAATGATGCCCATCATGGAACATTAACCCGTGTTCCCAACTCCTGTGGCTGCAGGGATGCATATCCACATATTTATCTATATGTACATGTGTGTATCCACTATGGCATGCATACGATGCACATTGAGATAAATAATACTTTGAGAACAAACATTTCATTTTAAAAGTCTCTGTCTGACAACAAGTTAATTATCTATCATCTCATCTCTCAAACCCAAACATTTTGAAAGCTAGGAAATAACTAATTAAGATAATCATAAATCTTGCTCTGTCTCACAAGCCCATTTTCCTAAGAAATAGGAAGAAATACATATTTCATCACAATGCAACATCCGTAACTCTGACCTATAAGATATTAATGACTAGTTCACATGGCTTCTCTATCTAAACACTTTCTTGCAGAGGTTACTCTAAGGAGGCACAGGATAATTATTTGGTAACACTCTCCTGGCAACTTGTCTTCCAACAAATCTGTAGACAGAGATAGCTAATAGGAAAAAAAAAAAGACAACGTTAGGATTTTTTTCCCTAACATGAGCCACGTGACTTCCTTGGATCTATTTTGGTTTAAAGCAGGACAAATCTTAAGAGGGATGTAATTCATTGCTCCCAGTTAAAGCTTTGCTCCCTCTTCCTCCTCCAGAAAACTGTTCCCAACAGGCTCCTTATACTCAGGTCTCTACCCACAGCTGTGGCTTTCCTTGGATGCCTGTTTGGCCACAGCTTTGGAAAACAGCTGGTAATTTCTAGAAGACAACTTCAGATTGATCCTGGAGAGATAAATCAAGCTCACTACAGAAGATGCACAAATTTAGGGCAGAACTACAACACTATTAATGCACTCAGCACAACTGAAGAGCTTAAGGGCTTGAACATGGAGGAAATTTAAATTTTTTTTAGTTAGAGTGTGAAGCCCAGGTGGGACAACCACTTAAGCAAGGCTTTGAGCCTGGAACCATGTTTTATAGAAAAGTGTGTTCACACTTATCATCAGGACTACAAAGGAAAAATGATGAGGTGGGGGAGAGATCAGCAAAGGAAGACATCTGGAAATCAAAAATTACAGGAACAAAATGAAACTTGGCAGGACTCAGGCAGAGTTAGACCTTGAAGGGGAGACAGGCACACAGTGAAAAGGGTTTTTATCACAAAAGGAGAAAAAGAGAAAGTATGGCTGCTCTGCATGCATGGTGGAGGTCTGTGTTAAAGTGGTTTGGACATGGCCCCAATAATAAATCAATGCTTTGTGAGGGCAAAGGCAAGGGCAAAATGAGGGCAAAAGGTAGAAATGGCAACGATCCTCGCCCATGTGATGGTCCAGGGCAGAGGGAAGCAGATACCCCTCAGTCCATCCTCTAGAGAGCTGGCAGCCAAGTCATTCTCTGTGACCACAGGGTAGCAGTTGAAGCATCTCCATTCAGCTCTACAAAGGCCAAGGGTCTGCAATGCCTCAAAACAGGTCTGAAGCTGGGAACATTTGGACTCAGAGCTCACTACATGGAAAATGAGCCAAAACACAACTCTTGCAAATTTGTGTCTCAGTGGGCAAATCCCCAAACCAGATAAAACAGAAGGCTCAAACTTCAGCTCATGGTGCCCCATGGGACCCATTCCATTGGAGGGGGGATGCCCATGGGGACATGGAACAAAGGACCAGGAAGCAGAGAGGGGAGGAAGGTTGAGCTGAAAGACTGCAGAGGTGTCCTGCAAGACCATGTGCTTGCTTTGGACAGAAAGAGCTGCCTCCAGCCCAGCAGCTGCCAGACACGAATCCACCTCCCATCCCTGAGCCAGGGAAACTGCAGGAGCAGGAATTCCTGGCCTCGGGGCAGAGGGGGCTTTGATGCAGTCCAGGGTGGGAATTTAAACATAGCACAGCATGCAGGGAGGCTCTTCCACTCTTGAAGCAGGCCCTGATTTTGTGAAGGGCATGTGCAAGCAAATTCAAGCTAAAGGAAAGAAAGGCCCTTTTTATACTGGAATTAAAATATCTAGACAGAGCCTTTCTGGTGTAACTGGACCTACAGACACTGATCATGATACACCTGATAAAACTTCCCAGGTAGACAGGGACTAAGAAACGCTTTGGCAGAAACTGCAGCAGGAGCCATTTCAAAAGTCTTTAATCTCGAGAATTACTTATGCTATGTAATGAAGTCTGCATTATGGCTGTTCATTACATGGACCCTGAACACTAGAAAGCAGGAGGATTTTCTTTGGCATCACGACAGGAATCCACAGCGTAGGCAAGGCTGGCCCTCAGCGTGAGGTCATATCTCCCTCTAGCTGCTGGTCCCGGGGACTCCGCAGCCTTTGACCACCCAAAGCTTGCACGAACTGACCTCTCCTGTGAGCTGGCACTTCCAGTGCTGCACGTCTTAGGGTCCCTTGCTGCTGGCTGCAGTGCTCCTCCAAGGAGTGCAAAAATAACTCATTTTTGGAGAGGACATGCTCTAAAAAGGAGGTAGAGAGACCAAGAGTAAAAAGCCACAGGGCTGATGGCTTTTCAAAATAAGTTGGTGTACACTGGTCAACGTGGTGTGCAAAGAGCCCAGGACCCTCTGCAGGGGAGACATCCTACACCAAGATACTCATGCTTCTCACAGAATCACAGAATGGTTTGGATTGGAAGGGATCTTAAATATCATCTCAATCCAACTCTCTGCTGTGGGCAGGTGCACCTTCCACCAGACCAGGTTGCTCAGAGCCCCATGTAACCTGAACACTTCCAGGGATGGGTCGTCCACAGCTTCTCTGGGCAACCTGTGCCAGTGTTGCACCATCCTCAGACTAAAGAATTTATTCCCAATATTTAATCTAACCCTGCTCCCTGGCAGTGTGAAGCCATCACTACTTGTCCTATTGCTACAGCCCCTTGTCAAACATCCCTCTCCAGGTCTTTTGTAGGCCACCTTCAGGTACTGAAAGCTGGTGGTAGTGACTCCTCCTGGCAGGTGCCAACCAGATCAACAACAACACACCAAAAATAAAAAAATAAAAAAAAAAAAAAAAACCAAAGAAGAAACTTTCCTTATCTGCAACTTATTTTCTTTGAATACATCTGGATGTGTAAGTTCTCTAGAAGCGTGAGCAGGCTGGGAAGAGCAAGAAACAGAGAGCAGCAGGAAAAAGTCAACATTTCAACAACTAGAAAGGGTCCAGCTCAAGCACTCACAACTCATGACACTCTGAAAAAACACTCCTCAGGCACAGCAGGAGCTTTATCAGCTCTTCACAGCACAAACACAATTTCCAGCTCCAATCACTTTTCTAAGCCAAACCCACAGGAGAACTAAAATGAGACTTTATCAGGCAGCTGAGCGCACCCTGGGGCTCCTTATCATCCCTCCAGTCGGGCTATTGGTGCAGGAGCTGGCTGTCATGCTATTTCCAGCACTGCTTGTAGCAGAGAGGCACTATGGGACAAAGGGGACTTCCAGCCACCTTCCAGAGGGGCTGAGGAACATCTCAGACCTTGCTAAATTCACCTTGCTCCTCCTAGGATCTGAAAGCAAAGCATGTCCATATGGCAAGGCAATGGCCACAGCCCTGCTCTTCTTAAGCAAATCCTGGCTCTCCAATCCCCTCTGCAAGGTCTGTAGAACTCCAAGAGAGCCTTCTCATGTCACCTGGGGGTCCCTTTACACTGCCCATGTGATACAGAGGGGCTTCAGGCTGGAGCCAACCCCAAAACACATCTGTGACAGACCCTGGCAAGAGCAGCCACACACACATGCACAAAAACACACACACAGTGTCCACCTTGCAAAGTTTCCCCTGGATTTTTGTTACCATGTCATCTATTAATTACCTAATTACATCTCCTAATTATGGGATTCCTCCAGTATTTATACTCATTACATAAATGGCGGCAATTACACTAATTAGGTTAATGATACAGGATAACAGTCTACAAATTGCTTTAAAGGGACACTCTCAAGGCACATAGGCCAAGGATGCTCCCTGGCAGGTCAGCTGGTGGGTGGCATGCAGACATGGCTCCCTCACCCTGTGGAGATGCTGCTGCTCCTGCTGCTGCGTCCTCACCTGGCCTCTACCTGAGCGCTGAGGCTGCCACCGTGGAGCCTCACTCAGCCTGGATGGGGAGTGGCTGCAAAGAGAGGCAGCTAAGGAATCCTAGAATCATAGAGGGTTTGTGTTGGAAGGGATCTTAAAGCTCATCTTGTTCCAATCCCCCTGCTGTGGGCAGGGACACCTTCCACCAGACCAGGCTGCCCTCAGCCCTGTCCAAGCTGGCCTTGAACACTTCCAGGGATGGGGCAGCCACAGCTTCTCTGGGCAACCTGTGGCAGGGCCTCACCACCCTCACAGGGAGGAATTCCTTCCTAATATCCAATGCCCCACTGAAAACTGTGGTCCACTACTTAAGCATGACCTTCTCTAGCTGGAAAACAGGAGGAAGGTTTGCAATATTTCTCCTCTGGCCATATGGAGATGTGGGAAGAGGAAGGAAGAGCACCCGCATCCTTCCAGCCTCCCCTGCACCACTTCTGAATGCGCCCCAAATCCTTGAGCCCTGCTCAGCTGGATGCGACCCAGTTTCTTGCTTCTAGGCATTTCCAAAACGGGAGGTTTGCAGAGAGGAAATCCAGCTCCTCTGCTCCAGCGGGATCCCCTGGAGCTCCGGTGGCACTCTGCAAAGACAAGCATGTCCTCGGGGTGAAAGGCGAGCCACGGGAGGCTGCAAGGAATCTATTTTGCTCAGCGCCCTACTTACCCAGATTTGCTGGAGCCTGAGCGGCTCGTGACAAGGTCCTTGCCCCTCTATCTCACCCAAAAGGATCCTAAAAAGCGGTGCCAAACTCCATTACCCTCCAGAGTGGCCTGGAGCACGGGAAGAAAACTCTCGTGCTTGGATTCAAATGCAGGCACTTCACCGGTGGAACACGGGAGCCTTTTGCAGCACTTTGGAGCGTGATGAATGGCCCTTTGTCCTGCAGCCACTACAGAAAGAGAACGTAATTACCCAAACTGGAATTCGGCCAGGATGCAATTTTATGCTGAATGAATTTTTTTCCCCCCCTCCTTAAAGTGTTTGCAAATCCCCCTTTAAAGATAAAATCCCGGAATAAAATCCAGCACTTGCTTCAAAATTGGTCCAATTCCATTATGAGTCAAGTGAACAACTCCATTTTGCACCTTTAAGGCCACAGAGCGCTCTATGTTGCGCAAGAGATTTCATTATTGGCAAGGTTGAGGAATGCTGATATCTGCTACCGAACTGCTGTCTTAGCCCTAAACTATATCCCTGTGTCAGCTGCCCAAAGACATGTGTAACCAGGTCCATTTTCTGAAAGATATACAGCTGCGTCCAGCTTTATAGCCTGCTCCAGCAGGACATGGCTGGCACTTCCAGAGGAGCAGGCTGACCGGTCTCCACTCTAACAGGCGGGGTCTATGGCTCCGGCGGGAGCCTTGCAGGAGTGTATATCGATTGTAAATAATGTCTCAATATCCTATAGTAGCTCGTAAATCAAAAAGGGGTTGAAATATCTTTTCTCTGAGGGACTTTTTTTTTTTTAAAGGAGTCTATTTCTTGTTTAGTAGTTTTCTTTTTAGAGTTACTGGGCTGACCTTTTAGCCTGGGTGCCAGGTCTGAATGGAGGCTGGCTGTCCCTGCTTGGCCTTCCCCAGGGACATGCAGCAGCTCTGCAAAGAGTCCAGGCCCTGTGGGAGAATTGTCACCTCTCCCACCCACCCCCTGGCCCAGTGGTGCTCCTTGTGTGCCTTGCTGAGCAAGGCAAGCCCCACAGCAGCCTCATCTTCCCAATGGCTTGGGAAAAGCCTCCCACCAAGCAGCACTGGAGTTGGGCATCTTGTGGTGGCTTCAGGACACTGAGGTCCTCCCTACTGGGTATGGGCCAACACCATCTTCAGCTTCTGTGCTGCAGATTTGGCTGATGCCAACCCAGAAAGGAAAAACAAGCTTTGAGCGAATGAAGGCAACAGTTTTCTCCTCTTCCACAGGACATAAGAGATCCCAGCAAAAGCCTAACCATTGTCTCAAACCTCCACTTTCCTCTTTTTGGGAATAAAACCCAACTCTACACAGGCCTCCAGACCTCATGTGCTGTAACAGCAATGCAGCAAAAGGAATGACCTCAGGGTTTTGTCCTGCTGGATGTGCCACTGCCACCAAACCCACATGTTGTTATTGACACAGGACAAGGTCCAGATGCACCCTGCATAGCCCTGCACCTGTCACCTCCTCAGTGGGCATGACTTGCAGAGCCATTTGAAATGGCTCAGGGCAGAGACACCTTTTGTTTGTCACATCTCTGTAGGGTTCTGTCACAGTTCCTCAAATTGCTCCAGAATTCTGGAAAAAGAAAAAGAAAAAGCCTTCTCTGGGTAGCTTTTAGGGGTATTGAGCAGAGGGAGCTGAACACCTGGCAGAAGGACAGAAAAAACCCAAATGATTTGCTGTCTAGAAAGTCGTCTAAAATAATCCAAGCTGAGCTTCCCTCTTGTACAATGCTATGTGGCACCTGGGGACACCTCCATTCCCTCTCCCTCGTCTCTTGTGTGCCACCAGCATCCTGCAGGGATGAGGACAGGCCACCCTGAGGTCCACAGACAGCAGGACACAGACAACTGCTCCCCCTCCAGCACTGCCTTCGTAGGACCAGGATAATATTGATTTCTCCAAGTCCAAGAAGTATTTGAGCTTGACTGGCAATAAAATCTAGCCCAGAGAAAGGTGCGATGGGGTCTCTTGGGACTGAAACAAGAACTACAATCTTTAAAGAAGCCAAGAGGGAATAAAAGGGAAGGAAGGGTGGGAGGGGAAGAGCATTTACCTGCACAAAAGCAAGAACGTTGACAATAACCCACTCGGCTCCACTTTGCACGGGAGACTTTGGAGAAGGGGGTGGGAGGCAAGGTGGGAAATTAGCAGGAGCTTAAGAAAATATATATGTAAAAATTAAAAAAATAAAATAAAACTGTATCAGCATTGACTAATAATTTCCGGGCTCTGCGCAGATGTCATTAATGACCCTTTTTATTCATGCAGGAGTTCCCAAAGAGGAGCATAATGTTCCATTAGTAATAATTGAGAAAGTCTCCTGTCGGGATTATGTCAAAACCTAGAGATGCTGCTGCTGCCAAAACATTTTGGTGACAAACGTGTGAAGCGTTTGACAGAAGGTGCCACAGCAGGTTGAGGCGGCTTCAGGAGGGGAATCCTAGAAGGAGAAAAGAGGTGGGAGACAGCAGCAGGGTGGGAGCTGAGCACCAATTCGGGGAACACAGCTGAAGGGACAAGCCCACCTCCTGCAACAGCTTCGGGGCCATGATGGCCCCTCAGAGATGCTGCTGAGGACTGGGCAGGATTTCAGCTGACCCATCTCCTTCCCCACCCACAGATTTTGCAGCACATCTGTAACACATACTCTGCCATGGCTCAGTGCTGCTGGACCCTTTTGTGCAGGGATGGCCATGTCCTCAGCCATAGGGGACAAGCACAGGTGTTGTGACACCTGCTGTTTCTTGCTGCTCATCACAGCCCAGCGAGGGCTGGGGATCACTCCAGCCACTGGCACAAAGGGCAAACCCGGGACAAAGCTGCTGAGCAGCTCACCCAGTGTTTCCCACTTGAAGAGGATGGAGAAAATTTTGTGTGACACGAGCATAGTTTCCTCCCTCACTTTCACCCAACAGCAAAGTCGGGCAATGCCTTTTGAACTATGAAATACCAGTAAAATCTCCACAAACAGGAAAATACATTTCTTCTACCAAATCTTTCCCATTTGCAATGGGGATATCTCTTCTTTTACCCAGCAGATGCAGAGCCCTGCATGACCACAGCTGGTGTCTGAGCACTGGCATTACCCTGCTGCTGCACAAGCACCGCTAGAAAACACAGGCAGAGCAAGAGGCTCTGTCCAGGCTCAGTCCTTTTCTGAGGAAGGGGTGTTAGTGCCTTGCAAGAGCCGACATAACAGGTTCCCTCCTCTGCCCTTATTCCCTCTTGCCGAGCCCCTCCTGGGACTGGAGCCCCCAGCATTACGCACCTTACCCACAGCTCTCCCAAACCAGAAACCATCTCCACATATCTCAGCTCCACAACATCCTCAGGCCTGACAGACACAAGTTGCAGGGCTTGGGGGGGGGGGGCCAAGCTTAGGAACAGAGCATCAGCAAGGTATGGGAAGGGGTCCACAGGTATCAGTGGGCATAAGCTGGTCAGATGGGCAATGCAGGGAGAGCTGGAAAAGCCACCCTGGCTCCCCATCCCCAGCCAGGGAGGGTTTGTACCCCTTGAGCACAGCTGCTCCTGCTGTGGGGAAGCACCCATGGCCCAAGCAACACGACCCAGCTTGTGGGACAAATCCAGGCAGGTCACGTTGCCCAGTCAGCACCCACTGCCAGAGGGGTGGAAAAAGGGAATTAAATTCAAGCACTGTCCTGGCTGCAGCAATGCAGCTGGGGAAGCCCAAGCCAGAGCACCTCAAAGTCAGCATTACACAGAGCCAAGGGCAGAAAAAGAGTTTGTCACCACCATATTATTTGCCCTTTTAGAGCAGAGAGATATTTGGAGCCAAGACATTGGTTCAGGCAGCATGTAAAGCCATGAAATTTAGATTTGGATCCAAAGCTGAAGTCTAAAAGCCATCCCAGTTTTCAGGAGCTGGTTCAGGCATGTTTCTCGTCCCCAGACCACAGCAGAAGGGCCTCTCCTCCCTGGGGCAGGAGCAGAGCAGCTGGTACTCTTCAGCCCAGTTAACAGCCGAGGTCTGGCCACCGCAGCCGAGGGCTGCTCCAGATTTGTTTTCTAGTGGTTTGTTCATTGAGAGGCTGCCAAAGTGTTAGCAAAGAGAAATGCACACTGGCCAGATCCTCCCCAGCCCAGCCCTGCCTTGCACCAGAAAAAATCTGCTGCGAGCTGGAGCGAAGACCCTGCCCAAGGAGAGCCTGTGCTTGGCTCTCTGCTCCAGCCAACTCCTGAAAGTACAGTGGCAGGGTACATCCCAAACGGCTCCAATTAGGACAACCCCTTCAAAGACAAGCCCCTGGGCCCCAAACACCACAGAGGCTGCCCACAGGTCTGGATGAACAGTGTCATCTCCCCCAACACCTGCGGGAAAGCTGCTGCTCCACCACGGTGTCCGTGCGGAGTGGGAGGCAGCAGCGCCATGGAAAAGAGCGTGAAGGCTGATTGCTGTAATTGAGCCTACCCGGGGAATTCCAGTCTGTGGGAACGCACAGTGCAGCCCAGCCTGCAGGAACAGGGGTGGAGAATATCCGAGCTGTGCCTTTGGAGGACTAATGATGATGGGTTTTTGCTAGGACTCAAGCTGGCATGGATGAGAGCTCCCGCAGAGTGCGGAGTCAGCCAAATTAAGCGCCGGTCGTCCCTTGGAGAAATCCAGTCTAGAAGAGTTAGTCACAGGATGCTGCCAGCCTGGGTGCAGGCTGTGTGGAGAAGGAAGGCAAGGAACTCTGTGTCCTTGCTGGATTCCTGCCGAGGGTTCAGCTAACCCTGCTATTTAGGTGGCAAGAGACCAAGCAGTGATGGCAAAGGGATTCACATGTGGGCAAGATGATGCTCAGGTATCTCTCCACCAGGCAGGGCTCATGTGGAATTTACAGTGGAATTGGGAAAATGTACAAGCACACATATGGGTGTTCAAAGGGAGAGAACCTGCATCACAGTCCTTGTCCTTTTTAGCATTTGCCCCCTTTTCTGGGTTCTGCAAGGCTTATAAATTTACTGCCCTGTGTGTGTGTATAAGCTTACTCCAACATATTGCCAGATATGTGCTGACCATTTCCTAACCATCCTGTAAAGGACTTTAAATCCTGGCAAAATGTGAGATTCAGGTCCCATCTCGGAAGTCTGAGGTCTGGAAGGTGAACATGGCTGCACTGCTTTCCTGCCTGGCTTGGAAAATTATTGCTAAAAGATTTAACATGACTGTAAATAAGTTTGTACTAAACTGATTCTTCGTAGCCAAATCCAGAAAGAAGAAACACAAGGAGCACATTGCTGGTACTTGTGGTTAATTGCTGCCTTTTCTTTTGGGTCTACTTGGTTTGAAATATTAAATGCAGAGGAAACCATCTATTTTTCCTCCATAGCCTGTCAGTACAGAAAGTGAAATATGGGGGTTCCCCCCCTTTTTTTAATAAACAAGGAGTATAAACTGTTTTATAGTAACTAGATAAAATTACACAGTATTTTACTCTGTGGAGAAAAATATGGATCTGTGCGTGGCAGTATTTCTCCTATCTTTCTCCCTGGCTGTGCGTTAACGTGACGACTCCACATAACTCAGCTTTGCAGAGTTGTCAGGGACATCTCCGAGCCCAGACACTCCAGTCTGTCCCATCACTGCCACCTCCAGGGCCACAGGCCACCCACCACAGTGGGTGACATGCATTTTTATAAGAACTCTGGGGTTCAGTGCCCCTCCCTTAGCACCCCAAGAACTTGGGGGAGATTTGGGGCCCCAGCCACAGATTTAAGCCTGTATTTCACACCCTGCAGTGGCCCACAGGCAGCTTTTACCTGGCAGAGGATCTCTGGTCCAGCCCATGCTGTCACATCATCTCTTGGAGAAGGACAACAACAACAGATCAGGAAAGCACAACAACTTTTCCCTTCAGAACCAGCAAACTTAAAAACTGATTATTTTCTCTAAAGGACCAAACCTTCTGCCCTCAGCACCAACTGTTTTGCTGCAGCTTGCTGAGCCTCAGCTCTGCACTGCAAAATGCTCTCTGGCAGATCTCCTGCCCCTGGCAAACTCCAAATCTTCCACAAAGGCAGGGAATTTTTGATTTCACAGCTACAGTGCTTCTCCCTTTGACCCTGAACTTATTCTAAGGATGTGCCAATATTTCAGAATCAAAATATCTTTATAGCATTTTATGCCCATTCTGATGGCAACTCTGAAACTTTGGCTTTGCTGAGCAGAAGCACTTCCCAAACCTTTGTATAGGGTTAAAATTCAACATTTTCCATCACAGCCTAGCATACAGCTGCACTAAGACCTTAAAGAGCAGCACCTGAGGTGGAAAATTCAGTGTATTCCATGCAAGTCTGTTAAATTTTGACTGAACAGTCAGCAGCTGGGTTAGGTCAACCAAACTGAACATCTGGAGCCACCACAAATTTTTCCAGAGCCTCTTGCAAACGGTGAGGGAGAAGACCCACTGGTGTCCTTACCTTTGAGCTCCATCCTGCCCCTCCTGCTGCTGGGTGAGAGCTCTGGTGACAGCAGAGATGCTGCTTCCCCACTGTGGCTGTGGTGGGAAGGAAGGTTGAGCTCCCCATCAATGGCTTTAGCTGAAAATCCAAAATGCAGAGGAGGAAATCAAAGCATGGTTGGGGTCAGAAGAGACCTTAAAGATCTTCCAGATCCAACCCCCCTGCCATGGGCAGGGACACCAAAATGTGCAAATGGTTTCAGCTTTCCCCACCAGGCACCGAACCCCCATTCCCTTTATGAGCAGAAATGCAGAAGCACTTTCCTAACGAAATAAGGCAGATTTTCATCACAAGATGCAAATTTTCATTTAGAGCTGAGCACATCCACCCCTTCGCACAGCCCCTGGCACCCACGCCGATACCATTTCTGGTGACACCAGAGCATCCTACTGTTTTGGATGAAAATGGAAGGATCTTCTGATTTATTTTTTTTAAACCATGTTCTATAGGAAAAAAAAATAAAAAAGAGGATTTAATGTAAAAGTTTCACCATCTCGGCTGCTCCTGGTAGTGACCCATGGGATTCTGGAGTAGGATGTGGCTGGAGCTGGAGCAACGCTGCCGCAGCATCGCCCGTAGAGGGAGCTTCCTCGGGGAGCCGGGCAGGGCTGACACCTTTTCATCAAAAGTGGTGAGCTTAAAAAAAAACAAAACCAAAAAATTATTTTTTTCCCAGACAATATAAAGTATTGATTTTAAAGTTCTTGTGGTTTTGGGATTGTTTTGTTGTTGGTTTGGTTTTTTTTTCTCCCTGCCACTCATAGCAAAACAGGCAGCTCTGGGTTAAACTTATTGAAAATGGATGTTTTGTGAGGGGGGGGGAAAGGAATGGGGAGAGAAATGCCTTGCCCAGCACTGGGTGTTTGCAATTGGTTTGTAGTTGGATTGAATCAAGCAAATGGTCACTTTTCCATTTCATTTTATTATAATGAAGGGGGGGAAAGCGCTAATATTTTAGCGAAAATAAGATTCTGCAGTCTGTGAGCCAGTGCTCACATGCTAAACAGCTTTTCAGACCTACTGGATACCACTCTGAGTTTGAAATGTGAAGCCCCACGGCTGTTTTTCTACACATTTTTAGTTTAATTTCCTTGCAAACAGGCTCCCAGGCTCCAGTTACTTCTCTGTAATTTCCCCCCTACCCTTTGGGCACAGCCACAGGATTCCCACAGCTTCTGAGCCGGTGGAGGAATGTCCTTTTAATTCACTCTGTGGACGGCCCAGTTAGCATCCCAGCAAATGATTACCTCGGGGAACACTTGGATCTCAGGACTCGGCAGCCAGCTGCGAAGGCAGCCGGCGCTGGCCCCGTGTCCCTGACGGCACCGGAGAGCCGGGAAGGGGGAAAGCATTTCCTTGGAGAGGCGATGACGCTCAGGTGGCCGGGCAGCACAATTAGGCAGGGAGAATTACAGATTATCCCTGGTTTATAGCTCCCTGATAGAGGGGAGGGGGAGAAGCACAATGAAAACATGATCATTTCATTTGTTCTGCTGTGCAAACTTCTGGACAAGGCGAGAGATAAGCACAGCTCCACCCCCCAGCTGCATTTGATCTGATGGGCTTTGAAATTAAGTGTTCTCCCTGCAACAGGCACAGGAGCTGTGTCCTGGTGGAAACTGCTCTTCCAGGCTCTCCCACAGCGTGGGGTTTGGGGCTCCTTTCACTCAGCACATTAAGAATGAAAATTCTGAGAAGCAGCTGAGAGCCCTCAGGTGCACCACGAGCAAGGGATGGTCTCACACCAGGTCCGTTCCTCTCTGTAAGGAGAGGCTTTTGCTTGGGCAAGGAGACTGGAAAACACCAGGGGACCAGGGAAAGGCTGTACAGGAGATCAGGGGCACAGCAGGGACACAGCCCAGATGCCAACATGTCCCATCACAAAGCTGTCCTTCCATCTCAGTAACCTGTTGCCACCTTCTTCTTCCTCTGAAGATCCCTCTCTCTGTTCCCTCCCTCCAAAATGCTCCTGGGCTGTCAAAGTTTCCAAATGGGGACATTCACCCCCAGATCTGGATTTATACTGCAGTGTCTCCATCAGTTCTGATGGATCTACACTTGACAACAGAAGAATTCCATTCCGTCCCTTAACCATGTACCACATTGGTTTGGGTAAATAGCAGAGCTCCCCCTGGCTTTTGCAGCTTTAATATAAGGCACAACCTGCCGAACATTTCTAAATGCTCTGCATGTTTTTAACTTTTTTCCCCAGTCCTTCTCAAAGGAGGAGAGTGCAGATGGGATCTCTAACTCATTTTCCTTGTCCTGTTTGCTTACAGACCATGTCCATTCTCACTTGCTCTTCTCTTCCCACAGAATTTTCTTTCTCTGTCAGCCAGCCTCCCTCTCTGTGTATTTTGGTCCATCATCTCATTCTCCTCACCTAGGTGGAAGCAGCACCATTTCCCCTGTACCTGCCAGATCAAACTTCCCACTAAGCTTTTGCTTAAAAGCTCCAAACCAAGACTGCTCCAGTTACACCATTTCTTTCTTTCCCCAGACCCTGTCTCCCATTTATTTATTTTACCTGTTAGTCTGGCTCTCCAGCTCAGCTAGGCTTGTGCCATCTGGAAACAGCTGCACACCCTGGTCCACCATCCTGGGTCAGTAATGAAAACATGGAGCATCCCCAGATACCAGAGCTGTTCAACAAATCCTCGCAGTGCAAGTCCAAGGTTGAATTTCTGGCCACTTTTTCAGCCTCTAGCATTCATCTAGGTGATTTTCCCGCAGCCATGAGACCACCCTGCCAACCATCTGGCAAACCCAGGATGCTCAGCTTCTGCTGTTTGCCTTCTCTCCTGGGACCTGCCACTCAGAATCACAGAATGGTTCGGGTTGGAAGGGACCTGAAAGCTCATCTCATTCCAACCACTTGCCATGGGCAGTGACACCTTCCACTAGATCAGGTTGCTCAGAGCCCCATCCAACTTGGCCTTGAACACTTCCATGGATGGGGCATCCTTCTCTGGACAAAGGCAAGGGGATCCTACTGGGCTGACACAATTTCCCTTGAAGCCACCTGTGTTACCTGCTCTCACACCCTTGCTTTCTCCTAGGTTTTTACAAGTTTGACTAAAGACCCCAATATTTTCTTTTCTAGGAGCTGCAGTTAGACTGAAATCTTCATCATTATCCTTTTCATACTTTTCTCCCTTTTTACAGACAAGTATATTTTCCCCTAGTACTTAATTAGGATCACAGCCGACCTTCTTGGAGGAAAACAAATGTGATGCTGCTTCTTTGGCAGCATCTGCTGAGTGCTTTCCCTGTCCCCAAATTCCAAACCAACACCTCTGTGGTCCTCCAGCAACTTTTAAGATAGTGCTAGAGCAATGTCTCGTTACACTCGATGTCCCCTGCTAATTGCATCTCACCATGTGCCTTGGCTTCTCTGATCTTGTCTCTGCATGTGCATACTGCACTTCTGTACTTGATCTTCATGGCCTGACCTACTTTTAATTTCCCTCAGGTTTCTTTCTCAGATCTGAGCCCTTTCCCTGTGCTTTCTGTCTCCTTTAACACCGTGGTCTGAACTGTGCCCACAAGAAGTTGTGACTGGCTCTCCTCATTAACAGATTTTCCCCTTCAAGATCGGCTTCCCTGGAGGCCTTACCTGGGCATGATCAGCCAGTGCTGGAGTCCACCTCTGCATAGATCCAGAGCTCTCCTTCTTCCCTCCTGCCCTTTCACACCAGTGCAGTCATTTCCCAGCAACTCTAACAGGGCACCTTCCATATTCCTAGCCAGTTCTTACTGCAGGAACAACCAGCAGAAAAAGGCTCTTCCCTGCTCTCCCACCCTTGGTGATGGAGACAGTCACCCACACACCCCTAAAACTCTTCTTTCCCCAGGAGCAGATATCCCACATTAACTCAAAGATGCTACCAACTGCTCACTAAAGCCTCCTTTACCTGGTGTCTGGAGTCCCACCAGTATTTTCCTTCGATCCACCAGCTGGAGACCTCCAGCAGCTTTAATCCCACCATTTCCTGTCCCTCCATGCAAATATATGCACCCTTGACATGGAAAACACCCCTTCTCCCAATGCCCCTGCCTGCCTTTCCTTCCCCAGCCCTAAGGATATCCCTTTAGTGCCACAATTCCAGAAACAACTTCTCCTGCTAATTGAATCCCGTGGCTTTGTTGCAATCCCAAGCCCCCAGCTCCCCCCCACTCCTCTCCCATTCATCTTCCATTCAGCTCCTGGGCACAACAGCCTCCTCTGCTCTTTCTTGGCCCTCCTTTGATCTCGCTGTGAATAGGAGAGGTCAAGCTACACGACCACGATTTCTTTTCTCCATCCCCGCAGCCCGTGGCTCGGGCAGGGACGCCTGGCACGCCGGACGGTGCTTCCAGCAGCGGGTCAGGGCTCGTGCTCCCCAGCGGGGCTGCCAGGCTGCCTCTGTGGGGGAGCCCCCAGCCATCCCCGTCCTTAATGGGGCCCCGACACTCGACGCTTTCTCTCCGCCTCAGCAGCGCGATTCAAAGCCCATTGAAGGCTGGAGAAAGGCTCCCATTAGCTTCAGCAGGCTCCCAGTCAGGGTCGTGAACCCCAAAGGATGGGATTTGCTACACTGAGGCTGCAGGATCGAGTCAGTAAATTGTCCTCAGCAGTCAGGTGCCTGCTGGGTCCTCCAGAGCAGCTCCAGGCTGGGTGTCCTAGCGCAGGAAGCAATGGGCCTGGGAGTTCTACTCTGCTCTGTCTGTGCTCTGCAAAAGGAATCCTTGCTAACCCCAGTGGCAGCCACGAGGGCAGCATCTCAGCCAAGAGGCAGGAAAGAGGAAAAGGAGAATTACCTTGGTTTAAATCCTCTCAGCTGCTCACACCAAAAAGATTTACCTTCCGAGACAGGATCCTGATAGCACTCGGAGCTGAATCCCCTGCCTGAAGTGTATGAGGTTTAATTACTGCAGCTTTGTTAAATCAGCTCAGCTAAGCCCCTGTGTAATTGCTTTCTTCTGGGCCCAGCAGTGGTTTATTTGAGGACAGCTCAGGCTGATTTTCAGACTACTTGAAGCTGCTCCTATGCTGTTTTTTTATCCCCTCGTTTCAATCAGTTTAAACACTCACCTCTTGAAAAAGCACCTTGAAAGAGGTCAGGCCTCAGCCTTTGCTCTGGTTTGTGCTGGGACAAGGCAAAATGCTTCTTTTTTTCTTTAAATACATGAAGCTCAATAGCACCCAGTGCTGTTGGTGTGCCCTAGAGAGCATGTGTTACCCATCAGCCACAGGGAGGATGCCTAATGCATCCCCAAAAAGGGAAATGTCACCTGCTGATGTGACCAGGACCCTTGGCCACGCACCACGGTGCCCACAGGAGCCACATCCCCAATCCCACTGTGCTTCCCACCGCCCTCGTCTGGTTGGAGAGAAGCCCAGGACACGTGGCACCCCGGTGATACTTCCCTCCATCCTTGCATCCCGCGTTTCCGCTGGTTGCCACGGTTACGGGCGAGCCGGTGCGTTCGGCAGGGTGGGAGGGGGCAGCGGACAAGACCTGGGGTGCCGGGGCTGTCAAGGAAATGGCTTTTTTTTGGGAGGGAGGAGCGTCCCCCGCTCCTCGGCAGCCCCGCAGAGCCGACCCGCTGCCGGCGCCTTGGAAATTTGCATGGAGCTGACAAGATGACAAGGTGCAAATACGCCAGGCTGCTCGGGAGTAATTTTTACGGCAGCTCTGCCTTGTGCACGTTTTTATTGCAAAGAGGGTAATCGGGCCTCTTCATTATTGAAAACATATTTACTACCCCTCGGCCGCTCTCTCCCATTTTTGCCAGCCCCTTCCTTCCCCCCTTAAGTACCCTGTCCTCCACGAGATATGATCTCATAAATTTACAGTGTACTTGCTGTCTGCAAAGTGGATGTTCAGTTTCATTTTTATTGGACTTTATGATACGGGCGGATTGCATTTTATTTGCTGCACCGCTACCAGAAGGCCTGGAACGGTCGGAAAGTGCTGGGTGCAGCAGGGATTTGGCCTGGGAAAAGGGCGGTGGGATGGGCTCTGCAGAGCATGGCCGAGCTGCCAGCGTGGGATGTACTGCCTGCAAGCAGAAAGGCCGCAGGAGAAGGTAGAATCACACAATTACAGAATGATTTGGGTTGGAAGGGACCTTTAAAGGTCATCTAGTCCAACCCCCCTGCCATGGGCAGGGACACCTTCCACTGGATCGGGTATTGCTTTGGCAGAAAGCTGCCTTCCTCTTCTGCTGGAGATGCTGCTCCTTCCACCCCATGGTCCTCCCAGCTCCTGCTGAGAGGAACTGGAATCGATGCAGGAGCGTGTCTCTCCCCGGCAGCCAGCGTGATTGACAAGGGATGCACAGCAGGAGCACAGCAGCAGCTTCTTATCACTCACCACCCTTTCTGTGGTTGGCACCCTTTCCAAAAACGCCTTTCCCAAGCCTTTCTCAGGCTAGACAGGCTTATCCAAACCCACCTGTCCAGCACTTCCCTTAGTGTGACACTAATGGACCTTAACAAAATTGCCAGAAGCCATGGGGAACGGCAGAGGTGTGCGTGACACCAGGGAGGTCGGAATCTACAGAAACACCTCCCACAGCCAGTGCCATGCGCCAGACTTGCCCCACTGTCACGGCAAACAGAGCATAACCTCATCCCCTTAACTCCAAACCCCTTGGAGTTAATCCTACTTGGTGCCTGGCACTCAGGCAAAGCCTTGCTGCCACCGAGGGAGCCCTGGCTGGATCCTGCCCCACAGGCAGGGGCAGAGGGAAGCACCTGCTCCCACAGGGATCAACTCTGGACTGAGTGTCGCACCAGCCCTGCTGTCAGGGCCTCTGTGATCAATCCCTGGGTCATTATTAAAACTCTGTCTCACTGGTGCACAAGGAATTTGTACTGCTCAGTGAGCCACAGAGCCTCTCAGCATCGGGTGGGTGGGCTGGCACCACATCTCTTCACAGAGCCACCTCCTTCTCCAGGGAAAAGGGCTCTGCAGCCCCTTCTGCAGCTGCCCAACGGCGCTGGGAGCCCAACTCTCTTTGTATCCACCTCATCTCAGTGCAGCACAGGCGAAATAATCAACTTGTGTCATTCCAGTCCGAAAAAAAGGGAAGAATGTTGGTTTTTTTCTTTCCCAAGGTAACGGGGAAAGGCCAAGCAAAGCACCGCAAAGCAACATAAATGATTTAGCACCCAACGATTTTGCCAGGGAAACACTAAAGATGGAGTCTAATCCTTTCATCTAACCCTGGTCCTTCTAAAAGCTTTAAGCTAGGAGTTGACTCAGCATGTCAGTGCCAAAAAGATCCATTGACCTCGAGTTCAGTGCTGAGAAATTGAGAAATGTTCTTTTTAATGTCTATTCAATAAATACAGCATCACCCTCTCCGTGGGCTAAGCAATCCACTTCAAATCCATTACGGCACGTTCTCACAGACTGACAAGTTGTCCTGAGACAATAGTGGCTGCCAGATGAGGTTAACCCTTGCTGAGGGGGTGTAAATCTTTGTAGCCACAAGCCTTTTGCTCTCAGAAGTCCTTGAGAAGAGGGGAGGGGGGTATCTGAATTGATGAGGAGCGCCTGCTGCGTGAGCTCCTTGCTGGACCAAGGTGATCTGCGTCGGTAAAAAAATATGCCCAGTCAACACAGCAGCCATCAGAACATCTTGATGGGAAGGAGGGGAGTGCTGCTGCCCTTTGCTCCCTGCTGCACTGGTGATGTTCCCAGGCATGGGATCATCATGATCCCAGTTCTGTCTGGTCATCACAGCTCATAGGATTGGCAGCAGGACCGATGCTGCTGGACCATGGTTTTCTTGTGCTGCTCTGCCAACAGCCAAAAGGGACCCTGGAGTTCACGGTGCCTGAGGAAATTTGGAGCTGGCTTGGAGACCTTTGGCATGGGCACACTGAGTGGGAGCTCTATGCTGGGCTCCCTCAGGGACACCCCGTGGTCTGGGCAGCACTGACCTGGCTGGATTAAATAGGAAAACACCTCAAGTTATGCCAGGGTAGGTTTAGATTGGGTATTAGGATAAAGTTCTTCGCTGAAAGCCTGGTCAAGGATTGGAACAAGCTGCCCAGGGAACTGGTGGATTCACCATCCTTGGAGGTGATCAAAAAACTCATAGAGGTGTTTAGGGACCTGGTTTAGTGGTGGACCAGGAAGTATTAGGTCATTGGTTGGACTCAATGATTTTAGAGGCCTTTTCCAACCTAAATGATTCAATGAAATAACTTGCTCAAGGAGAACAGCACAATTCACAAAGCAGCTCAACCCACCTAGGCCAAACCACTGCTGGCAGTGGGCTGTAGCCTCTGCTTCCCAAAAAATGCACCTTAACAGAGCGGCTTTGCAGGGACAGCCCAGGTCTGACAGCAGCACAAGCCTCCTGCACAGAACACTGGACCTGCGGCTTGGGCTTTGTCCAAGAGCACATCCATGTGAGGAGTGACAGCAGGGTGGCACCACTGCACCCACCACCATGTGTCTGTGACCCTGTCCAAGGGTAGCAAATGCAGGGATGGTGCAAAGATGAGGAGAGGGGAGTCCCTGCAGCCAGCTAGACCTTCGTGCTGATGGAACGTCCTGGACTTTGCAGCTTCTAGCAGCAAGTCGTTAATGAAAATTATCACTTTAGTAATGGTAATAATGCAATAATTCCAAAAGGTAAAGCTATGAGAGCACAGTCAATCTGCAGGAAATTGGAGCAGAGGCAGCAGGGGAGCCCTATGTCTTTGGGTTTATATTCACTTACAAGTGTTTCATGGTGCCCCCTTCATCCTGCCCCCTGGTTTCAAGCTTCTGAGCCAAAGCTCAGCAAGTCCCAGCCAGGCTGGAGGCTGTGGCAGTTTTGGGGGGACGATGGGGTGCTGCAGCAGCCACCCAGCCTTTGCAGGCTCCTCCAACCTGCCAGGCTGGAGGAGGTCGCATTGAGCAGGTGTTTGAGGCTCTCTGCTGACTCAAGGATGCCATCCCACATCGTGTTTATCTGGGTCACATTTACAAGTTCTCTTTTTGGTTTTGGAGGCTGGCAGTTTCTATTTTTTCCCCTCTCTCCCCACGTTTGGATGTGACAACTGAAGGCAGTTTTGCTGAGAGCTGCAGCGGGCAGAGGGCTGGGCCGTGGGTTGTGCTGGTTAATTACTCTTTGCTGGTTAACTGGATCATGTTTATCTTCTGTCAGACTGCAAAACCTTCTGTGCAGCATTCCTTGCTCATAGAGTCTCTCAAGATACAGAATCGTTAGAAATCAGCAAAAGGCTTTTGTTTATAGAAATAAAGCTTATATATAGACTGCACCCAAAGGTTAAAGTCTGCATAGGCACGAAATAACACCTGAATGATATTCCAATGTCCCTGAACTGATTTAAAGTAAAAATCTCATTTCTTGGGGAAGAGGAGGTACACTGGAGGCTTTTGTACAGGTGGGGCTGCTAACACTGGGAGTATCATCCCACTGAGGGACTTTTGGGGCAGTTGAATGCTTAGACGATGTTAGTAAGGATTTCCACACTAGTAAATTCTGCTCAGCACTCGTCTCCAGCACTATTTTGGAACCATTTAAGGCTATGCCTGAGGAAATATGCCTACTTCTTCCACAGGCATAGCCTTAAATATTTTCATTGAGCCAAAGTCCCTTGTGTAGGAGGGCAGAGCACAGAGTGCTTGAATGCTGCCCCAACAGCATCACTCCTGTCCACATCTCCACTAGGAACTGCTCCAGAAATTACAGCCATATCACATCCTCATTGCTATAATCTGGTTGGACGATCTGGCCCTGACTTTTTTTTTGGTCCTCCAGGCACTCTGTGGGAAGTCCTGTCCAAAAAAAAGCACAGCCACCATGTAGGGAAGATGCAGCTACTTTGAGATAGGCCTTGAGATTAATCCCAAATCTCTCTGGAAGTTACCTAAAGGTCCCGAGGGCAAATACCACCATCCTTAGAGACACTGCTGGCTGAAAGACCAACACTGAGCAGTGATATTTCAGTCCTCCCTTTTCTCTCTCCTGCCACAACAGCCAAACAGGCCATATGGTAGAGATGCTAACACAACCATTTCCCTCCTAAGTGCTTTAAATTCTCCATGTGCACAACAATACACCATATGTATAACCAGCAATGAGGGTCCCTTAGACTTCCAGAGAGCCTGGGTCTTTCCATGCCAGCACAGCCCTGCAGCAACCAGAGCTGCACATGGAAAGTCACGTGCAAGGGCAGCAGGAGTCTGGAGCCAAAATTTGGGATTTAATGCCCCACATGCAGGGTGTGCACTCACAGGTAACACCTGCTTAGGGTTGCTTTGACCCTACTCCCAGCCTCACCAGGCAAGGATATCTCCAGGAGAGACTTCTGGAAAGGCAGGAAGCCTTCAGCTCATTCCTGACTGAATTTCACTGGGAGAGACAAAACAGAGAAATTTGGTACTGGACACGGCCCATTCATTTGAAGGCAGGTTGGCAGCGCCAGGCTGTCACCCTGTCACCACAACTTCCTGCTCAGGTCACCAGCACCAGCCAGGATTTTGGTGCTCCACAAACCCACTGGCTGGGCCACCTTCTGCTGAGGAGAGACAGGATGTCCCTCTTCTACACAGGGACAGGAGACAATGCCACCGTGGTGGAAGAGCTGGTGAGGGACCATCTCCATGATGGTTCTGAGATGTAGAAAAGGACTGGGGTGGCAGTGCCCAACACATCCATCTCTGCTGCCACCCTGACCCACACACCCCACAGTAGCTGCCTGGCCATGGGGCTCCTTTTTTAGGACCCAGACTTTAGGAGATTCCTCCAAGACATCTGCTGACACTGCTAATTATGGGCTGGGCTGGCAGCGGCCTGGTGCACCACAAGGATTTCTTGATTGCTTTTTTGGGGAGGGACAGGAGCTTTCCTTCTCTCTTTGTCTCCCTGGTGAAGGATGTGCTCTCAGGCTGAAGTCCTGACAATCCAAGCTGCTGAAATGAATCCTCTTCAGTCTATTTACTTGATATTTACCAAAGTCTGCGATCAACAAGAAAACACATCTCAGCAGCTCACTTGGCAAGAGAACGAATTGAGGCAGCACTGCAGCTGTCATATTTATTTCAGTGGCAAAGCAGGTCAGGAAAATTGATAAAATTAATCATACAAACTAGCAAACACCGGGAGTGAAGGAGAGGGAGAACGAAGGGGAGAGAATGAGAGTGAAGGAGTGTTTGCAGCACCAGGCTGCACCTGCTTTTATTTCTTTTAATGGATTTTTTTTTTTTATGCGATGTCACAGATAAAATTGGTGCAAGGTACAGTATTTTATAAGTAGGTTTGGGGAGGGGTGTTGAGATTACTACAAGCAGATGTCTATTACACCAGGGCTGAGCCCTAGCCACGGGGTTTGCAAGGAAATAGGAATTCAAGGACAGAAGTGATTTTTCAGACAGTCCCTGCAGACCAGGTGGGGAGGTCCTTGAAAGCAGTACCCAGAGGAGCTCTGACTGGGCTGAGGCACGGGCCAGGGCTCCAGGTGGCTCCTCAAGGTGCTCCCAAGGTTATCCTTGGGGTCATGACCCTGTCACCTCTGCCAGCTGGGTGCAGATGTGCCCAGGGCTTGTGTCAGCTGCAGAAACCTTTCCCTCCCACTGACTCTGGGAAAATGTTTGAGGAAGGTTTCAAGCATCAAGGTTTAAACATCAAGTTTCAAGCATCAAGCCACCCTTACTCCATTAAAAAAAAAAAAAAAGTTTTTAGACCAATATTTAAATTTTAAAACTTTCCATTTCAGAATGAACAGTGTGTGAGTGCATTTCTAGGATGCTACCAAATGGCATTTTGTTATTTCTACTCTTCAGTTTTTTGTCATAAAAATAGCATTCACAAAACTCAACCCAAGTTCAAAAATAACGTTGGTCCCCCTGAAATGTTCTTTCTCTTCAATTTTCTCTTCTTTTTCCTCCTCTCTTTTCTCATTGTCCCTCTCACAGTCTAAAGATTCATTGAAAAATGTCTCTGCTCTAATTTTGAGTCCTTTTTCTCCAGCTTTCCATTCTCTTCTCCCACACCTCTCCAGGCCCTCACTGCACGTCCCTGTTCCTACCGTGAATTACTGTTCTCATTGCTCCAAGCACATTAAAAGTGAAGCTAATTAACCAGCAGAACAATTTGCCTAACGACGTGGTAGATTCTCCATCACTTGCAGCCTTCAAGTCAAGCCTGAACGTCTCTCTGGCAGAGCTTTAGCAGGGTGGGGGAGTTTGGGGGTAAAGGTCTCAGACCCACGGGGGGGCTGCAGGACACACAAAGTCACCTTAGAGGCTTTGGGACACTAAACCAGGGGGAGGAAGGCGTCCATCAGCTCCATCTGCTGCCTCACACCTCTGTCCTCACCAGCGATGGGACTGCTGAGGGTGACAATGGTGACAACGGGGGTCTTTGCTGATCCCTGGCTGAGGAGGGATGGTGAATCCAGGGAGAAGGTGACAAAGCAGCCAGAGGCCACCAAAACACCGGGGCTGCCACGGAAATCGCGAGAGTTAACGAGCATTTTAGGACAGAAATCCCTCTATAAGATCTTGCTGAAAGCGCTATTAAATATTCATTCTATAGACTGTGGAGACATCATTACACACATACGTTCAGGCTCTCCACACTCCCGGCTCTGGCATTTGTTTTATGCAGCTCCAATGAGCTGAGGGGATCGCGAGGGGGGCTGGTGCCAGCCCTCCTTAGCCCAGCTGGGATCCTTGCAAGCAAAAACCCATCCTGAAGCCCTGATGCTGCCCTTAGGAGGGAGGCAAGAGGGTTTGGGAGATGCTGACGTTTAGTGAGGGTTGCCTTCCCTGCTGAAGAGCAGCAGAGGTTGGAGGGACAGCCATGCCCTGAGAAGTCACTCTGGTCCCCAGGAGCCACAGTGCCACCCCTGACATCCCCCATGGGCGTGAGGGTGCCTCGATCCAGCCCCTGCCCCACAGACACACACAGAAGCAGCACTCCCTGCCCCTCCAACCCTGAATGAGCCCTTTCCAGCCACTCCACCCAGGGATTGGACACCCTGGTCCTGTGGGTATCCCAGCAGATGCCACAGCCCCGCCTTCAACAACCTCGCAGCCTCACCCGACCAATGCCACTGCCACACGTCTCCTTCCCGCTCAGAGCCACCTTTTCTGCACCCTGGGAAAGCCCAGGTGCTCTCCCTGTCCAAATCCCGCTCTGCCCATGGGAGACAGAGCTTGCACACATGCCTGTGTCAGTATATATACATACACACACACACACACACATATATATATTATGCATTTTTTCACACATTTCTAGTGATGGTACCCTTTTTTTCCCCCTGAAACAATCCGTCCATAAATGTCACCGAAAATCCCGGTCTCCTTTTATTAAACCTGAAAAATGTGTATAAATGTAAATAACAAATGACTGATACAGGGAGAGGAACCAGAGCGTCTGCTGGCGTCACCCTCCCTCCCTCTCTCCCTCCCTCACGCTCTTTCCTCCTCGTGTAATTTGCATTAATAAAGAGGCTGTTCCTTGTCGGAATGTGTTTCATCCGGTTTAAAATCCCAGGGCGATCCACCAGGAACAGCTCTGGGAGAATCCGACTGTCAGAGCCGACAAGACAAATGAATCCCGGTGTCAGGAGCGTGTGGTTCAACGATGACAGATTGAGAAGAACTGTCCCCCTCTCGACAGGCGGGCTTCATTTTCAAATTAATAAATCTGAATAAAATATTTTCCCTTTCATTACGAGCCGAGCCCGGATGACAGTTCCCGTGACAGGAGGGAGTCGCAGTGTTGATGAGGAGACTTTGCATGAATTCCACCTGGGCTTCTTCGGCTTTATTTTTACCTGCAATTTCATCCCTGTTTACTTCTCTCTCCGCATCCCTCCTCCCCTTGCCCTCTCTCTCATGCTCCCCCTTCCCTCCCTCCCTCCCTCCTCCCCTTCCTTCACCCACTCCCAGCCCCTCTCTCCCCTTCCTCCTCCGCTCCTCCCTTGCCCAGTGTCCCCGCTGACTTGGGAGGCGAGCTCTGGACGTCACTCCTGTCTCACACCTCCAACACGTGGGAGACGCACCAAGGTCCCACGTTCTCCCTGTGGGAGAGCTCTTTGATTTCCACACACGCACAGGGTGCCTCGATCCCACTCAAACCCCACAGCCCGTGCACCCGAAGAGAATTCCCCCGAGGTTTTGTTTCTCTTTACTCAGAGATGGGGCTTGGCTTGGGGCTGGTCCCAAGGCAGCTGGGTCACCAAGGGCTGTGAGTGTCCAGCAGCCTGGTCAGCTCCAGCTAAGCCACGCAGCTCCTGCCCACTGCCTGGACAGACCCACCACCACCTCACTCCCGAGCATTTGCAGACGTGAGTTCGTTGTTCAACCTTTTCCTGGGCAGCTGCCTCAGGTACATAAAGTCTCCCAAGCATCTTTCTTGGAGGCAGCATCACACCAGCCATGGTCAAACACTGTTTGCACAACAGCATGACCCAAATCACTGTCAAGTTTTAGTGCAGGAGCACATTTCCCTCCCCAACACCAGCATCCGTCCCCAGGAATCCCCAGGGATGCGCAGGCTGCAGCAGCACGGTGAGGTCCCTCTGATCTGCCCCTCGGTAGGAGCTCCTGTATTTTCTGAGACCACCACAATACCCAAACAGGTCCTTGCTCCAGAACATGCCTTTGGATGCTGCAGGCAGGCAGGCAGCAGAGAGTCACACTGCAGCCAGGCAATCTGAACACTCGGTCTCCATTCCACCTCTGGATCCCACTGTGACCCATAAATATGGCTGTCCTGAGGATGCCATCAGGATTATTTAATGGTGCTCCTCATGCAACCTCTGCACAGCAAGTGCTAGCCTGGGGTGAGGGCTGAAGAATCTCTTTCCATCCATGAAGGTTGTTCTGGTTTGGATAAACCTCCCAGCCCTCCCGCACAAAAGTTGCTCTTTAGTTTGGGTGGTCTCCTGGATCATCCCAACCAAGATGTGGCATCCACAGAAAATTATACAACCCCAAAATTTGGACTGAGCTGGCCATAGCACAGAGAGAGCAGAAACAGGAGAGACTACAGGGGGAAACAGAGCGTCTGAGCTGGCTTGGGAATTGCAGCAACTCCAGGGCGCGTTACGGAGAAAGAAATGGAGGCGCCGTCTGATTCTTTGCAAGCCCAATATCCCCCTCTGAAGAAATTAGAAACATTCCAACAGCTATAGCAATGCCTGACAGTAAATTTGATTAACTTGCCCGTGGAGTTAATGATATAGAGGGCCGTGTGGATTTTGTTGTAAAGAACACAGAAAAGACAGATGAGAAAATGAGAAAACAAGAAAGTAAATTTAAGCAGCTGGAAGCTTTAACAACTGGCATGATAAATCCAATAAAGAACTGCTCGATAAAACCCAACCACTGGAAAACCAAACACGGGTTGGGGAGGGAGTGGCTGTACTTTGGATTCACAACCAAAACAGCAGCATGATTCACTCATGGTGGGAAAACCCTCCCAGGCCATCGGCTACTTGGTCCCAGAGTACGCAGCAGCGACGCTCCCGCTACAGACATCCTACAGCAGGTGAGGCAAAGCCAGGGACTTGCTGCCTATCCCTTTTCCACTCTTGTTCCAGTTTTGGGGTTTTTTTTTGCAGTTCTCTCAGGACCAGGAGGAATCTGCCGAGGCTGACGAGAGCCTGAGGGGATTCACACCTCCCAAGCCAAACCACGACAACTCCAGGAGGCAGTGCAGCGTCACAGCCATGCTTGCCAACCAAATGCAGACCAGGTACTGCCAAAAAGCCTGAAGTAAAACCCAACATTTGGACATCCATATTCTTAAATCCTATCTTCTTTAAAATTTAATTCTGCTGAACCCTGCTGGAAGTCACAGCCAAGAGGAAAACCTCTAAGAGGATGACTGATGAGGATTCATCTCTTTCCATCTGAGTAGCAAGAGCTGTGGAGCAGCATCCCATAGCACCCTATTATCCCATACAGAGGCAGACTTGGAGCATCACTGTATCCCAGCAGACCCTGCAGACCCTTGCTGTCTGCACGCAGAAGGAATTTTGGCATCCCCACAATGTCTCATTGGTGCTCCCCATCAAGTTAGCCATGCCACAGAATTCCAGAGGGGAGTGAGCCACCACTACACCATCCTGGCCCAGCAGCACCTCTGTATTCATGCAGGGGGAAAGCAGAGACATCCTGTGCATGGATCCAAGGACCAGGAGAGCCGAGAAACAGGGACCAGGGCCACCCATGCCGTAGCAGATGCAGCTGGCAACACTCCAGCTGCTGTTTGCGCTGGTACAGCTTCCCCAGAGCTGGGCGCTGCTGGGGAGTGTTGGCTGAGCACGGTCTGACTGCCTCAGCCCAAAACAACCAGCCCAGCAGCAGCTAGGCTGGGTCCACTGGGACTACATAAATATCTCAGCCTGGCATTTCCCACCATCCATATCCTCTGCACTTTCATTTTCCCAGCCGTCCCTGGCCCCCGGCAGAAGAGAACCTCCCTGTTCCCACACAGGAGATTCAACCTGGCCTGTTGACCCAGGCTGGAATTTGGTGCTTGGACTCTGCAGACCAATACCTGCATTGCTATTTCCAGCTTTGGTGGGTCACAGGCAACCACAAGATATTTGCAACCAGCACCAATGGAGAACAACAGTTCCAGATGATCTCCACACATTCCCTAATGGAGCAAAGACAGGGATGAAACCCAGCTCCTCAGAGTCTTAAATTGCTGCTATAGCCCTAATTCCCAATAATATCCCCCAGATCTCACTTCAAATCTGGAATTGCATTCCCAAAAGGGGAAGGGCATCCTCATGAACTGTAGATGTGCTGTAACTGGAGGCTTTCAGGGCTCTCAAGCCACATTTGGTGACCAAGGAGAGCAAAGCATCCCTCTGGAGCCTTCTCCTGCATCTCCTGCCACTTTTCTGCAGCTCAGCTGACTGCAAGACCAAGTGGCTGGAAATGTGCAGAGTGCTCTGAATTGAGCTGTAAAGAATGAAGGTGAAGTTTTAAGCTGCGAGATTCATGGCTGGGATTTTTATACACACATAAAATATGAATCTCAGTTGTATACAAAGCTGAGCCCATCGTGCCAAAAGGATCCCAGTCAAGCAGGCCTGTAAAATGAAATCCTCTTGGACTAATTTAAGGAGACCTGAGCAGTATAAATTCTGGCCTGCTCAAATGCAGGAAATAAAAAAAAAATCTGACTTGAATACAGGCTTCGCTCTCACTGCGCTTGGCAGCACCAGCGTGCGAACAACGGGAACAAAAAAACAGAGTGAGAAATTAGCTCTTGAGTTGTGAAAAACACTGTTCCAGAACCCCATTTATACCAGTCTGGTGGACCTAATGAAACCCTCTTTGTTGAAAATTTAATGGAGATAAATTTTCCAATAAATGAGGGGCGCTTGTATTTGCTGACTCCGGGTGACATTTCTGACCTGCACAGGCACTTCTACTATGCATGGAGAGAACATTCATGAAGATATTTCTTACAAAAGAAAATATCAACTCATCTGCCAGTGAGTGAATCTTGACTTGCACACCTTTGTCCCCTCACAGGTCCTCTGGTTTTAGAGGAGTAGGAGTCTCTGTGGACAAGTTTCCTCCCTGGAGGCTGAGACAGACTTTCCCTGCTCCTGCTGATGAATGTGGCTGAAGGGTGGCCACAGGGCAGGAGGGAGATTATAGGGCTGGAGGAGTTTGCTCTGAGCCGTGGCCACCACGGGTCAGGTGAATCAGACAGTTTATGGCCAGCCCTGGGGAGCCTATGGGTCAGCCAGGCAGGATGAGGAGTGAGTGAAATAAAGCATCCCACTGCCCCTTTTCTTTTCTCAGGCTGGACACTGGGGCAAGAGGAGCCGAAATGACCTTGCTCAAGGTCAGAGAAGAAGCTTGAGGTCTGGGAAATGCACCCAGATCTCCCTGCAAGGGCCAGAGATAACATCATCCCTTCCCAGCAAAATAAGGAGCCAGATAAAAAACATCTAATTACAGGACTAGAAATGCCTCAGCTGAAAACAGTCTCTCTTCTGTAGAGAATGTGTGTGGCTGCTTTTCGGAGGGCAGGGAGGAGGAGCAGCACTCAGACTTGCCTCGGATTATCTGACAGCTCTCAGGGACCAGAGCACATTTGTTTGGGCACATGCCACCAGGCATGGCAGCTCCCTCCGGAGGAAAACAGCCTGGGGACAGCTTGGGTGAGCTGGGCTGCAATTGCTGGCAGCCCCTCAGCTCCTCTGGAGTTCAAATATCCCGTGGCCACCCTGCCTCAGCATCCTCACCACCTCTGCTGCCACAGGAGCTCTTCTGTCCCTACTGTGCTCGGTATCCCCCTCCCCGTGCCAACCCCATGTCCCCACGCCACGGAGGCCTGGAGCAACTGGGAGCGCTGGGGAGCCTTTCAGCAGCTGATCAAAGGCATGAGACATCCAGCAAGGCTGTGCAATAATGCAGGAGACCTCCTCCTGTGGCAGGATGATACGGTAGCAAGTTTTCTGGGGCTATTTTTCCAAGCTTTCTCCATTAAAAATAAAATAAATAAAAAAACAGAGCAAAAAAAGAAAAGCAAAAACAACAAAAAAAAACCCCAAAAACCGAAGCCAAGCACTAGCCAGGAAAAAACCTCCCTAATGAATGCATCAGCTCCAGCTCCAAAGCTGAAGGCGACTTCCAGCCCAGCCCATCTTTGCTCCTCAGGGCCTTGGAGAAAGATCTCCTCTTGGGCAGCCAAGTAGCAATTGGGTCACAGTGCAGGATTATCTGCTGGTAACAAGCCGCAAATGTGCTCTGGGACCAGTGATTCATTAATGCAGTTCATGGTGACATATGAACCAGAACCCGAGGGAGCCTTTATTTCTGCCCTCTCTATCCATTCAGTTGAAAGACAGGGAAAAAGGTTCCGGCCCCGCACTGATTTCTAACGCAGATCAAATTAGCGCTACCCTACAACCAAGGTAACTAATCGAGGACGGCGGGGAGAAGGTGTGGTCTGAAGTGCAGCAAAACCCTGGGTCTCTGAGGAATGTTGCAAGACAAATCCTCCCTGTTTGGAGTGGCTGGGAGCAGAGAGGGGGGGTTGCAAGGAGATGGTGCCGCAGGGAACCCGTGGTGGACCCTCGTGGCCATCCCTCCATCCTTGCACAGGATTTTTTCCCTCCTCCCTCAAGCCCCTCTGCACGGACCCCAAGGTTGCTGGTGGTGCTTGGAGCAGTGAGGTTCACCCCAGGCACTGCCCATCCCGCAGATGAAAGGAGCAGTGCCCACAATCCTGGGAAAACAGTGCCTGTGTACATAAGTACAACCTTCACCGACTTAATGGTCTTGGAGGAGGCTTTAAATATTTTATTTCCTGACTTTTATGCAATTTGATTCTTAACCATGATGCTTCATTGACTTTTTTTAATCTTATTTTTCCCCTCTGCACTGCTTGGATCTCTGGCCTATCGGAGCACTGCAGTAGGGTGGGCTCACAGCTGGCCAGACCCAGTGCCACCTCCCCAAAATCCGTGGGGGCTGTCAAACTGGATGATGATCCAGCACCATCCCGGAGTTTTGGCACCAGAGGGGCTCCCCCCACCCCCGTGCTGCCCTTTCCAAGGTGGGATCTGCAGAAGGTAAAAGCTGCCAGCGCCTCTCCATCCTCTCCAGGTGTGGCAGAGGCTGCTCTCCCTTTGCACGGTGCCACCCTAAAAAATAAGGCTGCAGAGGCAGATGGGGCACCCACCCCCCTGGACAGCATCCTGAGCATCACAGGAGGAGGATGAGGATGCCAGCAGGTCCACAGGGCTGAACCACACAGCTCCTCCATCCTGAGTGTCCAGGGCAGGACACACATCCTATCAATACCAGGGAAAGGTTAATGGGATCGTCTCCTTCCGACTCGATCACAGTAAACGTGGGATTTATAGCAACGCTAAAATACTGACCTCTATCTGTTTTATGCTGATCATTAACTAAGATTATCTCACACCAGAGATTTGCTATACCAAAGAGCATTGACATCACTAACTGCTATTAAGTGTATTATACTTAAACTCCATAAAGGGGACCAAAAAACCCCATTGTCAGCAGTGCAGGGAAAGAGGCACATGACCAGGCAAACTCAGATTATATATTTAAAATAAATAAAAAAAGGAGTTGCCTGCAGCTTTCTATGTGTGCCTGGCATTTTGTGACTGCAATATTGAGAAAAATCCCTGTAAATGTTTTCAGACTCAGAAAGACACCCCGATGAACGCCCTGGAGCTAAAAGGCCACGGTGGGAATGGTTCTCTCTGCATGAGGTCCCCAGAGCCTCATTGCGAATAGGTGCCATAGCATGGGACACACAAAGCTGTGGGTGAAGGCCCCTCGTGTCCCCAAATGGCTTGGGCTGTCCCTCCACAGCCCCTCACCCACCCTGGCTCCGCTCGCCGCCCTCCTTGGCTCTCCCCATCGCAGGGCTGTTTCTGGGCAGTGGCATATTTGTTGACTTGCTCTTTTGGTGACATCTTCTTTTAATAAGGAAATCTGTCTCTTAGCAGCTTCTTGCCTAAGGCTGTGCTTAGCTAAAGTGTAAAATGTCAAACTTTAGCAAGGATGACAATAACCCTGCTGGGCGAAGAAGAGCCAACTGCTATATTATTAGCTACTCGAGGGAGAGGGGAGGAATATTGACCCGTTCCATGGAGGAAAAACACTAAAATCCCCCAATCTAGCCACCCACCCCCTCCCACACGGAGACCAGCCTGAAATCTGCTTCCCCATGATCCTTCCAGCAGCCAAGGCTTGTAACTAAAGCTGAACAGCAAACAGCAAGCCCTTCCTATTTGATCAAATGCATGTACATACGCAACTATAATAGGTCAAAGTGTCTTGGATGTGCCATTTCATTTCCCAAAATTCCCCAAAGGCACATCAGGATGCAGACACGATGCTGGGGTGACCCAGGGTGGAGGGAAGTCGCTGCAAAGCCTCAGTCAGGGAGCTGAGCAAAGCCCACTGGGTGTCCCGGTGGGTCGGGCAGAGGAAGGAAAAGCCAGCGGGCACTGTCACTGGCCATAACCAAGGGCAGCTGCAGGGACAGGGACGGCTCACAAGGGATTGTGAGCTTTATCAGGCTTGGGGCTCTTAGGGCAACCCTTCTGTGCTGCTGGAGGGCTCCTGTGCACTGCATTTACCTTCTCACGCACTCTGATATACCGAGGTGCAACCTTTTCCTTTAGAGCACACATAATAGGGACCAATATCACTTTCTGACCTGTTCTTCCCTGAGCAACAGCAGAGCAGGGCTGTAAATTCACAGCCCCAAATTTAGGAAGGGAGAAGGTTTCTGTTGTAAAGATCTAAGACTGGAAAATTATCACCATCACACCCTACTCTTCCACCTGTGGGATGTACTGAGACACCAATGACCGGCTGTGAGAAGATTCTTCACTTTTGGATCCAAACCTGGGTCCCAGCTTTGTAAGAGCAGATCTGCTCCTGGCTCTGTGCAGGAAGGCAATCCCCAGATACACAGAGGTACTGGAAGGAAAGGGGTGAAGTTTTCACTACTCCAGCAAGTCACAGATCTTGTCCCCATCCTGCAGGCACAGGACCTTTTGCAAGGGATGTTCCCCCCATCAGGTGCCACAAGAGCCAAGTTAGGCCTGAAACACCAAACCACTCATGGGATTTTCCTTGTTCCTTCAAGTTTCCAATGCCTGGTCCAAAACAGGCCCACCCTTGGAGCACCCCTCCACCCCTCACATCCATAGGAAGTTCCCACCAGTGCCAAGGGTGGCAGGGAGCCTCAGCACAGCTCTGTCCTTTTCATTGTAATCACAGAATCACGGAATGGTTGGAATCATAGAATCATGGGCTGGAGGGGATCTGAAAGCCCATCTTGCTCCAAACCCCTGCCACAGGCAGGGACATCTTCCACTATCCCAGGGTGCTGAAAGCCCCATCCAATCTGGCCTTGAACACTTCCAGGGATGGGGCAGCCACAGCTGCTCTGGGCACCCTGTGCCAGGGCCTCACCACCCTCACAGTCAAGCATTTCTGCCATATATTTAAATTTTCTCTTTCTATTTGAATCCATTACACCTTGTCCTATCTTACATTGTACTCTTTTTCAAAATAATATTTTAGAGAAACAAAAAAACCCAAACCCTACAGTGCACCACAGCATCATCATCATCACCTCCCCAGGGAAATGTGGCACCACTTGGTTGTATTTTAGCCTCGGGCTGGAGTGTGACCACAAGCCAGAAGGAGCGTGAGGATCCTACCCAAAGTACTGCTACAAATTCAGGTCCCTACTGCTCCAACGTGCAGCAGAGCTCCAGGGCCCTCTGGAGCCAATGGCACAGGGTTTTTCCAGCTTTTCCTCTGTACTTTGGAGACATCAGTCTCTGGGAGAGGAAGCAATCTATTCCCTCCTCCTCTCCAGCTCAGGACAGAGGCGAGCCAGGGGACTGCCTACGTGGTTCTTTGGCAGAGGCAGCACTTGTGACTCTCACATCCACTTCCCAAAAGTGACCCTCACAACCCTCTACATTGCATAACAGTCCCAATGATTTAAAAAAATAAATATATGTATATATGTGTGTGTGTGGTGCACACACGGGTGTGTTGTGTTTTCCCAGCTAACACATGTCAGGATCTGTTTAAGCCTTGTTTTATGCTCAAATGTCACCCTGCCAGAATTCATTACATCCCATTTATTAATTAATTAAAATATATTTATACAGAACAGGCTTTATGAGACAGAGATAAAAATAACGTTTTGAGAGCTGTCCCCTGGACGGAGCGGGTGCTCTCTGATGGCAGCAGCAAGGACAGTAGCCACAGCCTTCCCTGTCAAGTGCTGACTCGCAGGGAATTGATGATATGGAAATTCAGTAATTAAGGCTGGGGAAAAAAAAAAAGAAAAAGAAAAAAAATCAGAGGCAGGCTCCAGAGCTGGTGCTGGCCATGTGGCAGCTCCACAGCCCCATCCTCTCCTTGCCGTTGGGTGGTGGGATTATGGCAGCTCCTCCTCACACAGAGAGCCCCGGGACAGGCAAAGGTGGCTCTGACACCTGTGTCACCACCCCTGCACCCCAGGGCTGTGCAAAGGGGAGGGGATACACAAGCTGCAGCAGCCCCCTCCTCCCTGCCCACCAGAGACCACACTGGAGCCTGCAGCTTTTCTCACCCTCCCCACTGATGGCCCCAGGGCAGCCAGAGAAGGTGACAGGCTGGCCAGCGAGCTGGGGACACCAGCATGGTCACAGTGTGGCCGTGAGGGGCAATGGCTCACTTGGCCATGCTTTGCACGGGGAGAAAAATCAATGTTCCCTAGCAGGCACAGCCTGACTGGAAGTGGCAAATGCAGGACTTCTCCTTTGCCCTTCCACCTGCCCGTAAGGTGCCACAATCTCACAATGAGTGGCACCAGAATACAAAGTGATGAGCAGATGAGCACTGGGAAAAGAGAGAAGGAAAAAGGGAGCTCAAGGTCGAGGAGGTGATGGGTGGAGGGGACCAACCTGAGCCAGCCCCTTCCCCAGGGCCAGGGAAGCACGGCTGGGTGAGCCTGCCCTCAGCCACTTGGCCGCATGCGCCTTGGCTTCCTGATCCTTTTGACAGAACCACTGTGACATTTCTACTTAAAACTCTCCATGACCTTTCCCTGTGAGCCTCTCGTGCTTCACTTGTTCTGTCATCTCCTGCCTGCCGCCCCCCCAGAGCACCTTGTCCTCACCCTGAGGAGAAGGGGAGGCCCACGCTCCGTCCACTAAGGCCAGTCCTGGCTTTTTGGGGTCCAGCTTTACCTGTGGATCGCCAGCAGCACAGGGAGGATGAGCCGACCTCCGTGACCCAATGGTGCATCGTGGTGCATTCAGGCACTGGGCCAAGCAGCCACCACCTCACTGCCCAGCTTTCCTGGCTCAGCCTGACCCCAGCTGGGGTTCCCTGGCCATTCCTGGCCACCAGCCAGCCCCCCACAGGCCCCTGGTTTGCAGGCAGAGGGGCAGTGACCAGCAGCAGGTCCAGCTGCCTCTTGCCAGGCGCCAGCACTGAGTGCTAACGATGCCCTGCAGCTCCCCCGGCCCAGGGATCCCTCAGCCTGTCAGTGCACATCAGCTGATGTGCTTACCTGGGATATTGGCAAGTGCAGGGCTTCTCCTTTGCTCTCCCACTGCCCAGGAGATGCCACAGTATCCCTGGGGCTCAAATCTGAGGAGGTGAGTTATGGATCCAGGTGTTGAAGGGAAGAGATGGGACCAGGGGAGAGCTTGCCCTCAGTACCACCATCCCAAGCTTCCCAAAGAGTAACTTCATTTCGCCAGAGAGCAAATCAGAGAGTGAAAAGACCAAGGGATGCTGGCAGCAGCCATCCCACCTCCCACACCACCCTGAACAGGCAGAAGTGCTGCCAGGAGGTGCCAGTTTTTGTCCACTGACCATCAAATCGTGGTCCTCCATCACCAGGGGCAGACAACAAGCTGAGATAACTCATCCTATGTCTCCCAGGACAGAGGCAGGAGCTGCCCTCCAGACCTGTGTGAAAAGGGCCATTCCATTCTCTCCCTACACAGCTACTGCACATCCTCCTTGGAAGGACCAGGCCCTCTCCTCTGGATGTCAGCCAGCACAGCTCTGCTGACCCTGGAGGAACTCTGCCAGCCTAGCCTGGCTGAGGACACAGCCATCTATTATTCAGGTAAGGAAATACACCTGCAGGTATAAAGGGAAGTAAATCCACCCTACTTTTTATGCAGGCAAATATATCTCAGCAGCTCCTTACTGGACACTGACCAGAAATAGCAGCAGCAGCAATGAGGTTCCTGAGCCTCCAGCTCTCACCTTCCCTTAAAAAAACAGGGAGGCAGAGGGAGGAAAAGCAGTGATGGGACCAGCAGCCCTCACCCACAGCAGCACAGGCTTGTGGCTGCCTGGACATCAGCAAGGACCGTGCATCCAGCCTCACTGCCATCTCTGTCCCACCCTGTGGGGAATTTCTGGGGGATTTCTGACAAGAAGTGCAGCCCTGAGCCTGTGGAAACCAAGCGGGCAAGAGGTTCTCTCTTGCCTTGGAGCATCCTCCGTCACCTAATGGAATATCACACCCTGGACAAGCACACACACTGTGTCCTCCACACAGCCCAGCCACCCCCGTGCACCCCCAATCCTTCCTTGCACCCGGCACAATCTTCCCAATCCCAATCCAAGAGCCCTTTCTCACTGCACAGGGATGTCTGCGAACCATTCGTCATCCCTGGGGCTGGCAAGGAAACCACACGCACGAGGGAAGAGCTTCCCTGACTCAAATGATTCTCATTTTTTGAAGGGCAAATTTCCTTACTCTGCCCACTCAGTCTTGACAAGGACAGCAGGAGACCCACCACATGAATACTAATGGCAGCGGCAGCAGGGACATGTGGGGACAGGAGTGCCGGGGCTGGGCACTGCTGGCGGAGCAGTGGGAAGACCGGGAAGGAAAGGCATCCCAGATGCGGCTGTGGGGGCTGCTGGGACCCCCAGAACAGCATCCATGGGATGCCCAGAGGGCAAGGGATGCAGGCAGCCCCCCAGCAGCAGGCAGGAGGTCACCTCCAGGCATTGGGAATGCTAGATCAGGTCCCGTATGGAGCAGAGGGTGCCAAAGGGTTACACTGTCCCCAACACCATCCTCAGCCTTGACCCCTTGGGCCCCCCCAAACTGCTGCGATATCCCTTGTGCTGAATTCTTATTCAACTTCAAACTGACAAACTGTTTTTAATCTTTTCCTTCCATCCAGCTTGGAGATTGGGAAGCAAAAATCAATACGGGCTGGCAGGTGATCAAGTTGCTTGACAGTGGCACTGAGGAGAGAAACAGAGAGAGAGGGAGAGAGGGGGTGGAGGGGGGGCAAGGACAGGCCGGAGGATGGGGGGACCAAGCACCTGAATTGCAGCTGGGAAGGTCCCCCTTGTCCCCATCTCCAGTGGAGCTGCTTGATAAAACAGCTGGTGTGGGGGTGCTGGGTGCCCACCTGCAGCTGGTGGGGTGGCAGGAGAGGGCATGGCCATCCCACCTCAGTCCCATTCCTCCAGGATCCCCAGCACAGTGTGCCCAGGGCCCCACTGACCAGCAGGGTTTGACCACCACAGCTGGTTCCTGGCTGCCATCCTCACCAGGAACTGCCCCAAAATGCCTCCCAACCTCTAACGTCCTGCAGGCTGGTGACAGCATCATCTCAGGGAGCTCTTGGCACCTTTAAATGTGAATTTGAAGCCCTGCTCCGAGGTGCCTTGGGCATCAGGAGAGCAGCACTTATTTCCCAAGCCCACCTGGGGGTTGATTGGTTCCCAACACAAGAGGGTTGGGCAGGCTGGGAGGGGAGAAATCACAACAAGCATAAATGTCTCAAAAAATGCAACCACTCTCCTTCCTGAAGCTTCTGCTCCTGCCACATCCCAGCCTGGTCCCCACCACTCTCCTTCCTCCAGTGCCCCTTCCAGAGCCAAGAAGGGTGAGGGAGGCCAGAGCTCCCCAGCAAGGAGCTGCTCCTGGGCTGCTTGAAGGATGCAGAAGGACCCAGCACCCCCAGAAGCACCCGGTGACGCCCCAAGGATGGCAACAGCAGCACAGGGCCAAGGACAAAACCCCATGGAGCCGCCCAGAAGGAGCCCTGGCTCTGCAGCCCCAGGGGATGAGCAGGACCGAGCTGGACCCCTCCATCCCCATGTTCCACCTCAGCTGCCTCCTGGCATTTCCCGAAGCCATGGGCTGGCTCCCGGAGCCGACAGAGCCCCCGAGAGCAGAGCTGACATTTGAAAACGATCAGTTTAGGAACTTCCCCCGCTGCTTTCCTTCGCGTCCCCCTTCCTATTGTAACTGTTCCTCTGAGCTTTCATCGTCTAACTCTGTAAATCTCCGGGAAATACGGCTGTGTTTCTGTTGTCACTTCTGATCAGAGGGATGCCAGCGGGGTGAGGGAAGTGGGGGGGAAGGGGAGGGGGAAGGGAGAGGGAAAAAAAAAGATTGCCTGGGGCCCCACACAGAGCCGGCATGCAAATGAGTGCCAGCTCCGTAAAAATAGCCCCAGCAGTCACATTTTATTACAACCGAATTATTGGACCTGGGTTACTGGGAACTGGCACTGGGGAAGGCGAGAGAGGGAAGGGAAGAGAGGGAGAAAGGGTCAGGCGTCATTTATTCTAAATATTTGAACTTTGAGAGTGCCAGAGGGCGTTTTCCCCCCCTGATCCATGGATGTGCCTGAAACTGCCAGGGTGCTGGATGTGCCACAGCCTCCCTCGGCTCTGCCACGCTCTCACAGCACCAGCAAAACGCACCCAGAGCCTTCCAGCCCTCTTGGGTTTCCCACCCTCCCTTCCAGACTGGTGCCGGTTTGCAGCACGGACGCCCATGGAGGTGCTCCCGGGGAAACTGAAGGTGTTGTACAAGACCGAGCAGGGGGTCAAGGGCATGGCCAGGTGAGTTTGGAGGTGACTTCTTGTCCTTGCAACCCCTGGCCTGGTCACCATCATGGCCACCCTCCCCAGCACTAGGACAGAGGTGTGATAAACCAGCCCCAGTTTTCCCTCTGAGGGAGATCGCAGGAGGAATGGGTGAGGAAAAAAAGATCCTTGGGACAAGCTACAGACTTTGGAAAGAGCTCCTGCATTCACACAAGCCCCAGGTGCTTCCAACCCAAAACACTCTTCGTGGCTTTTCCATGCCCACCAGACTGGCCTGGAGCATAATTTTTGGTTGCATTTCTTGCAGGAACAACCCATCCCTGCCAGAGCCAAGGCCAGGCTGGGAGAGGCAATGCCCTCCTCAGGTCAGACAAATTCCTGCAGGGATTTCTGGAGCCGGGTGCTGCTCAGGCTGGCAGAGGAGCTTGGCAGGGACACAGCTCTCCTTAAATGCGCTGCCTCCCAGTGCTCCAGAGAAAACTGGGTCAGGATTGCCTAAAGACAGGAGCTCGATGCTCTCCTCCCTGCTGCGAGGAGCAGCATCGCAGCAGGGTGGGAGCTGAGCAGGGATGCTGGGGCTCTGCCCTCGGGAAAGGCGGACACAATGGAGCAGTGGGAGAAGGGATGTGATAAACTCTCTGCAGCCGAGGTGCTCCAAGGATGGCTGGAGCTTCTAGGAGAGCCGTGACAGCACAGGGTAAGGATATATGGTAGAGAGAAAGGATTTGCCATCCTGGAAATGCTTCTGTAGTTTCTTTGTCATCTCTCTTCCTCCCCTCCCAGCCCCTCACTCCCTAATTTTGCAGCTGTCCCAAGACATCTTTAGATTTTCACAAACAAACAAACAAAAAAAAAAAAAGAAAAAAAAATTACAACCAGCAAATCTCTGTCTGTGATGCCAAAACCTTCATTCCTGAGCACATGTGTTTGGGGGAAAATTCAATTTTAGAAAAGTACATTTCCTGCAAAGGCTCAAAGACCTCCACAGGGATTAAGGAGAGGAGAGGAGAGCAGAGCTCCACCCTGGGCCTTACAGTTGGAAAAGCTGGGGTTTAGAGCTAATTTGGAGAAGGCCAGGCTGAAATGCCCAGGGCTCATCATCTTGCTGATGCTGCAGGAGCAGGAGAGATGCCAGCCAGCTCCTGTTATCACCTCTGTGGGACTGGCTTGCGATTAAAGGCATCTGAGTTGCAAAGCACGGAGGGAACAACATATGGACAGGAGCAAGGGACTGCTTTCCCAGCCTCGCTTTTCCAGACTGTAACTGCATTTGCAGGAGGATCCCAGAGCCGCAGTGCAGTTCTTATTCAGTGCTATTAAACTTCATTAACTGATATATTGTTTCATGTTGACTCAACAACTCTTAAAGCCTCTTCTGAGGGACTTCCTTGAACATGCTGTAAATTGCCAGTAACTGCCTTCCATGGGGAGCAAACTGCTCCAGCCCCAGCACAATCCCACTCCCCACCCCAGGAGGCAGAGGTTCTGCTGGCAGTGATTCTCCTGTGAGATCCTGTGTTTATCCTCCTGCAACCCAGGGAAGGCAACTAGAAAGAAGCAGGGACTGCAAAAAAAATCCACTCTCCTGACTTTGCTCCAAACAGGGGTGAAACCACCCCAGCAAGTTCTAGATCCGCAGTAGAGGAAAAACGCCAAACAATTCCTCTCCCGGTGATCAAAGCACTTCTTTGCCACAGAATTGACAGCTCCGCTTCCAGCCGAGCGCTTTCAAGCTTCGCATTGTCTTATGTAAACTGTAATCCAAAATGATCTCAAATCCAAAATAAATTCAAGCTTTTGGGCCTAAACCCAAATGGGTCATTTTGGCAGCATATAATTCTGATTTTTAGCGTTTCTTCCACCATTCTCCACCCCAAATTAAAATGTTAGTGAGACTGACCTCCTTTTGGAGAGCTCTTTGACTTTGATGCTGTGGCATACACAGATGGAACGTATTTCTGCATATTCCAAGACACTCTGGGATAGCTTCGCTCATGTAATTATTCAGATAAGCTAACCTGAAAGCGAGAGTGTGAGCGAGTCCTTTGCCAAATCTGAGCGACTTTGCTCTCAAAGCATTGGTAGGCACTTCCCCCATCACAGGTGACAGCTGCCGTGTCCCCAAGTTGTCCCTGCTGGGCAGTGGGGGCCTAGGGGTGGGTGAGGAAAGGGGGACAGCTCATAACCCAGGGCTTGGCTTCACCCCCTTTCAATTCGGGGAGGAACAACACACGCAGGGAGGGGCTGAGATTTGGCATTGGTGAGAGGGCTGGATGGAGAAGCTTGAATTGAGCATGGCGGTGAATCAGAGCTGCATGTTTGACATGGGTGGCTGAGGCACAAGGGAGGCTCATCCCCACCATGGGGTCTCCTCCACAGCCACCAACCCGGCCACTGACACAGCCCGACAGCAGTGACCACCCGTGGGACAGCCCCGCTGCAGAGCAGAGCGCTCATTCCCCTCCCCGTCCTCCAGCACAGAGCGTGCTCCAGGAGCAATTTCCGAGTGACTCTGAGGTCAGCAGAGGATGCTTTAGTTTTGATGGTGTGGCAGGGCCGGTGCAGCGTCAGGCAGGATAATAGCAGGGCTGCCTGAGTGGCAGGTGGGCCAGCGCGCCGTCCATTTACCGCGCGCCTCAGCCAAGCGCCGGCTGCAATTATCTCAGGCCACCGTATCATCAGAAAGCGCCTTTCTGCTGAAATTATAACGTGTCGCCTTTAATTACGCTAATTGTTAATAGGGATTCTAATTTTGGGTTCATTTTTCACCGTTAGGGAAAAAAAAAATGAAATAATAGGCTGGGCAGGCCAGGCTTTTCTGCCTTCCCTGGGATTTCTCCCAGCAGCGCTAATTGAAACGTCCCCCCACACCGCACCGCTCCGCGCTGACAGTGGTTTTGCCCCTTGTCACAAAATCAATGGTCTTCCCTTGCCCGCCCCATGCCGGCTTCTCTCCGGCTGCCGGGGCTCCTTTTCCCACTCACTGGCTCCCTCAGATCATCAGGGTTAAATGATCTTTTCATACCGCCCAGCCGGACTGTCAGGAGGCATTGAGTGACTTTTGAAAATGAACCATGTTAAGTGGACTTGATGGGGGTTACAACCGCCATTATTGCTATCACCAGCGTGATAAAATGGAGCCATAATGACGGGGGAAGGTACTTATCACTGTCTTTTGGAGATCGCTTGAGATGGTTTGGGGCTGAAGCTTCTCACCAGAGATAAATGGAATGTACGGAAGACAAATGGCACCAGGACAGAGCCTCCCGCCGCAAGAGGGACGTGAGACAGGAGTGACCCTGCTGTGATGGCCACACAGAAGGATTAAACAACCAAAAGACATGTTGCCTTTTCCTCCAGGAGCTGCCAGAGGAGGTGACCAAAGCCACCTGGGTGACAAGGTTCTCCCAGGTGCCTGCTGGCAGCTGGGTGAGGAGAACCAGGATGGGAAAGAAATGGGAAATGAGCATTTTTCATTGCAGCCTGCCTGTGGGAAGCAGCAGCGATGATATCCCAGAGGTGGCCTGGCAAACCAGGTGAGGCTTCCTGGCTCTGTCCATCCCCAGCCCCTGACCAAGCTGTGGTGGGACACCACAGTAAGAGTCCTTTCCCTTCTCTCCTCTGGGTTCTTCCCCATCCACCCTGCCCTGGGCTGGACCAGGAGCAACACTACACCCAGAGTCAGCATCCAGCCCTACAACACCCCCTGTCCTTTCTCTTACCCCATCTCCAAATCAGGGGGGATTTGAGCTTCATCAAAAGGAGCACAACAAAGCCCACGCCCACTTGCTGCAGCACTCGAGTCCCAGAAAAGGCATTTGCACAACACAGAGTGAGATGTGAGTGCACATTAAAGGATTTCTCATGTGGCATTGCCAGAGAGAGATGCAGCAGGATAAGACCCTCGGTGTGTTTATTGCTGTTGGCACTATTGCATACCAGACAGTGCCAAACCTGAGCTGCCCCTAAACTCTGGGGGTCTCAAAGCCCCAGCAAAAGCAGCCCCTATTGCCCAGCTCAGTGCCAGCAAAGAGGGCTCAAACCCTGCTCCCAGCCAGAGAAACACAAATTGCACCAAATGCTCTTCCACATCTGAATCTAACAGTTTAAAACAGGCAAGGAAAATTTCACATGCTTGGAAAACACTAGTCAAGTAACAGGCACCACAGCAATAGGAACCCAGACAGCATCCCCAAAACATCTCCCTCTCCAACCAAGCAGAACTTCACAACAACCACCCCATCCCCACAACACCCCACTCACAGTTTGTGATGTACAAGCAGGAAAATGATCCCTGTGGGGCCGATGGCTCTGCTTCCCCGGGTCTCCAATGCTGCACAAAGAAGGGTCACAGGACCTGGAGCACCCTCAGAGCACCACTCACTACCACAAGGCAAGGGAGGCAGAGAAAAGCAGGCACCCCCTGAGAGCTCCTTATATCACCTTCTTATCACCTTCTCATCACCTTCCTCCTTCCAGCTGCACCAGCTGAGTTGCTTTTTATCACTTCAGTATCACTTAATTGAGATACAGGTGGTTCCCTTCTCTCCCTGGCCACCTGGAGGCTGAGTTGCCTTCTCCCTGTCCTGGAAGCGTGGGAGAAGACACCACCAAGTCCAGGCCACCCCAAAAGCACCATCCCCAGGGGGAGTCCTGGCTGCTATTGTAAGGGAAAAAGAGACAGTGGGAGAGGCAGGGATGCAGAGCAAGTCAGCAGATCCTACATGACTGGGCTGTGCAGATCCCCCTCAGGCCACCCTGCTCTCCATTCCCATCAGTGTTTTGTGAATGTGGAAGTTTCCCCTGCAGAGACATAAAAAGGAGCCCCTCTGCAAAAGGAGGAGCCTTTGGGCAGGGAGAAGGGCTGAGGAAGGATAAATAACAGGAATCATCTGTCTGAGAAAGCTGGAAATGGGCAAGAGCTGAAGAAAAAGACATTTTCTAGGAGTTTCAAGAACTGATGAACTCGAGTCCTGTCACGCCGGCTGTGTCAGCTCCAGTTGGGCGCGAGGCTGAGATGCCGGTCCCGGGGTGCCTGGCTCCTGCAGCCCCCACTGACCCCCCTTTCCCTGTCATGGCAGTGGTAGCACCGCTGGCAATATTGACAGCCAGAAGGATTTCTCATTTCCCACAGCCCCACAAGGTAAATTAAAAAAAGGAAGAGCCAAAGCTATCTCTGGCTGCCCGCACTTGGGGAGTCCCAACACAATACATCTTGGTTACTCACAAAAGATGCTTAGTAATAAGCTAGAAGCAAAGTTAGTCCAGCAGGCTGTGGGGTCACCAGTTAAAGGATCACTTACTTTCCAAAGACTTTGTGGAGTTGAGCGCCTGGACAAAATCAGGGGCTCTAGCTGCCCCTACAAACTCTTTGCCATGAGGGTATTTTGTAATGCCACATGTAAAGCTGTAGAGATAAACCAGTATTTGCCTCACTCAGCTCCAAGATCCCGATGGCATGAACACCACCTTCCAGGCCTGTGCAAATATGGCAAAAATTCCACTTTAGCTGCAAGCCAGGCACAAGAAAAGCTGCAGTCAGAAACGATGGAAAGTCTGTGAAATTTTATCCACCGCAAAACTCTGTTTCCAGACCAACTTCAAGGCAGCAGAGCCTGTGCAAGTCGTACTGGTGGCCATGTGCCTTTTCTTCAAGCAAGGGTTTCCTGCTGTTTTCTAACCTCAAGGCAAAAGAGAAAACATCCGTCCTTTCACCAGCTTTATTTCCATCCCAGATGAAGAGCTGATCCTTCTCCTTTTTTTTTTTTTTTCTTTTTTTTTTTGGTGTCTCAGTGTCTCTGAAGTGCTGCCTTCCACCGGTGCTGGTGGGAAGCAGCTCGCCTGGGGACAGCCAGATGCCACTTCACCAGGGATCTGCAGGAAAAACCCGGCTGGAAGCTGGCTGTATATGCTGGATTGTTCAGCACATGGGCTGTGGAGTAGGAGCTGCCCAGTCTGCCAGCCCTGGCCAGTTTTGTTTTGAGGCATGGACCAAATACGTGGTTTGGCAAACCAAAAAGGCCGTGAAGAGGGCTTTTGCTTTTGAGCAGCATTTGGATGTCCCACACTGCGTGTCAAATTATCTTCATGTTATGAGCCTGGTAAAATCTTTTGCTACAAGGATTGCTGTTTGCATTAAAACTCACAACAAAAACAGCGTTTCCCAAATATTGATGTGAGTTCTCCATTCCATAAAACCCCAACTAGGCAAGATCCCCAATCCCTCAGCCCCAGTTGTCCAAATGTGGGTCATTTAGCTGTAGAAATACTCTGCTCTCCCTTTTATTTTTTCACTCTTCACAACAACAGAGGAAGAAAAGAGCTCTTAGAAAGCCAAACTGGATTTAAAGGTTTGCCTTCCACTAGTGAACTTGTTGGAGGAGAGTAGAAAACAGGGTGAAGGACACTATAGGGCTGTTCAGAAGAAAGGAGGAGGCACCAGAGCCACCTCAAGGAGCCAACAGGTGCCTGGAGAGCTGGCTGGGACCTGCAGACCTGATACCAGGCAGAAGTTGAGCCATAAATATGCACAGAACCATAAACGATGCACAGACCTTTATGTGTCTCCAGAGACCCTTTTTATGATAGAAATGGTTGTCCCAAAAGGTTTAAATCTCACACGAGGGAGAGCAGCCCCTGAAGACCTGGAAGAGCTGGTGGGTGTCATCCCTTGAGGGCTGCACCTCCACCACATGGTTTCACTGGGCCTGTGCTGGGTGGTCCTCACTAAACCCATGACTTTTGTGTGGCACAGAATATCCAGCAGCAACAGAATCTCCTTCTCCCCAGGACCACCAGGAGCCAACTTCTGCACAGATCTCCTTCTGCAAGGGACTGGTACAGCTCTGACAAGAACACGGCCCTGGCCCACCACTCATCTTCCTCCCAGGATTTCACTTATTTTCCCTCTGCCACAAAAACTCCGCTGCAGAGCAAAACACACCCAAAGCGCTGAGGCTGTGATTTTCACAACACCACTGCCTGGCTCATTTCTCTGCTGTCCTCTCAGTTTTGTGAAGGTTAAAGGCATCCTTCCTCGGCAACTGTCAGACTGTTATCTGGGCTGGAACCGGCTGCCCGAGCTCCATGAGGAATATTTTATGCAGATTCCCCACTGCACCTTGGATGGCTCATCAGTACCCACCCTGCTGCTGGGGTTCTGTGTCCTGCGAGCCCACCTTTTGCATTTGTGCTGCCTCTCCCCAGCCCAGCCTCACTTTTACAGGTGTAGAACTGTGAGTATCCACTTGCAAGGAATGTAAAGATTTTCCCTTGGGTTGATGCAAGGAAGAGTTGCTCTGTGCAAGGGGGGTTTTGTGAGGGATTGGGGAGAGCTGGTTTGGAGAGAGACGTGGTTTTTCCTCTGGAAGACAGGAAGATCAGGAGACTCCCGTTACTCTGCTTCAGTTTAGTGCCAGCACTCTCCTCCCAAAAACCATGTCAGGACAGAGAGCATCCCAACCCACCAGTAGCCCCATAGGCCCACCCCACCTCTCTGAGTGCCAGGGCAGAGTGTGCCACTTGGGAGGCTTCCCACTAAATGCTGATTATAAATGTCATGATTTCAGAGGGGGAAAGAAAACAGCTGGATTCGTCAGACAGAAGCACTGGCAGCTAAAAAAATGCGTGGAGTACAGAGAGTGGCAGAATAAACAGGAGACCCTGTGGTAACATTTTTATAAGTCCCCTGGCTGACTGTTAGAGCCCTTTAACTAAAACATGACTGAGCATCCTCATTTCTGGATCTCAGCAGCATGCCCAGCTCCTCCGGGGATCACCAGGCTTCAACAACAGATGGATCCAGGCAACAAAGCTCACGTCTGGATGGAAACTCAGGAGGACTTGCTTTCAGACCCATCCCCACCTCTGCTTTTAAACTGCACTGGCATGAGAGGCTGTGCTCCTTTGGCCACGCTTCCTCACGGCTGTAAATCCAATTTTATGGCACTCAGTCCAAGGCTCAAAACAATGCAAAGCGCTGAACAGATATAAACTCTTTCTGCTGCTTCACAAGATCTCCAAAGGGGCCAGAAGACTTTCTGCTGATTCAGGTATTGTTTTGTGCTCCCGCCGCTGGCGGGGAGCCAGGTGCACACCATATTGTAGGAGCCGGGTAATTTGGCAAAAACGCGATCATGTGCTCACCCCTGATTCAGTCCCAATTCCTCCCATGGGGTGACGGGGTAATGTGCAGATCTGGTATTAATTAGCAGGAAACCACAGCCCTAGGCTGTGATCTGTCATCCTCTTTTGGAGGCAGCTTGTGCCTGCTAACGGCTTCCCCACCCTGGGCTCCCCCAGCCCGCCCCCCTCTCTCCTGACAGGCACCACCCCAGGTCTGGGGGACACCCCTGCTCTCCCAGGTCGGACCAAGGACCCAGATGACCCAGTGCCTTGTCTCTGAGAGCCTCTAAATCTGTGCTCCTGCTCCCAGGAATGTCTGCACCCTGTGGGATTTGCTCTTCTGGCTGGGAGCAGGCTTGGGAGCATCAGCAGCTCTGAGCTCTTGCCGAGGTCCCCATCCATCCATGACACAGCATCTCCAGATGAGCTAAAGCTCACACTACCCTGCTGATGGCTCAGACCACAGAGCCCAGGCAATGCCGAGTACTTTGAAAAAAATCTCCCAGGCTCCAGCAGAAAAGACAGCACTGGTACCCAGCATGCCAGAGATTAAGCAATTTACTGAGTCAATTGTCTTTTTTCCAAGGACAAACATGTGTGATAGAAGATCTCCAGATCTGCTGGCACGCTGTGAGCTCTGGGCCATCAGCCCTTTCACTGTCTCAATTCATCTGTCAGTAAACCACTATGCCCATTAAGGCTGGAGAAATGGAAAGGGATGTTCGTGGTCCACTCAGCAAGGATTAAATACCCTGTTGCACAAATAATGGTTACCCAAGACTTCCCTGTAGAAATGCTGGAATTCCGGTCTCCAACACACGCTGCCCTCCTAAGAGAAGCAGGAGAGACAATAAGCAGTGAGGATATTATTTAGTACCAGAAAACCCTCACAAGAGATGACATGAACAGGACAGGATCTCACTGCTTCAGGAAATACCTGTGTGGGAAAAACCACATGGTGCTAAAACAAAGAGGGAATTCCCTCCAATTCTTAGGGAAGGCATGAGGTGTCTGCTTGGTTGAGGTCAAGCGGTGTTGTTCAGCTTTGTCCCACCAAGAAGTCAAGAAGAAAAGCATCTGCTTTCCTGCCCAGCTGGTATTTCCTTAGGACTTGGTGGAAAGGCTACAGCGGAATGTGGGAGGGAAAGAGAAGCCTTAACTTTTTGCAGGACTGGATGTTTCCTCCTCCCAGGCTGCCCCTTAACCTGCAGCATGAGCTGCCACCAGGTGATGCTGAGGATAAACCACTGGGAAATTCAAAGAAAGAACAGGCATTTTAGAGGGGAAGAACATCCAGGGCTGTCACATACAGAGAAATACTCCTGGAAGGACACAAACCCTCTCAGGGTTACACTACAGGGCTGGAGCACCTCTGCTATGGAGACTGGCTGAGAGTTGGGGTTTTCAGCCTGGAGAAGAGAAGGCTCCAGGAAGAACTTAGGGCCCCTTCCAGCACCAAAGGGGCTCCAAGAGAGCTGGAGAGGGACTTGTGACAAGGGCATGGAGTGACAGGACAAGGGGGAATGGCTTTAACCTGGAAGAGGATGGGTTTGCATTGGGTATCAGGAAGAAATTCTTCCCTGTGAGGGTGCTGAGGCCCTGGTGCTCAGAGAAACTGTGGTTGCCCCATCCCTGGAAGTGTCCAAGGTCAGATTGGACGGGGTTTGGAGCAACCTGGGATACTGGAAGGTGTCCCTGCCCATGGCAGGGGGATGGAACAAGATGAGCTTTGTGGTCCCTTCCAACCCAAACCATTCTGTGATTCTAATATTATCCCATAACAGCAGCCTAGGATGGATTTGGCAGAAGGAGGGGCAGAGGGATAAATTATCCAAGGGGTGCTCATTCTAGGGCAGTTTGGTTCTATTACTCCTTCGTTTGTTTTTAACAGCTTCCTCCAGGGCATGTTCCTGGCACCTGCTGGAGAGGAGACACAGGAACAGGAATAACTCAGACCTAAGCCTCACCTTCGATGCCATCATTTCCTGTAGCCACCTTTGCAGAGCCCTACGCAGCTCCCCTGCCCAGGGCTGGAATTAAAACAAAGGTTAAATTGGAAGCCAGACCTTAGTCAGGCCCTGGGACTGAGACTCACTTTCTCGATGTTCCCCTGGACTTTGTTACAGCAGGGAAGCAATGCAAGAGAAACTCAGGATGAAGTTTGATTTTCCTGTAACCTAAATCTCAGGCCCTGCCCTTTCCACTGCCAAGTGCTTGGGAGCAAAAAAAACAGGAGCGGGTTTTTTTTGTGTGTGTGACTGTTTAGCAAAGTAGCTAATTTAAAACAATTACGCAACAGCTAATTAAAATCATCTCTGCATCCTAGGAAGGCGAGTGGCCAGGTACTCAGCATGAAGCGTTTGGCTTTTCGGAGCAGTATCTTGTTAAAGCCCTTCATCCCGTGGTGGTGGCGGCGGCTGGACCCATCCCAGTGTGCCTGTGGAGAGGGGCTGATGGCCTTCCCGGCCTCAGCCGAGTGAGTCCTCCCTCTTCCTCCCTCTTCCTCCCTCTGCTCCCACCCGCCTCAGCACCGCAACATACCTGAGGCACCGGCTGTGCTTTATGAAGTCTAAAATTTTCAACTGGTTGTGTCTTTCCATGCAAACTCATTAGACACTATTTACACCCGCTGCAGCTGTGCAGAGAGAGGTTTTGAACTCTGGCATTCTACAGTAGGCTTTGTTTCTCATTTACATTTGCATATTAAAGTGTTTGCCTGAAATAGGCTATTGAAATTAATTCAGGATTAATTGGTGTCTTTATCTCATTAGGACAATCTAATTTAAGGATGATGAAATTGTTTAGCCTCCCGTTTGCATAATTAGATTGCTTTGAATTGCTGTCATTATTGTGCTCTTTAGCATCATCTGTAGGCCTCAAACAGACAAGAGTTTCAACCTCATAAAGACCAATCATGTGTTACAGCAGAGAGCTGTTAACCCCTTTTAACCCAAACTCCCTCCAGCGTGCAGCTGCACAATGGGGTGGGATGCAGAGGTCTCCACATCCCTGTCACGGGGCACCCCCCCTTCCCCTGGACATGCTGGAGCAGCGAGGTGCAGCCCCAGGAGCTGCTGGCAGCAGTCCTGTTTCACCTGGCCTTCCCACGGGAAGGGCAGCAGCTCTCCCGGAGGGTGGTGGAACCCTTCACCGTCAGCTGGGGCCAGGGGCTGCTCCTCCCAAGGGGCCGAGCAGAGCCAGAAGCACTCGCTCGTCCTCTTCTGTGCCTGAAAAGGGCTGCTGGGAACCGGCCCAAGGACTGCCTGATCCCATCCCTGCAGCATGGCCTCAGGAAAATCCCTCGGGCTGCTGGCAAAGACAGCTGGGATGGCTGGGCTTCCCCTCCATTGGAGCTGGGGCAGCAAGGGATGCTGGTGGCCACAGGCACTGCGGTGTTTTGTCCCCTCCGAGGACTTACCAAGCTCCATCTCCTTCTCCAGTTTAGAGGCTGTTGCTGAACCTCCAGCTGAGGAGCATCCCCTGGAGATGTCCTGGCCAGCATGGAGCCCTTGTGTCTGGTACCAGCACACTCCTTCTGCTTCCAGTAGTTCTCCTCTCCCCTCTGTGCTTGCCTGGATGCTAAAAGGAGAGAGCAGATCTGCCCAGCCCTGTGCCATGGGAGCATGCACGTGAGGAAGTCCCACCAGTAGCTATGTAGGCTGGGGAACAGTGAGGGAAAGAGAATCACGGAATTGTTCTGGTTGGAAGGGGCGTCTGGGGATCATCCAGTCCAATCGCCCTGCCCAGGCAGGGTCACCCCGAGCAGGTGACACCAGGACACCTCCAGGTGGGTTTGGAATATCTCCTGAGAGGGACGCTCCACACCTGGGCAGCTGTTCCAGTGCTCTGCCACCCTCAGTGCGAAGAACTTCCTCACGATGAGGTGGAACTTCTTTGTGATTTAGTTCATGGCCATTGCTCCTCGTGGGTGTAAGAAGCAGCTGTGAGGCCAGATCTCTGTGCTGGGGCTGCAGTCAGGGTGTGGACTCCCCACTGCTCAGGGTGTGCCCCAAAACATCCCCAGTGAATGTGCACCAAAGGACACAAAGACTGGGGTGGCAAGGGCGGGGTGTGTGTGTGCAGGAGACACTGGAGAGCTGCAGCCATCCCGAGGATCCTCACAGCCCACGAGGGACACATTCCCTGCAAACAGCCCTTCACCTGCTTTCCAGTGCCACTCTCCCCTGCCCCAACTCCCTGTCCCCTCAGGAAACTTGGGGGCACATGAGCTGGAGCCACCTGGAAAGGAAAATCCCCAGTCAACAGCAGCTCCTGGCAGAAGGTACCAGCTCAGCATCCCGAGCTAAGACCTCGCTTCCCCATGAGTCTCTCCATTACAAAACAGCCTGTCCAGCCACACAAATGATCCAAAACGTGCATCTCAGAAGTATTTTTACATGATAAAGCATCCCACAGCATGGTAACCGGCTTCCTCGCTAGCAAGGAAGACCATGGCCTTGTGCATTCCCCCCCTGTACCAGCCCAAACTCTCTTTCCAGATGGCCGCCAGAAGCCAATAGCCACCAGAGTGCCTGGATCCAACCCTGGAGATGCTCCCTGGGCACCAAGAGCAGGAAGGGGGTCGAGATGGCAGCTCGGTGGTGGCTCCTGGGGCCGCTCTCCGTCTGTCCTGGCCCAGCTCAAGGCGAGAGTCCTGCTTCTCATTAGCGGGCGGCTGACTCCGGAGGCGGGGGCTGCGCCAGGCAGGCTGCTTCACCAGTCGCTTCACGTATCCGAACATCTGGTTGTGTCTCATCACAGTGCAAATTTATGACCCTGGAAACAACATGTTGATGATGCGCTGGGAAGAGGAGCCTGAGCTGCAAGCCCGTGTCCAGAGCAGGGACGAGGGGAATCGCCACGCAAGGACTTGGGCTGGGGGGGAAGAGGTGAGGAAGGGCAGACCTGCGATTCCATGGGCAGTGGGAGGGGGACAGATCTCCTGATGGTGCAGCACAGCGATATTTGTCTCTCTCAATCTCTCTCCTCCTCCTAAAAAAAGCAAATTCAGTAACAGCGAACTTTGCACAACTTCATCTCTATGAATTGCCGACTTCAAACCAGCCAACGGGCAGGAAAGCTTAAAGAAAAGAGATGAAAGATTTCATCTGAATGCTTTGAAAGGGAACGCTTCCACTCACAGTGACTGGCCAGTTACACTTTCCATTTTATGGTTAAAATTATACAGACTTTTAAAATTATTTGAAATGGAAATGACAAGATTGCATTTCAGGTCCTCCAAAGGGAGCTTTGTTTGCCAAGGATAAGTAAATGTTTCATTATTTTTTTCAGAGATCAAATATATCAGTTGAACCAGAACAGAGTGGGACTTGCAAAGTCTTGTTTGCAGGTTCACACCAAAGATGTTTCAAGTTTTCAGTTTAGCCCAAACAAGTGTTTTTAGTTATGTTGCTTTGTTGCTTCAGTGGAAAAGAAAGAAATCCAGCTCTTGCCATCACAGTTAGGCAACAAAATAAGAAAAATAAAACCCTAAGAGTCAGTGCAAAAAAAGGTCCTAGTGTGGGAGAAGTAAAGAAAGGTTGCCTGAACCTTTCTACAGACTGTTTTTCAGACCCTTGCCACTGTCATCAGGTCCTTTAATATATTGTAGAGGACAATACCTGTTTGATGCCACATACACATTTATAGGTGTATCTAGCACAGGGAAAAACAGGGAAAAGGAGAAGGCATGGTCACCAAAAGCTAGGATGCAGTTCAAGAGAGGTGGAATGAAGTTTCCTCCTTGGCTGCCCAACAGCTGCACGGCATGATGGTCAGTTGGGAAGAGAGAAGTAACCAAAATTCACACTGGACCATGGGCAAAAGAGATTCAAACTGCCCAACAGCTCCACGGCATGATGGTCAGTTGGGAAGAGAGAAGTAACCAAAATTCACACTGGACCATGGGCAAAAGAGATTCAAACTGCCCAACAGCTCCACGGCATGATGGTCAGTTGGGAAGAGAGAAGTAACCAAAATTCACACTGGACCATGGGCAAAAGAGATTCAAACTGCCACAAAAAATGCCACTGCTCCTCAAACAAGATGGAGCACAACCAGAAAGCCTGGAAAGGAGAGGTGAGGTTGCCTGGAGTTCTGGGAAACACAACAAACACAGAGGGGAAACACATTACAAACACAACTTTGAATATACCAATGGTTCTTCCTTGTGTCATCAGTGGGAGATGCATAAAAATTCATAGCCCAAACAAGTTCCAGGAAAGCAGAGGGGATTCAATGCCAGGTTAGACAGAGTCCAGAGATTCCAAATTGAAGATGTCCTGGTCATTGCAGTGGGGTTGGAATGAGAGGATCTCTCAGGTCCCTTCCAACCCATGCTGTTCTGCGATTCTGTGATGTATCCACAAACAAAACCACGGGGCTGTGAGGGAGAGCCCAGGCGGGGCTCGCCATCCATCAATGGCCCAACACAAACCTCCGCTGTGCATGAGGACCTCCCCACATCCTGGCTCCAGGCACACTGCTGGATGAGGAGCACAATGCCATGGATTTGGAGGGGCCACGCCATCCCTTGCCTCAGCCACAGCCTGTCTTGGGGGATTAGCAGGGGCCAGACACAGATTTATAGCTCCCACTTCTGTCAAGCCCATGTGCTTCAGCCTGTGTGGTTCAGCTCTTCTTCCCAAGAGGACTTTGTTAGCAGAGCTCAACAACAGATCTTTATGTTTGCTTGTAGGATGCTTTTTAGAAAAAGAAAAAAGAAAAAGCGGGAAAAAAGGAAAACAAAAACATAACCCCCAGGGGGGTGAAGTAAAACATTTTCTTCAGTCTTGAGAGTTTGAAAGCAAAATGCAAACCAACCAATTTCTAAACAAGAAGCCTCTTCAAATTAGAAAAATCAGGCAGTCCCCTTAAGCAATGTTGAAATAAAATCTTAGAACTCTTTTTTTTAAATCCCTGCACACATGCACATATCCATACTTATGGATTCTGCTTTTACCCCACAGGAAGGCACCCAGCAAAACCCACCCAAAGGAGGAGAGCTCCTGGGTCATCCCAGCTCCCAGGGAGAAATGTGCTCCCACACTCCACTCAGGTCTCATCAGTGCAAGGGAAGGGTCTGGAAATGTCAGTCCTGACTGCAGCAGGGTGATTTACACCATCAGCGGGGTGATTTACACCATCAGCCAGAGCAGAAGGAGACTGAATCCCACTCTGGACCCCACAGGCTCTCTCCTGTCAGAAAAGGGAGGTGCCAGGCAGGAGCTGCAGCTCAGAGAGCTGCCCAAGGACCACAAACCCATTGAACTTTTCCTGACCATGCCAGCACCCGGGCACGTGCCCCCAGGAGTGTCCCCAGCCCCTGGCAGTGCCCAGAGTCAGGGGTGAGCACACTTAGCTGCAGCCCCAGTGTTTGGGCCGTGACTCCTGACCCTCGCAGGTTATCGGTCCCATAATGTTTCCGAGTGTCAATCAGGCCTCTCCTTTGATCACTGTTATAATCAGATACAGCGCTCCAGCATGGATTATTAAGTTTTAACAGTTGACACATCATTTCTGATACCATAATCTGGCAGCACTTTACAATAAGTGACAGGTCCTCACTAATTCCTTTTGTATTCACTGTAGCAACGTTAATCATGAGTGATGAACTTTGCGTATTCATATGGATGTAATAGGCAGTTCCCAAGGACTGAGACTGTAATTTAGCTTTAACCTAATGGGCACTGATTGTAACAATAAGTAATTATGTCAGCTAAATGCAGTGTTGATGGCAATTGATGACAGCAGAGAAAGCCACGACACCATTTTGGAACTAAGCTTGGAATAGTCATTTGTAAAGCCATAACGGCCAAGACTGGGAACAATGTGTCCTCTCCTGTGTATCCTATCATCCAGCTACCTTCAGCCTGGTGAGGACAGTCCCAGCTGTGACAAACACCCTGTCAACTCCCTGCTTTACTCTTCTGGCAGCTAATTTCAGTGTAGCCAAAATTCCAGCCTGCTAGATGGATGGGATCAGTGGTGCCCTGAAGCTCACGAAAAAGAAGAGAGGCACCTCATCTGAAATGGGATGTTGGGATCAATCCTCTGGATCACCTTCAGGTCCATTGGGCAAGGCAAGTCAGGTGACACCTGGCCAACATCTGGTAATGTCACCTTTGCACAGCTGCAGAGCCTGGCTCTGTCCCCAAACAGCAAAGCGGGGCCAAGCTGCAGAAGACCTGAGCCCACTGCTGAGCCCAGAGGCAGCTGAATTCAGCAGATGTACAATTAGGATGCACAATTAGGATGTACAATTAGATGTACCCTTCTCAGGCCTGAGCAGCACAAGTGGAAAGCACAGAGAAAGATGCTCTTCTATTACCCAGAAGGGCTGGTGTGACCCCTTTGTGGCTTAGAAAGGAAAATGAGGATGGGTTATTTTTAAGTTAGAATATTTGGATTTGGATTTCTTTAGAAAGGGGGAGCATGGCAAAGTCATAATAATGATTCTCTTAATGACAGGAATAGGACTGTAAGTGCTGGTATCATCTTGAAAGAGTGATTTGTGCTGCGAGTAAGAATCCTGCTTCACTTTAATAATTAATATGGTCTAAAAAATGCTTGGAAAACACAAACACAAAGTAATGATAATGAAATAGAAACGATATCTTCAAGGAAACAGTTTTGGGGGGCTCCCTCAAGAGGACATCCCTGTCCCTACCAGATTGTGAGGAAGAGGTGCCTCCTTTGACATCAGTAGGACCTTTGGGAAAAGAGCAACAAGCACTTCTTAAACTTTTTCTTTTNTTTCTTTTCTTTTCTTTTCTTTTCTTTTCTTTTCTTTTCTTTTCTTTTCTTTTCTTTTCTTTTCTTTTCTTTTCTTTTCTTTTCTTTTCTTTTCTTTTCTTTTCTTTTCTTTTCTTTTCTTTTCTTTTCTTTTCTTTTCTTTTCTTTTCTTTTCTTTTCTTTTCTTTTCTTTTCTTTTCTTTTCTTTTCTTTTCACTTTTTGTTTGGTTGTGGGTAGATGAGTGAATTTAAGAGACATTGGATAAATAAATGCCTCCTGGTGTTCCATTAAGCTTGTGGCAGTCATTCCAATGGTCCTTAGCATGGATAACAGTGAGCTGGGAGCAGGCAGCTGCCTGCAGAACTTTCTTATCCTATGGATGAGAACAGCCAGGAAAGGGCCATGCTGGACTTGAAGATCTTGTCTGATGTTTTTGGCATCGCAGGCTGACACACCTGCCACAGAGAGTGGTGTCAATGCAGCAAAAACCACGGACAAATTATGATTCCTTCTCTTGATGACCAGGTTCAAAGCCAAAAATAGCTGCCCTAAGTCCTTGATTTCAAGAGGCTGGGTAAAACACCCAAGAAAAGAAGCTGTTATTGCTGAAAATGCAGGGGGGATCTGCGGCTTCAGGCAAAAATACCTCCCAGTAATTGTCAGGGGGGTGCACTGCTCCTGATACCACACAACCAGCCGAGCTGGAGCAAGCAAGCAGCAGCCCTCACCAGCATCAGCCTCGCAGGAGGTGAGAAGATGAGAAGGGGTGCTGCTGGCAGCAGATCAGCACACTGATGATGGAGAAGAAAACATTCCCCACCTCTCCGGCCAGCCCAGCCGCAGAGAGGGGCTTTCATCACTACTGTAATCACTGCTGAAATGCACTGCCACACACAGCCACCGAGACCAGGGCGTGAGAAAAGCTGGGGAAAATATAGGAAGGGCCCTTGAAAATGACGAAGTTGAAGAAAAACACAGGAGCGAGGTCTGAAGGGGGAATGATGAGGAGGTACGGACCCCAACGGTGACATGGGGGCTGGCACACCCGGACTTTCGGTGTCCTTCCTGTTGCAATCATCTACCTCAAACATAAGATCTCTGCAGCAGCTCCTTTCCTACTCCTGACATACTTGGCTGGGTTGCAAGTCCCCGTCCCAAACCTAGGACAGACCAGACCCTGGAAGAATCAGAGGCTGCTGATAGTAGCTTGATCCTGCTGGGATTCAGGGGACCCCTCGAATGCAGGGTGGGAGCATCGTGCCCAGCCCTGCAGCAACATTCACAACCACCTCGGTGAGGCCCCAGCCACAGGTGCATTTATCCATCTCTAAATGGGATTGGGGGCATAAGTGGACAATACCTGAAGCTCAGTGCTCCTGGAGACACCTCCAGCGTCACCCCACAGTGCAAGCTGGGACGGTGTTGTCAATTCTCCCCCTTACCCCAGTTCAGAATGTCTGTGATTGCAGAGCATCCCCGCTGCCAACAGAAGTCCTGGCTGGTCTGACTGCACCTGAAAAGTCTTGCTGTCCGAGCTTCTCCTTGGATGGCTGCAAAGTCACTCCCTGCCTCCCCCACAGTCTTGGCAGGTGATGCTTCTAGAGGGGGGACCCAATTACTGCTTGTCACTGCCCCGGCACGGCGCGGGCGTCAGGCCGGTGTCAGGGCTGTGACACACACCGTGACAGAGCTGTGACACACTCCGTGACACCGCTGACGTGATGCAGGGGAGCAGGGGGTGATTGGCAGCCCGAGGCAAGCGGTGCCCAAAGCAGGAGCCCTCCACAATTAGTGGTGCCGGAGCATTTCCCTCCCCACACAGGGGAGGAGAGGAAACAGCAGCTCCCCGTGCAGGGATGCTGAGCACCATCAGGATTCCTGCCCCAGCCAGGCTCCGGATGAGGGGCTGCCATCAGGGAGCAGATGGCTTGGCTGGTCCCAGGGAAGTGGGCAGTAAATCCCGACTGGCAGCAGCCTCAGAGCCCGGCACTAATGACACCGGCTTGTCACAAGCGGCACTGTCCCCCCTGCAGCAGATGTGACAGCCCCAAAGTAACCCGGTACCCACCATGTCCCCGCTTCCTCTCACACAAAAGTGACAACTGGGACAGGTAATAAAAGTCCAGGCCAAATCCTTGACAGAGATCTGATGGCTTGAGCCGACTCAGGATGCTCTTCCCTCCCCGCTGACTTCATTCCTGGTAAATAACCACCCCAGCAGGAAGGGTGGCTGGCCAGAGCACACCCCCAAGTTGAGTAAGACAACCCAACACCCTCTGCTCGCTTCCTTTCAGCTGTGCCACAGGATCCCTTCTCCTGCACTCTAAAAGGGGAAACTGAGGCAAGGCTCAGCATCCTCTCCCAGCCATCCCACCTCTGCAGCCATGCTCTTGGCCAGGCACAGGGAGCCAGCCTTGGAGCACTGCCACAGCCCAAAGCCTGGCTCAGATATGGCCACCCAGACATCTTCCTCCCAGGCGGTTTTCAACCAGCTAAAGCCAAACCTCTCTCCCATCACAAGCCCTCCTTGGTGCTCCTTTGCTGACTGCAACCCCTCATTTATTCCATAGCCCAAATTACAGCATAGAGCAGAGCTGTAGTGGTTACACTTAAATAACAAAGCAGCAATAGCATCCGGTTGCCAGTGGCTGGGATGGGGTCACTAGGGCTGCCCTGCCAGCTCAGCAGCTGGTGCACAGGGATGGATGAAGGCTGAGCAACAGCCTCAAGGTCAGCAGCAGTGGAGGGTCCTTGCCGCTCCCTGCCGCCAAATCCTGCCCAATTCCAGCCAGGATGCCCCAGCTGCATCCCCTCTGCTCATGGGACTCAGTCTCTGTGTGAGCCATGAGATCAGGGGAGTGCTCCTTCCTCCTGATTTGGGGGGATCTGAGCAGTCATGGACCCATGGCTGGAGCTCACCCTCCCTTTCCCACAGGACAAACCTCCTGTTCTGCTGTTCCAGCACCTGTAAACTCTGGTTAGTTCACAGCAGCAATGCTCCTGCACCAAGCATTCACATCTGCTCCCTCATTACTGACCTGAATTCTTCTTTCACGTCAAATTGGAGCAGCAGACAAATTTTTAGGCTAGCTCTAGGCGCTCTCATCCCTCTTTCATTCTGTATCTGCTCCAGCTTCCTTCCTGGTAAAGCTCTGAGGATATTTCTTGTCCCATGGGTGTGTAGCAAGCCATCATTTGGTACCAGGAGGAGAGAGCTGGATTTCCATCACGGTATCACGTTGTTTCCAATTCTGTCACAAGCCCTGAACTTCTGCTCTTCTTCTTCAAACCTCAGGAGATACAGCTCAGAGCGAAGGAGAGGCTGCCTCCCAAAAAAAATCGGCTTCTAAAAGGCACATGAAAGGAAACAGAGGGTCAGAAGCACCGGGGGGCTGAGAAAATCCCCCTTCCAGGCAAGAGCTGCCCTGCTGGGGGTCACATCCCCGTGGGTCACAGAAGGAGTTGCCTGGTGCCGCTGCCCCCACTGTGCTGAGGATAAATAAGGAACTTTAATCGCCAGGAATTCCCACAAAAAGCTGAAAGTTAGAGTGAGCTCAAAGGCAAAGCTTGTCACTCTCACATAAGACCTCCTTCTCCCCACTTTTGCTTCCCTGCAGGACATCTCCCAGCTGACAAACCTCTCGGCCAGCTTGGACCCTGCTGAGATGACGCCAGGTTTCCAGCAAGGGGGATGCTCCTCTAGTGCAGGGCAAGCAGCTGAGGCGCTGTCACAAGAGACAAAGGCGCTGGCAAACTTTGAGAAATGCCTCTCATTATTTACAGAATGACACAAGAAAACTTCAGACTGAAACAAGAAAGGCAATTAGTTTCCTGTACGGAAACAAAGAGACATCTGTGCCAAGTATGCTAACATATACACAAGGGGCAGGTATACAGTACATGAGGAATTTCTTCCAGCTGCAAATCCACCCCCAAATTCTCAAGTCAATCTTGAGTACTACGATGCTCAGCAATCCTCTTAAAAGTGTCCAGATGCTTTAATAACTTAATTCTAATCTTCTCAGACACCATTTTCCATTTAACTGCTGAAGCACTGGAATAAGGCAGAGGGGTCAAGTCCGGAGAGTCACATGGGGAAGAGCAGGTGTATTTTGGAAGCCCGAGAAGCCCAGCCTGGTTATGCTGGTCCCAAAGCCACCATGGGTCGTGCAGGGTGTGCCATGCACTGTGTGGACATGGAGATGTTTATGTGCCACAGAGCATAGTCTCCTGCCTGCACTGCTGGGACTCAGCCCCAGTGGGGTTGGGCTCGAGGCTGGACCTTGCAAATAGAATCATGGAATGGTTTGGGTAAAAGGATTATGAAAGATCACCTTGTTTCAACCCCCTGCCATGGGCAGGGACACCTTCCACCAGACCAGGCTGCTCCAAGCCCTGCCCAACCCAGCTGTGGATGTTTCCAGGGATGGAGCAGCCACAGCTTCTCAGGGCAACCTGTGCCAGGGCCTCACCACCCTCACAGAGAAGAAATTCCTCCCCATACCCAATCTAAACCTGTGCTCCTTCAGTTTAAAACAATTCCCTCTTGTTTTGTCACTCCATGCTGTTGTAAATGGAGAGCTGAACTTGCCTGGTGGATTGGGCTGTTGGGTTCATAGGTCAGGCTGGGCAGATGCATCCAGACCCCAGCAAAACCAGCTTGGCTTTGTGCTAAAAACACTAAACAAACTCGAGGTCTCCTCCTCCTGAGCAGATTGATTACAGCAACATTGTCCCAGAGGGCTGAAAGTTTTGCTGGGTGAGGTTTCCAGCAGGAGGCTGCGGCAGTGCTGGAATAGGCTCCCCAGAGTGGCTCCTACTCAGCATCCTCAGAGGAATGCAATGTTCTGCTGGACCAAGCTACAGCCAGGCTGGTGAAGTGTTGTTACAGCCAGTGCCATTTCCAAGGAGAGTTTGTGCTGGAGACCTCCAGAGATCCCTTCCAAAGAACACCTCGGTGAGCCGGCTTGGCTTCTTCAGGAGCTGCAGTGACAGGGACAAGGCAGAATGGCTTCACAGCAAAAGTACATTTAGATTTGATATTAGGAAGAAATTCTTCTCTGGGAGGGGGGTGAGACACTGGCACAGGTTGCCCAGAGAAGCTGTGGATGCCCCATTCCGGGAAGTGTTCAAGGCCAGGCTGGGCAGGGCTTTGAATTGTGGGAGGTGTCCCTGCACATGGCAGGGGGCTGGAATGAAATAATCTTTAATGTCCCTTGGAATCCAAACTATTCTGTGATTCTAAAAGCAGCTCCCCTCCACACTGTGCTGGGCAGACCTGACCCAGCCTTGCTGCACATCACCTCCCACCCCACACTCCTCCAGCCCCCGCTCCCGACAGGTTCCTCCAGAATTCCCGTCTCAGCCAGCTACCTTTTAGACAACACTTCCTCGAGATTGTTTTAAACAAAGGGAGGAAATTTTGGTGACACTTTAATACATAAAGTGCCTCTCATTTTCTCTGTGCCAAAAAGCAGAGCTTTCTAACACGCTTCCTGAGTTAACATCAGGTGTTAAACAGACGCACGCGTTGTTTTAGCAGGAGCCCACGTTCCATAATAGGCTTTCTCTCTAACAGCTTGATATAGCCTCTTCCATTAAGCATTTATTGCTAATGCTTTGTAAAGTGTAACATGCTATATATGCTATCAAAGAACGGAGCTGCCACTCGCTCACCCCCGAATAATGAAACACTTATGAACGGAACCGCAGGTTAAAGAGTTGTGAATTAAGTTTGATCTCAAGGAGATCATCCAGATCTGTGCCTGTGTATTCCAGTGTGCTGCCAGCAGGAGGGATGGGATCCCAGCCCCTGCGGAACCCTCCCTGACTTTGCTTTGGAGAAGTCCTTGGTGAAAGTGCTCCCCAAGCAAGAGTTTGCCCAAATACCACCAAGCTGATGGAGATCTTGAGCTCTTCCTCAGAGGGACTCCCGGAGAACCACAAACCCTGGTTATTAACTCTCTAATAATTCAATATAAACCCCAATCATTAGGAAACCTTTTAGATGAAATACAGCTCCAGCTGAGCATTATCATATTTTTCCCTTATTATTCAATAAAAAGAGAATTCAACTTTTTTTTTTTTTTTAATGGAGAAAACTGCTTTCCCCTGGCAAGTAACTGGGGTTTTTACACAGTCCTTGCCTGGATAAGTGCACAAGGAGCAATCACTTGATACTACAGGGTACGGCCATGAAAGCAAGTGGTGTCAAGACTGTTCCTTTGGAAAGAGAAATCATCTCCATCTCTCCCTTCCCGCTGGTCTCACCCTCCCAGGGATCTATTTATACTCACTCTGCTGCACAGCAAGTCCTGCCTTTGTTCCTTTTTCCTGTATTTCTGGGTTGCTGCAAAAGCAAGGGATTCACCTTTTTCACACCCAGCTGGCCCCTGGCATTCAGTGGCTTTGGGATGACCAAATCCTGTGAGTGTCCTTGAGGATTTGTACATATTGGGGTGGGACTCACCTTAGGCTGGGTTGGCAGATGGTGTATTCAGTTAGGGATAACTCAGTTTCCATGGGGAAAGGATGAAGAATACTCTGGTCTTCAGCAGCACTTGCCAAGCTCATGACTGCAGGGTTTTTGCCCCACATGCTGAAATTCAAAACCACTGGCTTTTTCCAGTGTCAGAGCTAAGTGGTAAGCCCAAAACCTCAGTCACGTCTCTGGGCTGAACCAAATGGCAAGGCATTTGGGATGGCATGGCCTTCGGTGCCCAATTCAACGTGCTTCTGAACAAAAGCACTCTGAGTGCCTGGAACCCTCCCCCCAAAAAACCCCTCAGGTTCTTGAAAAGGCTTCTATGTGGTGAAGAAGCCAAGCCCTGTGCCTGTTTGCTCTTTTTCCATATTAGTGGTGTTGTCTTGGTGAGAGTTTGAAATGAAAAAACCCACTGTGGTTGTGGCAGCACTGGGATACTCCAGTTATACACATGCTCTCCCTGCTGAGGTGAAACAGGGCACCTGAGCTAATCCAGAGACAGAGCACACCTGGAAGAGATGGAGAGGTTGAACCCTCTCATCACATGCAAAATCTCTTCACAGCTTGAAAACATTTAAAAGTAGAGACCTCCACAGGCAACTGCTCCTTGTCCTGGAAGTCAGATCAAAAATGAATATATAGTCGTGTGTTTGCCTTCTTTGGGTGATGCATTTTCTAAACTTCTTCCAAGTGTTTCCAAATGAAGAGAGGAACAAGTTCATCCCAGGCTGACACATTGGTGTACTCAACACTCATAGCAGGACCTCAGAGAGCCTCTCGGGCCACCAGGTCCTGCACGGGCACAGAGGATCCCATAAAATCTCCCTGGCTGTCGCTCCCCAAGTCTGATGAGGGTCTTGGTGAGGGATCCATGGAGTTTCCCCCATGATAGTCTCCTTTCTTCCCAGTGCCCGTGGTTCCCTTTGTGTTTACGATAACACAGGGATGCTTTATTGCATTTCGCCCGCCCGCTGCCATGGCAACCGGCAGTTGCTGCGTGCTGTAAAAATAACCCTCCTTCTTTGATAGATTTCACTTGAGTGAAAATAACCCTTAAAAATAGGTTGAAATTTCCATACTAACTCTTCCAGGAGGTTCCAGGGAGGCAAGAATGAATTCCTCCAGCCTTGGCACTGAGCTCTCAGAGAGGAGCCCATGAGGATGCTTTTTGGGAGCCCCCACTAGCCAGGTCCCCCAGGGTTATGGTGGTGCTGATGACAGAGAATCCTGGAATGGTTTGGATTGGGAGGGACCTTAAAAATCATCTCATTCAATCCCCTTTGACATAGGTAGGGACACTTTCTGCTAGACCCAGGACCCCATCCAGGCTGGCCTTGAACTTTCCCAGGGATGGGGCAGCCACAGCTTCCCTGGGCACCCTGTGCCAGGGCCTCACCACCCTCACAGGGGAGAAGTTTTTCCTCAACCTATTCTCTTTCAGCTTAAAATCAATCCCTCTTGTCCTTTCCCTAAACACCCTTGTAAAAAGTCCTTCTCCATCTTTTTTGTAGGCTCCCTTCAGGTACTGGGAGGCCACAATTAGGTCACCCCAAATCCTTCTGTTTTCCAGTCTGAACAATCCAAATTATCTCAACCTTTCCTCGTAGGAGAGGTGTCCCTGCAAAGAGAAGAGGTGATGTCCCCTCAGTGGCTGTTTTGGGGGCCTAGTTGGGATAAAGCTCAGCTTCATCTCCTCAGTTCCTGTGCACCAGGGCCACTAAAAAAAAGTCTTTTCCCTCCTCCAGGGTGCAGGGACCATGGAAGCTGGTGCTCTCCATCAGCACATTTTACAGCTGGCCATCGGGAGAGCTTCAGCGTGGGTTTTGGATAGCTAAATAGATAGACTGGAGTGCATGAACAGCCAGCACTGGGTCTCTCCCCAAAACAAAGTCCTGCTCATGCTTGGGAGAGCTGTAGTGGCCATCTCTCCACAGGCCCCATGCCCAGACTCCTGGGCCAGCAATGCCATGAGATTCATGGCTCATGCTGATGCTGGGAGCGCTTCAAGTCTCCCTCCTTTGTTTCCAAGCACCTGTACTGGTCCCAGCAGCAGAAATGTACCCAGAGCCCTGCTCTGGATCTGCTCTCACACCTGCTCTTGACTCATCCTCAGCCCAGAAGGTCTTTTTTTCTCTTCTGGCTCATTTCTTTCCTTTTTGTTCTCCCAACCACTCAACTCCTCTACCTCCAAATAAAAGCCGATTCACATTTTAGAGGTGGCCCCTGATTCCTCCCATGAGTTTAGGTGAGTCGAACCATAAGAAGTGGAGTAATGAGATTATGATTAAAAGCACACCTTGATAGTGGAGCATCCATCAAGCTGTCATAGAAATCGTATCTCGGAGGCTGCTCTCATCAATCTGACCTTTCAATTATTACCCAGAGTTCATGACTCTAAGTGTATATAATTCCTACCTCAAATCTGGGAATACACGCCTTTGTTTTTTGGCTTGCCTTCGGCATGGCTGTGCGAGGTCCCCTTTGCTGGCACATCAGCGACGCTTCATGATGCAAATGAACTTAAATTAGCTCTTCCCTCACCCAAAAGTTTGGGAACAAGATCAAAACACTACCAGGGCACCTGAAGGCTGCTGTTTGAAATTTTATCACTGTACTTTTGGCTTTTACTCAGCTATTCTAAAGTCAGTGGCCACTAAGGCTAACTCCAGGAGTGCTCCCAGCACACCCTGCTTTGGCTCGTGTCCCCACAAGAGATGATGCTGCTCCAGCCATGCCACAGCACTTCTTCAACAACAGGGAAGGCCCTTCCAACCAATGCAACCAGGGGACAAGCTCACCCAGGAATCAGCACAGATGACATTTTCTGCCCAAACAGCACTGGAAAAGTTTGGTTTTGTGAGCGACACCCCAGCTAACACAGTATTTCAGGAGCAGGAGGGAGTTTAGTTCAGCTTCCCATTGGCATAATTTCTTTTATAGTTTTCCTCCAAAGGATCTACGTGTTTCTCATAAGAGTAAACTTCCGTGCTTTCCCTGTTTGTGACTTTTCACAAACAAGAAATTGTAACACACACATTGCGGAAGAAAAGGAATCCCTGGTTGGTAGAGAAAAGACAGAGGAAATAGAAATGCCTTGATTTGGGGTGTTTGATGAATCAGGCCCTGAAGATATTTTCTGGTGTTTGTATTATTGTAGGGTCTGTGCAATTTTCTTGCATGAATAACTACTGAATGGAAGATCTTTTGCAAAAATCTCTGCACTGCTCAGGTGCCTGAGCTGTGGGAGTTTCCACAGGTGTCTCAAAAACAACACCAGGCTTCCAGGGTGACCCTCAATTCTGCAGCATGTGTGCAGAATTCGGCAGCCACACAGCCACCCCAGTCTCTTTTCTGACATAACCCTTGTCACCAGTCCCATATGCCGCACTGCAGAGCTCTGAGAACTACCCCACCAATTCCAGATTAAATGCCACCATAGCACAGGTTTCCCAAAAGCCACGCATGAGATCCCATCTAGCTGAGGCACCAAGTGCCTCTCCCTGCTGGTGCTCAGAAGGAGCCTCAGGAAGCTGAGCCCAGCACTCACAATCCAGCTCCTCATGCCTTGCAAACCTGACCCCTCCAGGGGGTTCAGTCTTGCTTCTGGAAGCCCAATCCAGGTTCCCCTCTGTCTGAGGAAGAGGCCAGATAATAACACACCACCACTGTCCTTTCTCTCCTCTCTGGCAGCCACATAAACCAACAGTCTGGAGGCCACTGCATCTGCAGTGCAGCCACAGGTTGCTCCCTCCTCCCAGCCCGGCCCCCACACATCTCATGCCAGCAGAACCTGATGACAGCCCCAGCTGGAGCTTCTCTGTCATGCAAAGGAGATGAAACCTGAAAAAAGCACCACTTCCATTTCCCCTTTCTTGCTCCGAGACCAAGCCTTCACTCCCAGGAGTCAAGTCTCTGCTGTTTTAGGGGAAAACATTTCATTTACATATCCATGATATCCCAAAAGGAAGAGGGTAATTACAGTTATCACCCCCAGCCGCTGCATGACACAAACCCTCGTGCTCCTGACCAAGCAGTGTCCACCTCGCCCAACCCAAAACCTGTCACTGGAGAAAGGTGGTCCCTCTGGCTGTGGCTGGGAGGGGAGGAGAGGCCACCAGTTGTGTTCCTGTCGAGAGAAGAGTTCCCTCTCTCCGAGGAGCAGAGGGGCCGGCGCGCTCCCGCTTCACCCTCGCGCTTAAAACGATGCTTAATGCCTCCCTTAAGGCGGTAACTGCAGTCGAGCTGTGCTCTCAGGAAGGCTCTAATCCTGTGCTAATTTATTTTATCAAATTAAAAAACGAGCATCCATGGAACACCAGAGACCTCCTGTTCTCAGGGTCCCAGCAGAAAGCTGCATGATCCCTTTGTAAAGAGGGTTGGGGGGGTTGTTGTTTTGCTTCTTTTTTTTGCCAAGAATATAAAATTAATAAAACAGGATTAAGGGAGATATGGTTTTAACCGATTCCTTAATCCCAGAGAATAATTAATGAGAGCAATGCACCACTTGGCTCGACTCTCCCCACATTTGAATAATAAATAGCATCCCCCCCAAAAAAAAAAAAANAAAAAAAAAGGAGGAAAAGGGAGCAAGAAGGTTGATCTGTAAATTCTTAATACAAGGAACTTTTGCCATATGTATGTGTGCATTGCCTTCTGGTCTTGGATCCAGAAAATACAGAATATAAGGAAAGCAGAGACCAGTTTTGGCCACACACAGATGTGTTTAAGCCAAGATTTACGGGAATCTCCACACTTTTAAGAAACAAAATACCACTAAAAGTCTGCATAAATTGCCCACGCTAAGCTCTGCATGCAAACATCAGCCAAGACTGACTTGGGTGCTGTGATCCCAGTGCAAGGCACCAGCCTCAGTCAGAGCCACTCGCTCTTAACAGTCCAATCTGCATAAAATACGGAACTTGAACTCCTGTGACATTCATCCTCATGTTCTCAACCATGTGCCAAGGGCAGGGCTGGTTTACCACAGGAGCAGCTCTGTAAAGATGTGCAGATGGGATTTAGGCCACTGGTCTTGAACCATTGAATAGTCATTTAAGTATAGGGTTACTTGTAGGATCTTCTAGTCAACAGAGCAAGGGGTGTGGGGTCCTCCAGCTTAAGCATCTGTTTTATGGTGGGAGGAACCATCTCCTGGAAGGACACGGAGCCCTCCGAGGGGTACATCTTGAATTCAAGTGCATCCCTACTGCCTTACCTTGGAGATGGAACATGGCTTCTTAGGGCTTGCTCCAAGAGTTCCCAGAGACCACCATGTCTCACAAGTGTCTCTCAGCTCTTGGCCACTGCTCACCTGCCCTGAGGAGTTGTTCTTCTGAGGAGTCCCAGCATGCAGGAGGAAGTTTATTCTTCTCAAAGGGTGGTCTCACCACCCTTTATTAATCTTCTTGACTCAAAGGGGAACCAAGGATCTCCTTGAGGAGTCATTTTTAACTGATAAATAGATACCAACAGTGGACCTGTCAGACTTTCACATGACATCACCTTGACCTAGACAAGACCAAGGCAGCCCCATTTTGGGGTAGAAAGCCCTGGGTCCTAGAAGGGCATCTCATCTCTGGAGGCCCACACATAAGGAGGAACATCTGAATAAACACAGCCCCATCCATGCCTGCAGCCCTTGTTAAGGCCGGCCTCTGCTTTGAACTCCTTCCTGATGAAATGATTAATGAATGCCATGCAGACCTCTTCCCTTCCTTCCTCTGCTTTCACCTGACACACAGAGCAATACCAAACGAGGTGATCATGACAAACACAGCTCTAATTCTTTATTAATATTAATCAGAGGCAACCTTTCCATTGACACCAGAACCCGTGCGTGTGTTGGCAGGGAGGGTATAACACCACGGCAGTGACATTTCTTGGGTAGGCAATTTTTTTAAATTATTTTTTTTTCATCTCGCACCTTCCCTTCCCCCCCTTTAATATGGGCGAGTGATACCTTGTACAAACAGAGGAAGGAAGAAGCTGATTAAATAGCAGAGTTGGAGCATAATGAAAGAAAAAGCCCACTGCAAACATCTGCTGATTGTTTTAAACGGGAGGCACCGGGAGGTGGATTTCAGGTGATACCGCGGTGGCTTCTCTCATAATCCCAGCTAAGGCAGCATTAGGGCTTTGGAGCTCAGGGTGAATTTCATCCAGTCCCTGCTGGCAGGGAAAGAGGCTTAGGCAGGATAGCAAACCTCAGCCCCATCTCAGAGCGGGGCTGGGAGAACCACAAAGCCGCAGAGCTGCCCTTTGCCAAAAGGGGCCCTTTCCTCATGCCACCACACCAAAGAGGAATGACTTTGAGCAGCGGTGTGGACACAGCCATCTCACCTTCAGGTACTCACCAACACACCTTCTTGCTGCTCATGCGTGGATCGAGACAGGAAGCCGAAGATGAAGGTCCCAGGTCACCTGCAAGATGCGCACCTTTCCAGCTGGAGGTGGGGTCACACAAGCAGCCACTTGCTGGGATCCTCACGAGTGAATCACCTCACTTTGGGTTGGAAAGGACCCTTAAAAGTCACCTAAACATTAGATTTGCAGGGTGAGGAGAGCTATTTGTGGGACAAGCCATCCAATCCATAAGGAATGGAGACAAGCACATCACCCTCCTTACCCAAGGGCAGCCAGGGCACTTTTCTCCAGACGAAAAGATGATCACTGAGCACAGGCAAGACCTACAGGTTTCCTTTGCTGCCCCATTGGTGATTTTCAAGCTTTTTCCATCCTAATAGCCAAGGGACCGCAGGGAGATCTGTACCGAGAGAGGCCCCTGGCTCTCAGCTGAGTGCAACTTCCCTCTCTCTGTCTCTTAAAACAAATAGATTTTCATTGAAATCAACATATCTTTCTGAATTGAATAGGTTTTCATGGGGACAATAAATTTCTTCAAAACAATGCATTTTTATTACAACATATTTTTGTTCAAACCAATACTTTTTGACAACCAGATATTAATGACCAGGCCAAAGCCATAAATTTGCCTCAAACTATGTGTTTACTCATGGAAGGAAATAATTTTTCTCATACAAATACATTTTTATTTGAATCAATCCTCTTTTTTTTCACCCCCAAAAATCAGATAACCTTCTGGGAGGGAAGGGGGAAAGCTGAGTACGCAGGGAAGCCCCTTCACTTCAAGAGAGATCGAGTGTTTGTGAGGATTGTCTCTCCCACCTTCCCAAGCCCAGAAGCTCCAGAGATCACATGAAGCTTAAAACCTAAACGGTTTTTCCCATTGCCAACATACCCACGTTGTCATCCAGCTTCTGGCAGGTCCTACAGAAACACAGTTTATGTCTAGCTCTCCTTGCTTTGCTGTTTGCTGTTTGAAATTGTGTTTGCAGAACCTGGTTAAACAATCCAGAGCAGGGCAGAGATGCTCAGGCAGGGCAGCCCATGCAGCATCTCCATCCACTTCGAGGAAGCTTTTTGTTGCTCTGTTTTGGGAATTGTTTTCATCTGAGGTGGCTGCTGCAAGGCCCTAAGGACACACATGGGGGACAGATATGTCTGGTCAGTCGTGCATCTTTCCTTCCAACCCACCCCTCTAACCTCCTTGAAGCCTGCTTGAGGGACCTGAGCCCTCCAGGGACAAGCCCAAAACACCAGGGATGTTGGTCCTGCACATCCCCAGCCCTGCTGAGCCCAACCCTAACCCAAAGCACCCAAAGACATCGAAATCATTGCAGCCAGAGAGATGCAGCTTCAGCGGCGAGGGCCTGAGAGGAGCAGGAGGAACGGGCACAAGGAGCTGGCATCAGGGCTGCGTTTGCTGGAATTGCAAAGGCTTTGGCTGCTAATTTTGCTACTGAATCAAAGCCTAAGCAGGAGCAAATCCCTTATCTTCTCCAGATCTCCATCTCCCCAGCTGACCATCCACACCAGACAAATCCCCCCACCTCAGCAGCTGCCCACACTCGCTCACACCTGAGCCCTAATGGAGAAAAATCATTTTTTGGTAGCAAGTAGCTGCATTCAACGGCTCCGAGCCACGTTTCCAAGCCTGGGCCTGAGTCAGAGCCTGGGGATCCCAGGCACTCGGAACATCAGGGGCTGACAAGGGTTCATTTCCCGTGGCCCCCGTTGGCCACTCTTTGTTGAGCTTCCCCAGCCCATGTAAACATGCTAATTGCTTGGGCTCAGCACAGGGCTGGATGCCGCGCTGTTTGTTTTCCATTGAATAGGATTAGGGATTCTGACACCAATGATTAATCGCCGTGCTGCAGACGGCTGACGAGCCTGGGGAAGGCGTCCTCTCCGAGCGGAGAGCGCGCACAATCTCTGCCAAGCAGCTGCCACTGACTTCTATCTAACCCTCTGCATCTTGCCCTTTATCCTCCCTCTTCTCCCAAAATGTCTTGCATCCGCCAAGCCACCCCCAGGCTCCCAGGGAACAGTGGGAGAGGGGCCTTGTGCATCCCCTGCCCTGCTCTCAGCCACCACGATGCCCCATCCTCTCTGTCACTTCCTACATCAGCTTATCCCCGTGTCCTGTGCTGCCAAAACCCTCCCAACATGCTGCAATGCTTCAGCCAGCCCTTCTCAGGCTTCCTATTAATGGCCAGGGAGATTCACACAATTTTTCCAGCTCCCATCACCAGGGAACATGACACAACAGCCACGTCTCTTCACCAAGCACCATAAAGTCACCAAATGCCCCACCAGTGCCCCTCAATGGGCACAGGGCACCCAGCACTAGCTCCAAGACCCCTTCCAAGTCCAAGGATGCCCAGGGACCTGAGCGAGACAGAGAAGAGCAATGGGAGCACTGAATGGCTTTGCCACTTCTACCCTCTGCTCCCATTTTGCCCAGCAGCAGGTGAAGAAGGGATGGAGCAGATGAGGTGGGAGAGGAGGAAGGCTGGAGAAAGTGGCCTCGCAGGAGGCAAACCTCAAATAGTTGCAACTTTTGACATTACCTCTTCTCCTGACCTTGCAGAAGGAGTGCTGGAGGCAAATCCACCCATCTCTGCTGGTGCCTTGTGCGACATACTGTCACTCAGACAAGCGACGTTCTTAATGGGTTTGTGGGAAAGGCCTGGCCTGCCTTTCCATCTGTACCTTCTGCCGGCTCCCCTCTCCAGCACTGCCTCCCCATACGACATTCCCTTGAATTATTTAGACTGGTAAATCTTCCTGCATCTCACATCTTTAGTCCATCTGTTAGCCGGGGCTTTGCCTTTATAGGAACTGTCCTTTATGCATGCCGGCATCTGTCAACAGTACACTTGCCTCTTTTATTCATGATCTTCCGTGGGAGATGGTACAAGCTGCAGAAATGCCTCATTTCTGGTATGCATTTCATTTTAATGGAAGATTACATGACTGGGGCCCATTTTATTACTTCTTGCCCTGCACATTCATCCATCACAAGCCCCATTTGCTGAGCCTGCACTGGGACGGCAGCCATCAGCCTGCTCATGTTGGATTCCTCCCGTGCCGCTCTCTCCCCCCCTTCGGGATGGGGAGGAAGCGCATTGCGTTCGAGGAGGGGAAGGTTAGCAAGGGGAACTGATCCACCACGGGGCTCAGAGTCAAGCCAGGGTGGTGACTAAGCCGAGCAGATCTGGCAGACGGGCTGGGAATCCAGGTCTCACCCGACATGTGTCCTCTGCACCCATGTCCAGCTTCACACAGTCCCTTCCCAACCCTCACCACCAATGGGTGTTGGGGTTTGGCTGCCCCACACCTCAGGGCTCTTTGGAAAGACCTCACACCCCCAAATAAACACACATATGCTCCCTCAAGCCATCCATGATTCCCTGTGCATCCCTCTCCCACCTTGCACGCACACACACACACGCTGCTCACACGCAGCATAAATAAAATCAATGCGAACCAGCAGTGGTAATTAAACTGCCGGTGGTATTTGCAGCCTCTCTCTCCTGTAAGGAAGGTTGCATGCAATTAGTGAAAACATTTTGGACTGGGAACAGTGCCAGTTTGCTCTGTCCTTTCTTTCAACTCCCACAGAAACCAGAGGACCCCTGATTACCCTCCAGACTGCAAAAATAAAACCCCAGTAAAAACATTCCACTTCTACGTCATGGTTCCCTTAATTAAGGGTTTACTGTGACCTGAGGCAGCAAGCAGGGTCAGAGGGGCCAGTGATGGAGATGACCTCCTCAGAGAAGTGGGGATTTCCCCAGCCCACAGTCCTCAGGTGGCCATTTTAACCCAGAAAACAGTGTTCGTCCCCAAAAATCCCAGCCACGAGACCTTTCACCAAGGACAACTTCACCATCTTGTTCAGATGAGATTTCAACATTTTCACCAAAGACTTGCTCTGAAAGCTAGGGCAACCCTGGTGTCTTGATGAGGTTCAGACAACACTTTTAGCTCAACTTGGTCAGAAAATGGGACTAAGATAAAGTGATGTGAGCCAGTCCTCAGCTGAGACTCCAAGTCAGTCCTTAGTGGGCTTCAAAGCATGGAAAACCTGAACCATAATCATTCAAAGCATGGAAAACCTGAACAGTAGTCATCACTGTTGGCTGGGATGCCAGATCTGGCTGGGAAAGAAAAATGAGCAGCTTTTGGATGACAAGGAGCCCTATGGAAAAGCCAGTATTCTTGTGCAACCTACAATATTAGTACATACTAAAAAAATAGGAAAAAATTGCCATAAATAACGTGCTAACTACCACAGCGGAAATTCAGGGGGAGAGAGCCCAGACATGCCTGGAGAAGAAATATGTGAGGCAACTGTCTCCAAAGTGACTGGGATGAGCTGGAAGAGGCCGAGCAGCTCCTGCAGACGGGGAAGGAGCCCTCGCCAGAAGCCGCTCCCACGCACACGCACGGTGCTTCGGAGTCGGTGGGGAAACCTGCGAGTGAGAGCTCCTCACCCAGCAGCCAGGAGGAAACAGCACCACGTGTGTCCCATATGGCAGGAGAAACCAGAAAGAGTCTGGGCAAGCAGCTACAGCAGAGACTGAGGGAAGCAGACGATACATTTCATCAGGTTGCTCAGCTAAATGGTCACCGTAATTTCCATCTAATATTCAAAACAACCTCAACTCTGCCCCTATTTCACACCCAGTACCCCCCTCTGGTAGATGCTCTCCACATCGTCCAACCTGATGGCATAACTCAGCAATTTCCTTTCAGGAATCAATGAGAACAAATGAAAATTTAATACATTCTCCAGACAACTCAACTCCTTTCTCTCCCCCATGGTAAATAAATAATGTGCTAGTCAAATGATGGATGGAGTGCTCGGAGATTGGTGGCTGAGTGCTATTAGGGGCTGGGGAGGACGCTGGAGATGTGGTCTAGCACAGGATGATGTGGTGGTCATGGGTGATTTGAGCACATAAAGGAACCAGGAGTGAGAGGGGAGGCATGTGGAGGTGTCTGGTTGATGCAGGAAGGGGGCATGGAGCAGGCTGGGCTGTCTCCTTAGGGCTTGTGCACAGGACTCATTTGGTTTCTCCACATGAGTAGATCCAAAGCCTGGTGCTGCCAGTGAGAAAAAAAACAAGGGAAACTCCTTGTGTCTTCAGTTGGTTTTGGATGGGGAGATTTTGCTGGATGAGGATGTGAGATTTTAGCCTGTCTGGCAGCAAGAAGATGGAGGAGGCAGAGAACAGACACAGGAGAGGGACAACCGAAGGTAGCGCCACAGGACTCAGACCAAACAGGGAATGTGTGGAAAAGTGGAGCTAAAGAACAAGGGGAGACCTGACTGCAACATCACCTGGGCAGGAAAGAGTTGAAGTTTCTCCCTTGCTCCCCAGCTTGGGTGACCTTGCACAACCTGTGTCCTGGGACACATCCTTGCCTAGGTATTACACCCCACCTCAGATTAAATGTAGAGGTTTGACTTTTTCCTTTGGGCTGTGAGACGTGTCTCTGGGGCTCCTCAGGACACGGGCAGGTGGAGTCAAGACAGGGCTCTTGGAGATGGAGCTGGGATGCACTAGCAGGACCTGCTGGAGAAATAAATGTCAGCCTGCAGCTCCCAAAGCATGTGGTGGACAGGAGAGGTGGTGGCTGCCAGGGACATCAGCCTGGGACAGATCTCCACATCTTCACCAGGACAGGACAGGGCACTCATTAAATTGTCTTAATCCATGCCTTCAAGCCCAGGCTTGGGGTTTGGGTCTAGGAGCCTGAGGGAGCACTGCTGACCCCATTTCTCACTGCAAGCCACCAGGAAAACCCGTCTGTGCCTCCCAGAGGCCAGGTCCCGGCTGGTGCGTGTGGTCCCACTCGCATCCCCCTCTCCCGCACCACACAGCTCTGGCTTTTGATCCCGTTGAACTTCAGGATGCACAAACAACAGAGCCTGCTTTGCCTGGTCCCACAGCTGTGCTTATCTCCCGAGCCGACCGTGTACCTCCTTATCTCTGGGGAGAGCCTCTGTGTAAATATTGCTGTAAATTCTTTGGCTTCCCTTCCAAGTCGCGCTGTTCTTTAATGCCTTCCTTGTAAGACCTGCTTGCCCTACCCCAAGCCATTAGCTGTAACAGGACGTTAATAAGGAGGGGGTTTGGTATCTCTCAGGGATGTTGACCTCTTTCACTAGAAGCAAGGCACCCATTACAGAGCAATGATAAATCACAAGCCTTCCACTTCTTCCCAGCAAGCACTTCTTTGCATGCATAAACACACGCGAGAGGCGCGCGCTTCCTGCATTAACTCTGGCAACACCCAAAAGGGCTGCCAAGCCTGGGGCCAGCTCATCCCCTCAGGTCTCCCTCACCTCTGTGCATCCTCACGGAGCAAGGCACCCTCCAGCTTCTACGTCCTGGCGTGGTCCTCCTTTGTCAGGTCATAGCTCCAAGATCAGTGAGCCAGAGCGTCAAATCTCGAAACCGTGGTGCTGCCAGAGACGCCATGGATGTTCACACAGCATCAGGTGGACACCCAGTGGGCCAGGGAAGGACAAAGATCATCACTGTGTTTCCTCAGGGTGGGACAGCACCTCCCCATCACCTCTGCCAGCCACTGTCTGCTCCAAATCTACTGGGAAAGAACACAGACTACCCAAAGCAGGCAGCATTTCTCCAGATAGAGATGAAGAAATATTATTTTTTGTTATATTGAGGGGCTGTAGATTTTAATGTTGAACACAAGCTTTGCCCATTGAGCTAGACCAGCAGAGAAGACACAGCAAGCCCATAAGCCAGGTATAAACCTGCCCAGGGAGTGGGACACACTAACAGGGACCTCCAGATGTCACCAGGGCTGGGCTGTCCCCAAGCTTATAGAATATCCTGAGTTGGAAGGGACCCACAAGGATCAGAGTGCAGCTCCTGGCCCTACACAGGACCACCTCAAGAATCCCAAGCTCTGCTCCATCTAAATCACCCTCAGACTCATAACTACAAGATACTTACAGATACCAGGCCTCCAGAAATTTTTCTGACATTCTTTAACACACATTTTTCCACTGTGACCATCAGTTCTTAAAAACCTTCTTCCATTCCTCTCTGTATTTTTTTCCTTTTGACATAAAATCAAAAATACACTTGGAGACCTTGCTGGGTTGAGCCTTCAGATTCAGACTTCGAGAGCTGACAACCCTGTTTTCACCGTTGTTTTTTAAGCAAGGAGAAAAAAAAGCACCAAGCACCAAAAGCAAGAAATTTGGCTGAAAATTGACATGTTCTGAGAAATATTCTGCTCTGGCAGAAAAGAAAAACAAAAAAGAAAATCAACGTCTGTTTGACAGAGAATTGCTTTTGACAGGAAACTATTGACCAGGTCTAACAAGCAGGGTTGGACCTGTTGGAGCAGGAGCTCGAGTCTCTTCATCCATCCTGCAGTGTGCAGTGCAGGAGTGCTGAGCCCAGCCAGACCCTGTCTGCATTAGCAGCCAATTTGCTCTCAGTCCTTCATGGAAAGCTGGAAAGCTGGAGAGCATCCGAGCCGTTCACATCCTCGTCCAGGGTCGTGCTCCCAGCCGCTCCAGCCGGGAATGGAGCATCTTCCCGGCATGCCCTCATAAACAGCCTCTTGCAGCTGCCTCTGCTCAGCCTTTAATTACATTAAGGAAAGATTTCTGCTGAGTCCAGCACGAAGCTGGATGCCTGGTGGTGCAGGGAGAAGTGGGTATTCCTCCTGGTCCTGGCCCTGCTCACGCCATCCCGGTGTTGTGCCTCAGTTTCCCTGGTTTGACAAGTGTTTCCCACCCTCACACAGTAATGCTGTCATCTGCTTGCAGCTAAATACTAACCCACCCTCACAGCAAATCTTTTGCTTAATTTGAACAAACAAATTAAAAAGCCCCAAACCATCACCAGCCGATACAGAGCAACAAGTCTGGTCAGAGCGGATTGAAGGGTTGGATCCAAACCGCTGGGGATGGATGGATGGATGGATGGTGAAATCCCCTCCATTCCTGCACTGTGTCCAGGCCCAGCTGTTTCCTCGGCTGTTGTTCTACTTTGGACTCCAGCTGATGAATTTAAAACTTCTCCGCTTTTCCATGCTCACCTCCTTCCTGGCAGCTCAAGGGCTTTTGCTCCCTGGGGCTGTCATTAATCGGTTGTGATCAGAGGTCGGCTATAACCCTTTCACAGCAGCCTCTTGACTTCACTCTCACCCTGGGGGATGCACTCAGGGACAGAGAAAGAAGCATGTTGAAATATGGCTTTTTTTTTTCCCCCTTCCTTACTGTAAAGCCCTCGCTGTCATCAGAGTAAGGAGCTGTTCACACTTGTGACACGAAGCCAGGAAATCAGGGCGCTCTTACTCCAGTCTCTGCAGCTGGTTAATGACCTTGGGCAAAGGGCTCCATTTCTCTGTGCCTTAGTTTTCAGTGATACTTAAAAAAAAAATATGGGGGAAGAGAAGGATTGTATTTCTAATAAGGGTGCTGCAGACCTGGAGGGTGAAGTCCGGCTGTGACACCATTAGCAAGCCATGTCACCAGCTCTTGGCAGCAGGGAGAGTTTCCAAGGAAGGTCCTTTCCAGCCTAAATGTGATGGAAAGGCACAGGCTGATGGCAAGAGCCGGGCTGGGCAAGGCTCACCAGCCCTGCACCGAGCACAGAGGTCACTGAACCACTGAGAAAACAGGGGGGGCACAACGGGAATTCACTGTGGGATCGAGCTCCATCCAAGACACTTTTTACAGGAGCACACACATGCAGCATGGGCAGCTCACAACAGCCTTTGTGCAGTCCAAGCAGCCCTGTAGGGGCAAACACGTCTTCAATTATTTGGGATACAGGCAGTCTGGTATGGAGGGATCTGCTCTGAACCTGCAGCTGCCTCACCACAAAACCTGTTTGCTCCCAGCACGTTTCCATGCCCTGTCCCACCTGAAGCAATTTAGCAGAGGAAGTTCTCTCTCCCAAGGAACAACAAAACAAGACCCAGGCTTCAGCAAGGCATTAATGCCATATAAATAACCACAGAGCCATCAGAGGTGCAAATCCACTCCACTCTTCTACATGATAACGCCCTTATAAAGGGATAGCTCATTTGGCAGGTTATTCCCTGCCAGGATCAGGGGAATGATAAGGACATCGGCTCTTATAACCCCCATTGGTAAATTGATGGGAGGTGGATTCCACACAAGCCCATAAAATTAATCCCTACAGATCAATCTTTCCTCACCTATTTCCCTGCGATTGCCTGGCAGGCAAAAATATGCACAAGTGATGATGAGGTGTATCCAATCTTCTGCTAGAGGGAAATGGGTTTCCATTCAAGCCCAAGACTTCGGGATGCCCATACAGGCAAGTCTCCAGCCTAGTGTGAAAGAGAGCTTTTAACACCTCATTATGCAGAGGGGTAAATTACGGCATGGTAAGTCATCAATTCTTCTTATCTCTACTGGACTAGGAGGCTGAGAGGACCTGGCAGGGAGGACCACGTTGGGAAGGATGGGAAAAAGACACCAGTACAGAGACATTGGTTTAGGACATGCTTTCTGCCCCCATGGGTTTCTCAGTCATGGCCCCACAAAGCATCAAAGCATGCTGCTGCCACGTCACAGCATGAGGATGCAGCAAGAGTGACATTATCGTATAGATACAGGTGCATTGTCACCTACCTACATGTCCAGCTGCCCAGCCAGATCTTTAGTGGGTGAAAACTTGACGGTTTTACCCCAAACCCATGGAAAACTGAACCTTTGCCAGGAGCTTTGGACCTGCTGGATGTTTAAAATGGCACTACTGAGAGGGGGGCAGCACTATTCCCACTGAGGGATGAGTGAAACAGCAGGTACAACTGGGGCCTGGTAAGAGAGCTGGGAAATTCTGTCCTGAGATACACAGAACATTCAAATCCCTTTTATCTGGACACCTCTGAGTGCCGCTGCAGGCAGCAGAGGAGCTCAGAGGCAGGTAGGTGGGAATGTCATTTGAGCCAAGCACAAGTGCAAGGGCTTTAAAGATTAATTTGTACCTGAGACAAGTTCACATCAGATTCAGAAAAATATCAGGCACAGTACCTGATGGAGCCAAGGATCCTGCCCAAGAGATGAGGAAGGCCTCAGCATGCAGCCAAGCAGAAAACTCCTTCTAGAGGTATTAATGCTGTAAGTAAATTAATTCACACCTCATTGGTGGCTAAGAAGTTTGGGGAGAGAGGGTTCAAGTGGCATAGGCAGGACATGGGGCAGAGCCAGGATGCCTCTGGATCCTGGAAGTCTCCCCTCCTTCTTCTCAACATTGGAGCAGAGAAAGGAGGGACTGTGGCAGGCAGCACAAGGGGTGAGGACCAGACAGAAGAGCCCTATGAAGGGGATAAGAAAAAGGTTAGAGGGAGCAAAAGGGGACAAGGAGTGAACAAAGTGTGCTGGGACAGGCTGGGAAAGGGGGGCTGGATGCAAACCACACCTGGAAAGCCAGACCAGCCCATGTTAACTCTTACCACTCACACAGCTTTTCCACGGAGATGTATTCCCAGTTGCTGGAGTCAGAGGCTGTGGGTTGTCAGAAGCATCCCACAGATTCCAGAAGTTTCTTGGCTATAGCTCTGCTCAACAATACCTGCTTTGCTGAAAGGAAAAAGCACAAAAAAGCAAAGGCTGCTGCCTGTTCTTTCCCAATAGTATGCACGTATTCATCCATCTGTAAACATCTGGAAGCTGGTGGAGTCCAGCCCTAGCTGTACTTCCCCAAAAGAAGAGGACAAAAGTGACATGGTTTTGTGAAAACAGGAGTGTTTATAATGAGATCCTTCTGGGAGTCTTTGAAACTGGGATCCCCTGGAAGCTCTTGAGTGGGTTAACTCCTGTTGAAATGAGAACATCAGTAAGCAAGGGCCACAGGGACCCAAACAAATAGAGCTGCAAAAATCTCACTCCCCACCAGCCAGAATTTGGGCTTTATAATAAAAAGTTGCTGTTCCAGCCAGAACAAGTCCACTTACCTTTCTGGCCTGGACACATGACTCAAGCAGGTCCCCTCATGGACCAGTCCTGGAGGACGACAGCCCCTGGATCAATTTTGAACCTGGAGGGGGACTTCAACCTCAAAGCAGCACATTTGGGCCACCTCTCCGGCTCACACTGGTACCAGTTCCTTGGCCTGGAAAGTTAGACCCACTCTGTGTCAGAGCTCAGCTTTCCAGAGCCAGGTTTGAACACTTCGGTCCCTGGAGCCTCGCCTGAGCTGTCAGCAGAGTGAGGGGGAAGGAGAAATGTACTGTCAGGAAATGTAATCTCTAAAAAGTGCAGAAATCCAACTGTGGGAGGATTTACAGGAGTTCAAAACTAAGGGACGCCAGGAAAGACAGCTAAATAAACACATAGATCATGCATCTTGAAAGCTGATGTCAAGATCGTAAAAAATCAACTCGATTATAGGAGCAGACAGGTGGCGATTGGTGCAACCCCTACGCGTCGTGTCCTGGAGCCTTTGGCTGGCCCTGTCCACTGGAAAGAGCACCCAGCAGATGTTTTCCTGATTATAAATGCTGTATAATTTATAATCTACAGCTTTGCACTTAAAACGATCCCGGAGCTGTGGGGAGGCCGAGGGGTAGAGAGGCCAAATCCCTCCCATCCATTAACGCAACCAGGCCCCATCACTTCCCAGTGACATGGAGAACAGGCTGTTCCCGCGATGTGTCAGGGACTGGGTGCTCTCAGCAACAAGGATGGGGGACCTTAGAGCATTAGTTTGATGCCATCGAGTTACCTGCTTTTGTATCCTGCTCCAGAGCCACCAGGAACATTGCTCCTAGGAAGAAAAGTCCCTCTCAATGCTGTGCCAGTCTCTTCAAAGGGCAGACAAGCTCTTTTCATCCTCTCCTCTCTCTTCAAAAGTTGACTGAGTCTTGCCAAGGTGTCCGTGAGAAGTTTGCAAGTGTTATGGCTCATATCACTCAGAATCTGGAGAGCAGCACCTTGGAATGGAAAATCCAGCACTTCCTCCCCCTTTAGAAAAATCACATATAGGGGCCCACAAGGGAAAACAATGAGCTATAAAAGTGTTCTGAACATCTCTTCTCATCTTGGCACAAAACACTGCTCTGGGCTTTGCTAGCAAAGGAAATTGAGCACCTCGAATGCCTGGTTTCAGAGACAATAAACAGACTTGCTCCTGGCCAGCTGAAATTGCTCCAGCCATCCCAACGGCCTGATGTTCCCGGGCAAATCTCAGTGCCTCCCCTTTACCAGTGGCTGAAACCACAAACCCTGGGCTGGGCACCCAGAGTGACGCTCGATGTCACCTTGCAGAGCCACAGGCCACGCATCCCCGGGCTGGGATGTGGAGGGATGTCCACCCAAGGGCCAGAAGACCTGCGGGGGTCTTGCCCAGAGCTGCCTCAGGTGGTCTCAGGCTCGTGTGCGAGCAAGACAAGTTTTTGGGCGACCACAGCCGGCTCCCAAAGTGCTACTGGAGCTGAGCTGAGGAACCCTCCGCGGGCTGGGGGGACTCCCCAGCTTAACTCCGGCTAACCCTGCTCACATAGCCACATTCCCATGGGGAGGAAGCGGAGCATAGGCAAGTCCTGGCTTGCAGCACTGTCCTTCCCGAAGGAGTTCCCGCTGAGGCCGGGAAAGACGCTGGGAACACGCGGAGGGCCGGGAAGGGCTGCGCGCCCAGGCGGGGCTCAGCCCGAGCCCCCCAGCCGGGCATCCCTGCTGCCGGCAGCCCAAGCCAGCAGTCTCTGACCCCCCTCTAGTGGCTATAAAACATAGCCAAGTTCACGAACCCGCCGCCACCGCGCCAGGCAGGCCCCGGGTGCCAGGACCCCGGGCTGGGGGCAGCTGGCCCCGGCAGGAGCCATGGGATGCCCAGCCCCGTTCCATCTCCCAGCCATAACCCATCCTCCAGCCCTGGGCAAGGAGGATGCTGAGACTTGGGGGGAAGGTGATGCCAGGGCTGTTTTCCATCCTAGCCCCTCCATTTATTGATAAAGAAATAAATTAAAGGATAAAAGCAAATATCTTCCTCCAAGTCCCTGCAGAGCAGTGAGAGAGGCCACCAGAGGCAATCGCCCTCCACACTGTAGAGCCCTGTGAGGTTCTGTCCTTGCTCTGGGGCACAGGACACACCTGGGGGGAGCAGACACGCCTGAGGGCTGCCTGCACAGCAAGGCTGGCAGCAACCGTGCTCCTGCTCCACCCCAGAGGTGCAGCCTTCTCTGGGGACAGCTTTGCAGCCGCTGTCAGCTGGGACAGGACAACGAATTAGGCAACATTTCCCTGCTGCAAGGCTCAGAGGAGATCCCACTCCTTGATCCTGAGGGCTGGAGATGTAACCCTCCTATGGGAAAGCAGCAACCCTAAGGCAACACAGCACAGAGGCAACAGCATCCCCTGAAAGCTCCTTCCTCCACCCCCAAGGACAAAACAGGGGGACCAAGGCCGGCTGCAGAGGAGGCTTTGGATGGTAAGAGGCACAGCCTCACCAGCAGGGTTGATTAGAGCATCTCTGCAGGGCTGGGATCCCAAATCCCAGCGGCTTTCCTGCTGCAGCAGGCACACATCCTCACACATCCTCCCAAAGAGGCCCACGGGCTGTGTACCCCTGCAGCACTCCTCAAGTTCACATTGAGACGGTGCTGTGAACATTGAACCAGACACAAGATGATTGTTATAATAAGTGCTGTAAAACATGCTGGTGCTTTTTAGCTGGGTTCTCAAGGAAAGTGGCTTATGCAATTACACCGTAGGCTTGTGTGTTCCAATCGCTTTGGAACCTGTCAGCTAATTTTAACCCAATTTAGCAGAGAGACAGAAAACTCAGAGAGTTTTAGTTTCACTAGGCTGTCAGCTAAAGGACAGACACCTCCTTAGTGTCCTCCCTCAAGCAAGGGCTGCAGCGTGAGCTCAGCCTCTTACCAGACACCAGAGACTCCTCATGACTTTAATAAGCAACCCAGTGCAGGAAAGAGGGGTTACAAGAGCTCCCATCCCTCACCCAGCCTCACAACAGACCTGTGGGAAAGCTGCCTTTCCTGCCTCGCCACCTGCCTCACTTCTAACCACTAAACTCCATCGCATTTCATTTTTCTCTGGGAAGCTTAATTCTTTTCATCCTAAGTTTTCTGTAAGCTAAAAAAGTTCATTTTCCTTTGGCTAGTGACTACCATCAAACATCATTAAAAGAAAAACTTGAGAATGTTTTTAATTAGAAATTAAGTTGTTCTTTTTCCTCTTTGTTTTCCCTCCTTTTTTTAATTCCTCACTAAGGAAGGGCAAGAGAATGAACTGAGTATTTTTAGACAAAAGTGAAAAAAAAAATCTGATTAAATACAAGGCAATCCAGTCACATTTGGATGGAAGAAATGTTCTACCAGCTACAGACTGTTGGCACCTGCCAAACATCTGACCTTGAAAGATCAGGCCAGGCTTAGTATGCGTGGAACAGACAGGGTTTCAATACAAGAGTCTCAGCTATATGTAGGAACACATCCATTTTCATTCTTGAGAACAAAATGCAGCACAAAAGCCTTGGTGGAGCCAGGGTGTTTGGTAGCCAGTGTACCCTGGCAGCACTGAGAGGCTGACGATGCAGGAGAGCCCAAAGGAGGGAGCCCGGGAAACCGCTCCGGGGGACGTGGTGTGAGACCATGGTTAGTGGTCAGCTCTCAAAACACTCGGCTTGTGTTTGGCTGGGGCTGTCAAGATGAAATTAATCTTGCCCAGGCAGTCAAAGTTTGGATCTACCTTCGCTAGCCTCTAATGAAAAATGCATCGTGGCAAGCATTGGAAAATCCCTGACACTCAGCACCAGAGGGTACATTTAAATAATTCTATGAATATAGATCAATAAAACTAATGCACTTATAGCTGCTGTGTGAAGTATTCAAACTAGAATAAAAGTCATCTTGTATTACAAAGCCCTGTATTAATTCCTTGCACCTATTGTTTTACATATTCAATTAATCTTAGTTGGCAGAGAGCAACCCATACACTATATTAAAAGCAGAATGCACGTGAAGCTGTATCAGAGAGCCCAGACATCTTCACAACCAGGAGTGAGCTTGGAGGAAGGTGTTCCTACCCTATCCATAAGGTTGGACTAAGGGCCTTTCTCAGCCCTTGTGGCCCTGGGTTGCCAAAATCTCTCAAATGCCAGCACCTCTCACTTAGCTGCAGGGAAGAGCTATTCACTGAACAGCTATTTTGGGGATCTCCTCAGGGAATTTGGAACAGAAATCTGCTGGACGTGATGAAACATTACATTAGAGGTCCAGACCATCAAACCAATTAGTCTAAAAGCTGCCAGCCTGGACTTGCCAGCCCCTGCATTTTCAAAACCATACTTTGTGTGGACCCGAAACCACACCACTTGACTGGTGGTATTTGAGTGCCCCACACTGCTGTGAACCCAGACCAGCCTCAGACCCGAGCAGTAAAATCCAGCAATGCCTTTGGAAAAGTTAGTCAAAGGTTGGCCCTCAGTTCATACCTGAGGGAAGAAGAGGCAAAGAGTTCTCTGGTATCTCCCATGGAGCTACAAAGGTTTGAAAGTCTTGACTCTGGCCACACTGCAGATCCCCTCTCCACAGATGTACTCCAGGAGAACACTCAGCCCAAACTTACCCACTTCTGACTCTTCAGAGCATCACCTCTGGCCCACCCTCACAGCTGCTCACCATGTGTCACTCCTGACTTGCTCAACACTTTACAAACCAACCCTGGACTGCTGACCAAAATGACACAGGGAGCAAAATCTATTCAGCACCTTCGAAGAAGCCCCACACCTCAATCTCAAAAGACAAAGGAATGCTTAAAAAAAAAAAAAACCCAAAAAAGACCATGGAAAGCACAGCATCCAGTGTGATCCAGCAGACAGAGAGCACCATTGATAGAGATCTATGTTAGCCTATTAATAACACAATGCTAGGCTTGCATCTGGACTCATTTCGCTTGTATATTAATCATGTACGTTCTGTATAATAAGCCCTGTGTGTTGCCACAAGGTAGGACACTCTTATTCCCACATGGCAGGTTTAACGACTTTGCAAGGCTAACAAAGCCCTGCTTTCTGAAAGGAGCCTGGAGCTGGGTCCCTACCAAAGTGAGGTTCTCAGGAGGTAATAAAACACCAAGGAGATGCTATCTAGTGGATTTGGAGCATTTCACTCCTTTGAAAGTCAAGTCGACAGCTGATTTAAAGTTTCCAGCTAGGTCATACAAAAGTCAACAGCGGCTGCATCCAGCCAGGTTCAGAGTTTGAATATTTATGGTGTCAATCTGAAATCCAGATAACCACAAATAATCCAAACCCATTAACTCCCCCCTCATCCAGAGGAGAAAGCTCTCTAGACGTTAATGCCCATATTTCTAGGGTTACCACGGGATCGTGGGCAGAAGGTTGTTTTTTCTGTTTCTTTTTTTTTTTTTTTTTAATACTTTTTTTTTTCCTAACTGAAGGTTATTATGCATTGATGGCGGCGTGTCAGGCAGTTCCCGCCAGATCCGCCTGCCTTCCAGGAAAGCCGGAGTGGGCACCACGTGAGTGGAGCCATTTGGAAGCACTGAGACTCCTGCGTCCAGGTCAAGTCCAGTCCACCAGGGAATAGCCTGATAAATTGCCATCATCACTGCACTGCAGTGCAGGAGTGCAAGGTAATCATCCCTGCCCGGCACATCCATGGGAGGAGGCATACACGTCTCCCAGGGAATGCTGCCCAGGAAGCACTCCCACCCAGGAGATGGAACAATCCTGCTGCTTTGTCCTGGAGAAATTGGTCTGAGAGTCAGGGTGTGCTCCCTTCCAGGGCTCCACAGAACAGATCCCTGCACCCCAACGCTGGGCTCGGTGCAGTGATGGGGTACTGCACCCCATCGAGGGCAGAACAGCTTCCCAAGGGACACCTAGAGGTAATGTAGGGCAGCAGGAGATGCCAAGATAAGAAAAAAAGTAAAGAACAGACAAAATGCCAAAAATAGAGGCCACTCCCTTGGATTATCTGAGCCTGAGCAGGGCTGGCACCCCGGCAGAAAGACTTGCTGAACAGAGCTAGAGAGGGAGCAGAGTGCTCCTTCCCTACCCACCCACCAGCTGGATCAAGCTGAGGAATTACATTACAGTGACACGCCGGCCCTTGGGGGAGGCCGTGCCTGGAGCATGGCACGGATCCTTCTGCAGACATCCCGCACGATGCAGAATACTCCAGCGGGTTGGAACAAGGGTTTCATGAACAGGAATCTGCTGCAATACCCCAGACAGGAGCCATCCTGGGAGATCTTGGCACACTGCCTCTGGCCTCTCTGCAAAAGCTCCTGAAGAAATCAATCTCGGAGCTTTCAGTGGTGCTTTTGCATCTCCGTTGGCAACTTGGATGGCCCATCCACAATGTCAGATGTTAACCCCATCTTTATGGCTTCTCCCCTGCACAAAAGCTTGCAAGAAGGTCTTTCTTTAAAGGGAAAAGAAGTGCTGCTGGTGACCTGGGGTGCTTTGTGGGCAGGTATGTGTGAGCCCAGGAACCGGGAGGAAGCACCTGGAGCAACATGCAGGGCATGCAGGAGCAGCAGCATCCCAGATTTTGACACAGCCACTGCAGGGACAGCCCCACACAGATGTGTGTTGGAACAGATCTGCAACACGGCTGCTGGTGCTTGCCAGAGCCACGAGCAGCCCAAGGTATTTGCCAAGAGCTGGGACTTGCTAGAGCAAGGTTGTGGGTATGGCAAGCCAAAGAAATCGGCAGGATGCTGGCAAGGAGGGCAGAGCAACTGGAGATAAGAGCAGAACCAGAGTGAACTGAATGGGTTATTCTGGCAAATACCTTCCTACCCAGAAATACGCCCCTAAAGACTAGGCTGAGCTTTCCTCTGCTCCTGGAGAAGAGTTAGTGCCCCTTGGTGGGTTTTAGGAGGATTAGCACAAGTATTAGAGTTAAAAATAGTTTTGTAACTGTCTTCATGGACATAGAGGAACACACCTAAATATAACATTAATTTCCATATGTCATCCAAATGACTGCTTAATAAAAGCAGGGACTGAAACAACATGAAGTGCAGTTTTCCCATCGACTCACGCGGGCTCCGGCGTGCACCCTGTTGCATGAACAAAGCAGCTCCTGCTGGAGCCAGCAAAGTTGCTCTGGGCTGGAAACATTTTGCTTTTTCACCTTAACTCAGGTGTCTGGAGGGAGGCTGCCATCCTTTTACTGCCCCACCCTCCAAGCACTTTGGGAATGGGCTTTACTGCTATGATGCTGGATGTTATGCATTGCCACAGCTCTTTGGGGCTGTTCTAGGTACCCAACCCCAGCGATAAACCAGGAGGTTCGTGCAGGTAAGGTTTTGAAGAGAAAGGCAGGCAGAGACTGTGCAGCAGTAAATCATTCTACCCACTGCACGATTGTGAAATTACGTTGAAAATCGATTCATCTGAAGAGGAAAGGAAGTTTGTTCCCTCTGTCGTAATAGCAATTTGAGATGTTGATACACGTCTCTGTTTTGACAGATCTGCGGGGCAAAGTTAAGCTTGAGCGGGTGGTGGAAGTCATTCGGGGTGATAATCAACGCACAATAATTACAAGGCAAAAGGGGGAGTTGGCTGGATACCTTAATTATGCATTTTCAGACTTTCTAAACATTCAAGGATCTCACTAAATCAGTCTGCTATTTTCAGAAAGGAAAATATTATTGTGCTGTTGGAATGCCATCAGAGGAGTACATAGAAATATTGGTATGCAGAGTGTAATTACACTCTGTTCCTTCTGGGCTCAGTGAGATTTCGGGGAGGAATTGCCCCTGTTCTGTCCCTCCAGCACACGAGGGGCTACTGGGTTTCACCAGGGTCACCTGCTCAGCACATCAGGCTGGGGGCAAAGCAGAGAGGGGACAGGTCACCTGGACCTGAGACCCTCAGGTGAGGGGTTTTTTGTGGTGCTTGCAGAAGGGTCAGGCAATCCTCCAGCAGCTGAGGAGTTCAGACTGGGGAGAAGAAGCTGCCCAAACCACCATTCCAGCACTATTAAAACACCCAATTATTCCTCCTCATCAAACTCAGGGCTAAGAGCAAAACTTTCTTTCCTTCAAAACAACAACAAAAAAAAAACCCCTTCACTTGAACTTAAAACCAAAGTTCCATCTTCCAACTCTTCGTTTCTACTTCAGGCTAATCCTTTGCTTCAGAAAAATATTCTGCTCCTAGAGTGAAACTAAAATGTTCCAACTTGCCAAAAACTTCTTCCCCAAAAGAGACTGTTTCAGGTCAAGCCAAAACATTTTTTGGACCTGCCAGCAAATTTAGCAACACAATTCTTTGTGCTGCTGTAATTAGTATGAATGGGCTTCCTCAGCACCATTGTTTCAGGAGCAGCTGTGCTGCTTTGATGAATACCCACATATTTTGCGTGTCACATGCATTTGCTATGGCCTGTTTATAAAAGTTTCAAATCATACAGTCAGAGCGCAGAACAGAAATAATATCAGGAGGCTCGGGCGATTAATCACAAACCGCAGACAAAGAGGGAAGACAGGGATCTTGTCGTGGGACATGGGACAAGGACTTGGAAAACCCAGCTTCAGTTCTTGGCTTGGCCAAAGACTGAGCTGGGCAAGTGAAAAACTAGTCTTCTGCTGGCAGGAAAACGTATCCAGAGATTAAATAACCTGCCAGTTTGTCTATTTAAATTCTCAGGTTTTTCACCAAAGGACTGTGCTACCTACTCATTTACTGTGGAAGTAGGTAAAAAATGTTCCATTACCACACACACATACTGTGTCTATAACCAGGGAAAAATGCAGATTCAGGAACATCAAAATACTTCTCAAATCACTCTGGACTCCTTCACATTGAAAGCTCTTCACACTGAAATGTTTTAATTCTGCAAAATCAAGATGTCTATCTGCAATATTTCTGAGCCCAGCAGTTCAGTTTTCCTCATCTTGAAATGCCTTTTGCTTCAAATGCAATTAAAATTATATGTCAAAAGAAGAATTTCAGTGACAGCACTTATTACTAAATATCAACAAAAATATCTGTGCTATTCTATCAAAAAAATCTATTCATTATAGAGAATGAAATGTTGTGTTCCCTTTTGGCTTTCAATTCAATTCTAAACCCTTAAACAGTTGTTTTTCTTCTGAACCTGGACATATTTGTAAGATTCAGACTTGCCAAGAAGCCAAGATCAACAAGAAGACGTTTGGCTTTAGCAGAGGGGCTGATGTAAAGGGAGCAATAAAAAATGCAAGTCAAAACCTGAAGCCAGCAGGATGGGTTTGAGAGGTAGGAAAGAGCCTCGGGATATTGGGGACAAGAGGGGCTGCAGCATTATCCAACATGTCTTTCTCCAGAAACCCAGGATTTGCAGGTAACTCACATTTAAGTCAGGAAAGATCAACAAAACCGACCAGACCAAAGTATTTGAGGGCTTAAGAGAAAATAATTATCAGCCATCTGCTGCATTGTCATTCCAAGGGGCAGCCCTCCTTCTGCTGAGGACAGACAGACAGACAGACATGCTGCTATCTGAGCTTCTAAAGAGAGCTGCCAGCACAGGACTCCTTTCAGAGCATCCCTCAGCACTAAACCTGTTAACAAAACCTTCAAACAAAACACATGGCCCCACTCAGCCAAACAGCCTTGCAGCAGGATCGGTCCTGGCTCCTCACCGTGTGCTTGCCTATCGGAAGTCCAGGTCCATCAGGGTGCAAGAAAAAGCAGCCTTGGCTTCTCTTGCCCCAAGTCAAGAAACCCTGCAGGCCACATTTCACGTAGGAACGCCCAGATCTCACGTGGGCATTGAGTTAGACACCAAGAGGTCGTAGCTCGCAGCTCTGTCAGTCCCACACTCTAATTCCATGGAAAACACCAGCCACAGCAAGAGGTCCTGCAAGCTGAGGGCTGTTGGCCCATTGCTGTCAGCTACCCACCATTCCAGCTGCACATCCAGGCCAGCTGCCTGCCCACTGACCCTCTGGCCTTTGCCTGGGCAAGCTGTCTCCCACCTTCCGGCATGCCAAAGCTCCCGTCCAAGAAAAATCCCACCTCACATAATCAGTTTTAATTAAATTTACAGCAAGTTTCTGCAGTTAAGCTGATAATTGGTTAATGACCCCCATTAAAACGAGATGCAGGCAGCACAACTGGCCAACAACCCCATGCTTCATAGAAGGGCTCTTCCACCAAGCCTTCTCCCAACACGGAAAGTTGGGATGACAGCAGGAGCTGACAACTTTAACAGATGAGGGGCCACTAAAAATAAAAGCAGCCACACAGAGCACACAGAAGTGCAGCTAACATTTCATTTCTAAGCAGGACAGTTTTTTTCAGAGGGCCCCATTAATTTCTCCAAGGTCCATGGGCCTCACTGTCTCCCATCTGTCTAGCAGGGAATGAATATAGTGCCCTGCCTTAAACACTTGGAGACCTCAAGTCCCCTCTTTGCTCTCTGCTCAACCCACTGGCTAAGTCACTAACCCTCTGCAATATGGACACATTAATACTCAGCACTATGAAGGGAGTTCAAGGCTGATTCATAATTCACCTGGCCCAAAAAGACACTGGGTTTCTTAAGCCTGGGGCCATAACTTTAAAATGTAGATGCTGTCAGGGAAAAAAGAAAAAAAAAAAAAAATCGGAGCAGCAAAAGGCTGTGAAATTTGCACACAGCAAAATTATTCCCCTTTCACAAGGTTCATTTGAGAAGTTACTGTAAATAGTTCCTGCAATTCACACACAAAACAACATTTCCAGAACATTAATGAACCATTTTTTAAAGCCCCCCTTAAAGTTATTCCTGGCAGAAAAGGGGAAAAGATGCAAGCTGTGGAGTCTGTGACTGCATAAGGGAAGAAGCTGTCGGATCCCATCTGTCGATGAGGAGGATAAACGACCGCACACATCTCTCCCCTGAGTTAGCTCAGAGCCTGAGTCTGAGGAGCGGGAACCTGCTCGCTCACAGCTTTCAGCAGAGGAGGCAGGGATGGCAGCAAGTGGGAGTTTAATCCACAGAGGTCTTCTCCCACAGTCCCTCCACCCACACTTGGGGAGCTGACAGGCTCCGCATTGGCTGCAAAACGAACCGGGGGGAAGGAAAACGAGTCCTCTGCATGACAACAGGGACAGCAGGGGAGTTCTCCACCACGAAAAACCCACGAGCTGATGAGAAACACCCTCCTGGTGGACCTCAGGGGAGACAGAGCCTCCCTGTGACACCCCTGCAGTGCCACCACAGAGCACAACCTGCAGGAGAATGGTCCAGAAGGGAGGCTCAGACTCCGCATCCTCCCGGGCAGAGAAGTGTCCTTCAAGGCTCTCAGGGAAGAGCCCTGAAGCCATGGAGCATTGCAGACAAGGACAGCACGGGTCAATACTCCAGCAGATTCCAGCAGTGCTCCTCAAGACTGGCATTCGATATATTGGGATTAAGAGCCTGCAAATTGCAGCATTCCTGCACAGATGGCTGGCTGGGAAAGGGCTGAGGTCAAGACCAGGACATACCTAGAGGTCAAAGTGCTGCCAAGAAAAATAGTTAAACAAAGCCCGGCATTTCTCCAGTCAATTGCCCAGGCTTATAAAGACGGCACTAAACTTGGAGTGAGGAATTTAAAATTCACTTTAGACCTTGTCCTTATTTTAAGAGGCTTTTCTCAGCACCAATACCATTTTATTTCAGTATCCAGCTAAAACCAGCCAACACTAACCTGAACTAGGGGGTCCACATTCATTTTTTATTTTCCTTTGGAAGTGTTTTTTTGTTTTTTCAGTGTGCTGGCTTTTTGGTAGGAATTTTTGTGGGGTTTTTTATTTGTATTTTACATAGAATGGACATTTGACATACCTGTGAGGAGTTATGGTGGTGTTTTTTGTGTAACTGGTCTGCAGGACTCTATGTTTGAGCAAGAGGTGGACAAATCCTTCATCTCCTTTTCCATGTGGTTGTAGGCAGCTGGAGGTGAAACTTTGGCAAGAAGAGCAGTCAAAATTCACTGCTTCTGTTGACACCATCTCAGCCTAGTCTGAGGCACCACCCCAGCAATGCAGGGATTGGGTGAGCAGTTCCTGGAATCTCTAGGACCTCCCAACACCCAGGAGACATTTGCTGAAGAGATTTGCCCACCACACTCACAATCCTCCTTGTCCTCACGAGCTAACTGCATTTATCTGATAGCATTCCTTACACTGCTTTATCTACACACAGATAGAAAGACAGATTTTTATTTAATCAGCTCCCAGTCAAAATTCTGCTTTGGGAATCAGGCAATTTCTCGCACAAAGCTCTCTTGTGTCGAAGCTGTGACTCCCCAAACATTCAAGTCAAAGTGTATCTCTACAGGGTCACAGCAGAGTCCCCGGGTTGTGGCTTTGCTGGAGCACAGACAACCAACCTTCTTCCTCCTCCCTGGGCTTTTGCAGCAAGGACAAGCAGAGCATCTCCTTCCTGATCTTCTGTACATCCAACCCCAGGTTTCTGAAAATCCTTTTGCACACTACAGACAGGATTTCACAAGGAACACAAACAGAAATACACTCTTCTCCCCGTTTTGAAGGCTACCTGCAAATAGAAGAGTTTGGGTTCTACTGGACTTAAAAGGAAACACTGTGCCCTGTATTGCATTACCAAACAGACCCATTAATGGTTTCCCAATAGCCAGTCTACAACCAGTTCAGCCCAGTTCCAACCCAGCTGACAGCATGCAAGACTGTCTGCAACTCTGTGAACTCAGCAATTAGCCCCTGAGCCCGGGGAAGAGTTTGTCAAGATCCCATCGCAGGCAAACAATAACACAGAAATGCAGCTTTGAGGGGGAGACGATTTATCAAGCTGACCACAGACGTCTCCCTCGTTTTTTCTTTAATAAATCCAGCCTAGCTCTTGGCTGTGCTCAGTATCTTGTCATTGCTTTCGTCTCCTTTCAGGAATGCCTCCCACCTGCAGTCTTCAGGCCCTTTGCAACCCTGAAGACATTTATTTCCCCCAACATTTCTCCATAAAGAAATCGAGACTTTATTCCCATGGAGAGGAGGGAAACTGAGGCACAGCAAAGTGAGCTCCCTGGCCCAAGGCTGGGGAGGGGGACAGGAATACCTGCTCATTTGGGATGGGCTGATTTTTACTGGCCATTTCCTGATCTGCACAACGAGCATCAGGAGGCTTTCACTCCCTCTCATGAAGAAGCTGTTTAGGAATTACTTGGATGCTCTTTGCCATCAGATTTTAATCACCAGGAGTGCCTTCCCTGTGGGACTCGATGGGGCTGTTCAGGCAGCCAGCCAAGCTCCTGAGAGCCAGGCTTCATCTAAATACATGCACTGGTTATTTTTAATAATGGTGGGCAGACACCAGCTTGGCTCCCATCTCATCTCCACCTCCTATCGCCAGCACGGTGTTTCTGTCTCCATTTCCACATCCCAGTGGTCCTCACAAGAGTGCAACAGGGAGCTCCAGGCTCAAATCCCTTCTCCAGTCCTTGGAGACACTCCTGGGAAGAGGCACATGTAGGTGGCCCTCTGAGGTCCAAGGGGAGGGTTCTGCTCAGGCTGCCAGCTTTCAGGAGCATCAGGTACCAGCGCTGCGGGGCTGCCGGCAGACACAGTTGCCTGGGCTAATTTCACGCCCATCCTCTTCTCTCTCTGCGAAATTCCAGGCAGGCCTTCCACTTTGGCTGACATTCAAAACTGTCACCTCTCTGCAGACATTAACTTGGAGGCCTCTGTCATCCCTCACATTAAAATGCTATCACGGGGAGTCAGCACAGCTCGGCTCAGCCAGCTAAGGGGCTGGCTCCGGCCACGCCGCGGGGACAGCCGATTCACGCTTGACATCCATGGTCAATTTGACAGTGATGGACATGCTACTTAGGAGTCATTTGCTGATCTCGTTTCCCCAGGTGGGAGGTCGTGCCATGGAGCTGCCTTCCCTGGGGAGGAGGAGTGGTGATGCTCTCCAGCCTCTCCAGGAGCAGGCACGCAGATGAGCTGTCTGCTCGCTGAGCAGGGAACAACCTACAGAGCCTGCTGTGAACCCAAAATGCAGCAGCCCCATTGTCTTTGCTCACAGACAAGCATCTTGCCTCCCAAAAAAGTCACATCAATTTGTGTGGACATTCCGCATATCCTTGCTGGAGTGTGTGCTCCTGGGATCCCCTTCCTGGCCAGGACAGGGAAGCCTCAGTCTTCTCAACAACTGCTTGCATTTTCTGAACCACGTGTGCTGTCAAGCGCACCAGAGATGCTGTCAAGCCAAGACACACCTTAGCTCTCAGACAGGGTCTGGTCATTATACCCTGACCTCCCTCATAGCAAGGGGAAGCAGAGGCATGCTGCTCATTAAGCTCTAAATCAGTATTTAATGGACACATCATCTTCCTTGTTCCAGGTCATGTCTCAGCCTGGAGGTGCCCACCCTGTCACTGTACTCCTGAGCAGGCAGTAATCCCAATCACAGCCTCACAAGAGTGAGTTCTCCAAAAAGGAGAGGACTTTACAAACCTGCACCTTCTACAGGAGCCCCTGGCATCACCACAGGTGTGCCCAGCCCCGGGATGGGTCATCATGGCATAACATGACTTCAGAGCATTGAGTCCTTCAGCATCCAAGGGCCTCATTTTCACACAGACTGGGCAACAGACTCAGCAGATGCTTAACCCAAACTCAATCACACTCCCCTTTTTTCCTGAAGCCCCAATCACACTCCCCAGCACCTGATGCCCAAGCACATTACTGCCATAGCTCTGTTCCCAGCAAGTCAGAGACAGTGACAGTCTCCAGCACTTCTGCAGGCATCTCTACAAACAAAGCCCACCTGCAGCTCAGGGGATGCCAGCTCTAGACCAGCTTGGTCAGCCTGGTGCAAAAATCCCAATTAAACCATGCTGAGTTAACCTAAACTAAAATACACAGGGAACTAGGTAAAAGCAAATTGAAAATACAAGTTTCCATGCAGGCATGAAGCCACCAGAGAGCTGTGGTTTCCTTCATCCTTATACCATAGGAGAGGACAAAGCGCTTTTTTTTAAAAAATGTACAGAGCAATTTACAGTCTAATCACCTAAAAACTCCCTTCCACTTCTCATTGCCCTAGCACAGTGTCATTGGTAACACACTCAAATGCCGGGGCTGCAAAAAATAATTAGGGCAGGGAAACTCAGCCAGCTACCACTGGGAACCACTTCCCAGCCCTTCCCAGTTTTGGGAAGCCGGAGTTGAGCCCTGTCCTAAACACCCTGTAAAACAGATGTCTTATGCAGCATGCCCAGAAGGCCTTCCCCAAAACTAGGCACTTTTGGATCAGACAAAGGGAGCAAATTCCAGCATCCTCCGGCCCTCGCGGCGAACATGGCTCCTTTGAGAGCGAAGCTTGGAGAGTGCCTGTCCCCACAGCTGTGGCTGCCTGGCTCTGGGACAGTGGCACACTACTTCTGTCACCGATGCCACCTGTCTCTGATGAAGGAGACTGAGGAATTTCATGTCCCCCAGAGATGCCCACAGAGTTGATCCAAGCCCTCAAAGACTTTCTTTCTTCCTCAAATGTGACCAGGCACCAAGGGCACAGCAGCAACAGCCTTACCCAGGGTGGTTTGGTCCCTTCCCTGGCCTCCTGTCAGCAGAGCTGACACAGCTGGCTGGGAAGGGACCCACTGACAGACGAGTCACAGACCTTACGCCTTCCCTAGCAAAGCCCCAGGCCCTGACACTGCTACTGCTCCGTGGCTCCGGGACAGCCTGGCTCTGCTCCACCACCCCCATCCCCATCCCAGGCAGGACAGGACCACACTCTCCTCCCCGTTACTTTTCAGTCCTTTTATGGGGAAGATCATTTTATAGCAGGGTCTGGTAGAGTACTCAGCTTTCCCTTCCAGACTCCAGCAGAAAGAACTTGACCTGTGTCCTCGGACCCTCTTAGTCATCGGGCTGAGCTGCCTCTCCCCTCCTCCCACCACCCTCCTCTTTTATGGAGTAGCAGCAGCAGCAGAGCATGGGGTGAGAAGTCAAGGGAAGGACAACTTGACTGATGGAGCTCAGGTTGTGGGGTCAGCGCAAGGCGTCGTGATCTGGGCTCAGACAGAGCCATTTCCTCTGTGATTTTATCCGCTGTGATTTTTATCTTTCGTCTGTTCACACGTCATGCCACCTGGACATAATACAGAGCAAGCTGAGCACTCGGCTCCACACTTAACCCCTTCCCTGCTTCCCAGGAAAGCGGGAGGCCCCAGGCACGGCTCAATTCTGTGCTTGTGGCTTTGCCTGGCAACAAGGGGCTTTTCTTTACGGGCCCTTTTTATTGCCTGGAACATCTGTAAGTGGCAGGTTTATCCTCCTCTGCTGACCCCATGGACCACATTATGATTTACCCACAAATTTCACATTCTCGACAGCATTCATGAGATGAGATTTTTGGTATTTGTTTTTAGGAGACACATGCTGGTGTCAGTTCCTGCTCTAAGCCACGTGAGCACAGCCCCGGTAGTTTGCAGCACGGGCTCCTCAAGTGATAGTGCAGACATGAAAGGCAGGCAGAAGCAATTTCCTCTTACTGCACCAAAGATGCTCAGCCTTAGCAGCTATTTACACAGGGCTGGAGTAATGAAGACCAGCCCTGTGCTCCAATGAGCCCACACCAAGCCCGTGGGTGGAATTAGGTGGTGTCTGACATGAGCACAGGTGTTCAGGCCAAGCCACACTGAGTCAGACCAAGAGCAAAGAACGTTTTGAAGGTCTACAGGGAAATTGGCAATAATCCCCCTAGCAAAGTCTCAGACATTGAACATGTCAGATCTAAAACTCTTCAAAAGGCAGATGAAAACCATCACCCCTGCTCTGTAGGTGAGGACCAGCACAAAGAAAGAAGCAGAAGAAAGGGATATTAAAGCCAGGACCTGTCCCAAAGCTGTAGCACATGATACCTCACTAACCATTTCATCACCAGACATCAGCTCACCTCCTCAGGCTGGGCAGGAGTCCAAGCATCCTCACAGGACATCCACTGACCTTCCTATCAGGTCCAAAGAGCCTCAAATCCCATGGTCCAAACAGGATACATGAGTTACATGGGAGACCCAGCCTGTAAAGAAACAGTGGAGAAACCTGCAGGAAGCCTGGTGACCCCACAGTACAAAAACCACCATTCTCCTCCAGACCGGACCCACCTTCCCAGCCCTCCGCCTTTCCTGGCTCCCCCAAAGCACAGAGGGCTGGCTCCCACATCTGTCTAATTCCACTGCCATAAATTACCACCGGATGGGACAAAAGTAGAAACTGCTTTGAGCAGAGGATATTTTAAGGTGCTTATGGGTTGTTTTTTTATTGTGGTTTTGGTGGTTTTTCCCAAGTTTCCTTATTTGTTTCCTTTCTTGCTCCTGATATGATAACAGAGATAGATATATGACAGGGAGTTTCCATCTAGAAAGTCTGGGGAAAAATACAAAGTGCAGCCAGCCACAAAAGCTGTACAGGTCTTGGGGTTATTTTTATTTTCATTTCTGGCTTCTTAAAACCAGTGACCTCACTTTTTGAATTAGGCAAACAGATATGGATTTAAACAATACATTCTCAACTAAGACCCTTCTGACCTTTATGTGTGGCTGCCAACTAAACCATCTATGGGTGGCAAAGTGCACGGTTTTTAATGGCACTTTCACACCAAGTTAAAGCCTCTTAGAAGGAGCTCTAACAAGTTACAGTTCTGGTTCCCTTTCAGGAGGACTGTGGTAGAGGATAGGGATGACTTGGTTTTTCAATAAACTGTATGTACAATGAACACAATAATTTCCAAAGTTTAAGTAATTCTCATGCAGAAAGCCAAGCCTCTTTTGACAATAAGAGACTCCTTTATTTAGGACAATCCCTACATCAAAACCAGGTAGATATGGTGGGAAGGATCTGTCCACAGATGCTCAGCTCTCCTACATTCCCAAAGCATCTGCTCTTGGCCACTGTCAAGAGGAGTTTACTACATCAGAAATGATCCATCCAGTTTGGCAGTTCTGATTTTTCTTACAGGCACAGAAAGCCAGGCACACCACTGACTTCAAAAGAAATGGGCCCAACTTGGCTCCAGCTCAGTGTTCACCCTGTGGTGCATCAGCTCCTTGAGACAGGGACTTTCTGCCCCATATCTGCAGTCCACACAGCACAGGGAGATGCCCAGCCTGAGAGAGCTCCCACCAAGTTTGCACAGGTCCACGTGTGTGGAACTGTGGAATAATGGCTGTAGTAGAAGCTTTGCCCCACACCAAAACTTCACACAAACCCCACTTTGCCACAAAATGAAAACACCTCTTTGTGCCTTGCGCAGGGGATTGAATGCATAAAGAAGTTTGACGTAGTCATACCTACTCCAACACCGTCTCCAGGCAATTCCCTTCAGCATCTTCCCTTCGCTGGATTTGCCCTTGTAGCACATCCCCAGAGACAGGAAGATTCCTGCCACTCTGCCCTAGAGAGGACACAGACAATTGATGTCACTTGTGGCTGTTCAAAGAACCTGCATTCAAAATGGCCATCCTCAGACACGCTTCTCTCCACACACAGAAAATCACCCTGAAAAAAAACAGACCACAAGAACGGTTACAGCCTCTCCCTCTGGACTGGTATCACAGTCACTCCCCCTCCCACCGCTTCTTCCTAAAATGACCTTTCTGGATTTTTAAGAACTCTGAGTTTCGAAGACATCCACAGAAACGAAATCCAGGTTTTTGTGGGAAGAATCACGCTGCGCCACCAGGCTGGAGGTAGCAAACGCTGCTGTGCTTGCATGTGGACAACACCCCCGCAGAGAACAGGCAGTGAAGCCAACCCCAGACCATCAGACCATCGCTCTTCCCAGCAAGCTGCCAAGGGAGCCCTCCAGCCACATAAATTTTGGGGTGCCCTTGCTCTGTGGTCAGCCCCAGTCAAAGGCATCTTATCGCCGGCCGTTTCCCCATGCGGCACAAATTCATGTCCCTATCATTAAAGAGACACATGGTTTATTTACTCATTACCATATCCAGCTGTTGGCTTTCCTTCTCCCCATATTTCAGGGTAAGTAGTGATTTGACATAAATAATACCCCATTCAGCTAAGGCCTAAAAGATATTGTAAATATAAAAAAAAGTCTTAGGCTCCAATAGCTCTTTCCAAGTGCTCGGTCCAAATCCTGCTTAGTATGGGAGTGGGGGGAGGTTGGGAAAGAAAACCCAACGCCATTACTTAAATAGCCCCATTAAAAATGAGCCCAGAGTGAGTTACGGCTTTATTAAACAGATGACATTACATCAGGAATGATGAATCATAATGTTTCTTTTCGGGATTACAATGCTATACGACCTCTTCAGCTGTAATCGTTTGACTCCTATTCCCGGCCACCACCAGGTGTGGTGGCCCCTGTCCCCATCACATCAACACCAGCGCCAGGGACAAGGAGCATCTCATCCTCAATGGCTCTCAAACTGCCACGGGGAAAGGGAGGGAAGGGGACAATCCCACCAGGAAGTCCGAAAGGCATCCTGGTTTTTTTGTTCCCAGCCCTAGATGGGCAGGGATGCCTTCCCAGGAAAGCACAGGGTGTTTCTCCATGTTCCCAGGCAGGAGGGGGTTTGGATTCTCAGACTCACCCTCTTGCCTTGGTTTGTCCTGCGTGAAGCAGCAAGGACAGGGTGAAGCAACAAGAGCGATCTGTGGCAGGATCCAGAGCTCAGGGTTGTGCTGGTTTCAGCTGGGGTGGAGGTTTTGTTTCACAGGGGCTGGAACAGGCTGTGTTTTGGGTTTGTGATGAACACAGAGATGTTTTCCTTGTGGCTGGGCAGGGCTTGCACAGAGCCAAGGCCTTTTCTGCTTTTCCTATGGCCACATTGGTGATGGGGCTGGGGGTGCATGGGAGGCTGGGAGGAGACACAGCCAGGACAGGTGACCCCAACTGACCAAAGGGATATTCCAGACCATGTGACATCACGCTCAGCATATAAGGTGGGGGGAAGGTGTTTTTATGGTCTGTTTTTACTTCTCATTATCCTGCTCTGATTTTGCTAGTAACAGATCCAATGAATATCTCTAATTTGAGTCTGTTTTGCCCATGATGGTCTTTGGTGAGTGGCCTTTCCCCGACCTTAACTCATGAACCCTTTGTTGAATTTTCTCTCCCCTGTCCAGTTGCAGAGGGGAGGGAGAGGCTTTGGTGTGTGTGTGCACCCACTCAGGGTCAGCCCACCACAGCATCTCAATGCTTTTAATACCCAATTCCCTTCCAAGCTGAGGGCTGCATTGGGGCCTGTAGCTGGGATTTCAGGAACAACAGAAATATGGGAAATTGCACCGTGCAAGATGATTGGGACCACACAGGGTACGGCAAAAGGCTGTAAGAGGAATGACCCCAGACTGCAGCAAGACACAGCTCTGTGGTACACGCACTGCTCTGCTGGTTCCCCCACCAGAACAGCGGATCCCCCCTCCCAAAACACCACACATTGACCTGGCTGCTCGCTGCCTCTATCCTTTGAACTGCTCTTCATCAGCTCCTTCAATCCTCCCATCTCTTCCCTGTTGTGTTTAAATCCACGTTGTCCCCAAGGCAGGTCACACACATGGATCAGAGATAGGATCCCTTCTAAAGATGAGCTCTCCTCCCTGTCTCGGTCCTTGCAGGATTGATGGAGGCACCATTAGGAGAAAACCCAGGGTTCCCAGTGGGCACCGCCATGGCCCAAAACCACCATGTGAAATGTTTTCCATATTTTGTTCCTCTCATCCTTCTCCCAAGGTTTGCTTGCCACCTATAAATAACCAGGAGAGCATGACATCCCAGCTCCCAGATAAAGCAGTGCCGCGCCACAGCCCCGCGCAAGCCAACGGCTTCTATTTTTACATCTTTGGTGAGAACCACGTGTCAGCTTTCGACAACACACACATGGGGAAAAAAAAAAAAAGCCCCAGCACTCAGATCTCCACTCCCCCTCCACCTTCTGCTCAGGCAGACCTCAGACAAGCGCCCGGCAGCCCCATCTGCTCGTCACCTGCTGGCATTTGGGTAGCAGCTACGTCAAACTCCCGGCTCGCATTCTCACATGTAGGAGTTTGCTGTCTGAGTGATGAGGCTGTCTGTGCTCCCATTGTGCTTTGCCATCCAGAAGGTTTTTTGGAAGCCTTTACAAAATGCTGCATGCCAGTAGCTCTTATGTAAGTTATCAACCTACTTGCCCCCGTTTTACAGACTGGAGAACTGAGAGAAAGCAGAAATACCTGTGACCTCCTGCATGCCCAAGCCTCTAGCCTTCTATTCCCCAGAAACTCCCTCCTCTTGCTCTGAATTATTCCTCTGTCCACTCATTTTCGCAACTGTAGCTGCTTCTGAAATAAAAAAATTTAAAAAACCAAAACCAACATCCAAGAATAAAATCTTGCCAAGATAAATTGAGCTCTGGCTTGTGGTGGTGGAAAGGTCCAGGTCTCTTTGCAATCCTGGTCACTCTGCAGGAAGCCAGAGGTCAGAACTCTTCACCTGCCTTGGTACCAGCAGTCTGCCCCAAACAGATATTTTGCACCTCTCTTCCCTTAGGTCTTGGTTTGACCTCTCAACCCCACCACAAAATATCAAGTCCTAAAAAAACCAGAGGTATATCCTTAGAAAAGAGTCACTAACATGATAAGGGATCAAGCAGTCAAGGTCTCAGCTGTGATTCCTACCCCAAGTGAGCAGCAGCATCTACAGAAATCTGTGACTAAGCATAACAAAACAGAAAAAAAAAAATCCAGCAACTATAAAATTGGTAAGTGGACAACTTACATTCAGCTTTCACACATTAAAATCAACAATGACAATCATTTCTCTTTCCACTGTAATTGTTGTAACAGCACTAACTCTAATCTTAAAGAAAAAAAATATCCCCCCCAGACTTCACTCCTGTCTAGAAGTGAGTCAGCTCTCAAACCTCAGCGAGAAAGAAAGGCACTTGCTAGGAAGGATGTGGGAAAATAGAGGGTTAGATTCACCAGGCTCCTCTTGGGTCATGCTAAAATTACTACGATTCAAGTTAATGAATAGATTTCCTTTTGTTCCAGCCCAGCTTCATTCTGCAGTGTTACAGCCCTTATCCCGAGCTGGAAGCAAGAGCTATTCAGATAAAACAAAGCCCAGCTTCCCTTTAGCATTACCACCAAGACTTCTTCATAATAATATTTATAAAATAGCTATTAAGATGGGAGGGGATAGTAAAACCATGTCGGTAAAAGGCACTCAGGTTATAAAATACCAGGCATTAAATCCGCCCTGCAACACAAATTCCCTTCCCGCCCACGTGTTTGCTTGTTTCAAAGCATCTCTCAAGGCAGGGCTGCATCCTGCTTATTCCTTGGGATCTCTGGCTCATCCAGGCTGTGGAATGAGCAACCTGGAAAGTACATCTGCCCTCTCATGTCTCCCACCCTTGCCCTAAAATCCACCACCAACAAAAGGCAGGCTTCCTGCCTGCTCTGGATCACTGGGAAGCATTAACCTCCTGGAAGTTGTTGGCAGCCAGGGCAAGAAGCTAATAAGGTGGAGACTTCCCCCAGAAGGTTAATTTGCTGCAACTGAGCATCAATGCAGTGACCAGGACAGTGAGAGGAAATAGAAAGAACACAGCCAGCTCACTGCCAGCCACTCGGGACCACCACACGGGCATGAGGTGAAAGCATGAGGCCAAGAGCTCAGGCTGCAGATCTGCATACCCAGTGAGGCAGGATCACAGCAGCACCACTGCCAGGAAAGTTTTCCGGGCATTTTTCAAGTCTGCAAGATCCTGATAATCCCAAACCAAGGAGCATAATCTCTCTGCAGAAATCTTATGATGGTTTCCAGCGTAATCCCAGCTCTCAAGCTGACCCAGCAACAAATCCGTGAGTCCCAAAGAGTCAGTCCCGTTGGGCACACACGGAGCGCGGCTGCAAGGACCTGGGAAGGAAGGCTACACCTACAGCCTGAACTAACATTCCCTGGCTTTTTCCAGCATCTTAAAGGTAAGGAGGGAGTGGGAAAGGGGATTTGAGAGAACAGAAAAACCACTGCATTTATCTAGGCTGACACCTCACAGAGCACCAGCCAGAGCATCTCAGCTCTAACCCCTGCGCCCGCCAAGCGTTGACACTAATAGGACAACAGCTGAGCAATTAAAAGGAGGAGAGACAAGGAGATATCAAGTCAAAAAGGCTCATGGACAAGAGACAGGAAGCCCTAATTTCTGCTTGTTTGCTTTGGTGAGTGGAATACTGTCAGGCACATACCATTCTCAGGAAAAACTACATTTCTGTCACCACCAATTAATGCCTCTTTCTTAGGAGGCTGGAATCCTCCTGCCTTTTTGCTGCACCAGGTTTTTTTCATGGACCTTATAGAAAGGGTGTCAGAATTGGAATGCACAGCATCCCTGTGTACAGAGAAACATCTGAGACAGGCCACTGATACTATGATAACTCTCATTTAAAAGACTGTTCACAAACTGTGGGAAACAATAATTTACAGCCCCTTTTCTGGGGAGAGAGGCATGGGGAAACACAGGAGGGAAACAGCATCTCCCTGAGGCCTTATTTACACTCTTCCCCAGCAGAGTTAACAGGCAGGACAGTGTGGAAGTGGTTAGACCGGTTTGGGGGCCCCAGCTATAACTACTCCAAAATCCCTGTTCATGGGATTATTCATCCCCAGCTCTGAGAGCCCTGGGCAGTCCATGGGTGGTGAGAGGGCCCCGGGGGGAGCAGGGCTGCAGGTTTGGGCAGGTGTGTCTTCTAACACATCGTTTACGTGAGCAATGGAATAAAGCAAGCAGCAAGAAAGGGCCCCCTCCAGCCAGACAGGACTAATGCCCCTTACATCCAGCCCAGAGCCTGTGAACCCCTGTCCTAAGAAATCCCTCTGCAGTCTTGCAGGAAAATCACAGCTAAAATCCACTGGGAGGGCTGAGGACAAGGTCAGGAAGGAAATTCAAGGGCAGGGAGGAGGGGCAGCCAGTAAGCACAGACAGACTGAAGAGCTGGACATCAAACCTGGTGTATGGCAGCAATTGAGAGGAAGAAAAGCAGGACTGGAGACTCTGTGTCCAATCATTGCTTTCACTAGATTAAAAAATGTAAATTCCCTGTGTACTGGTCCACCTTGGAGATATCAAGAATAACAGGAGGCAATTAGGAGTAACAGAGTCATAATGATGGCAGCAACAGGAAAATTTTGTCCAGGAAAAGAGTGGGTTTGGGCAAGAGGCACAAATCCCCCTCTCTGAAAGATGCATAGGAAGGGGTGTCTGGTCCAGCTCCCAGTTTACTTCTCTGCCAGTTTAATGCTTCCTATCATGCAGTGGCCGTACCAATTTAATCTGTGTTAATAGAACCGCTGGCACGCTCAAGAGAGACATTGCTGGGAAGCAGCACAGGCAATGTGACCCATGGGCCTTGGAAAGCCACGGACACACGTGGTTTTAGAGCCAGATGTGAACTTTGCAGCTGGATCCTTAACCTGGAAAATACCTTCCATTATCTGCTGCCCTGCCCTCCACAAACACAGCCTGTGATGGAGCAACACCACACAGATGGCCCATGGGGACATCCCCACTTCCACCCCAGCCAGGAAGTTAAATGGAGAAGAAAGTCAAGATTTAGACAACAACAGCCAAAGCAAGAGAAGGGAAATGCTAGGAAACATGGGACACCTGGAAAAAAAGTGCTGGGGACGAAAACCCCCACCAACCTGGAAAGCAGGGGTGAAGGAAATCTGAGAAATAAGAGATACAGAAGGTCTGGTGAGAAGGAGATGGAGTTACTTGGAGGCAACTGGGTTACAGGCAATCTTACATCAGTTTATGAAAATATCCCATTAATCTTCATAGCGCAATCTTAATTGCAAAATCTTTCATCAGCCTTGTTATTTGTGCACCTGTCACTGGAGACACTTGGAGTTGTTTTGTCGTCATTTCTCACACTAATTAGAGGGGCTTGGGGTGGTTTGAGGGGTGGGGGGGAGAGGGTGGGGGGGTTGTTGTTTTTTTAATTGTCCTCGAGCACGGCTCAGCTTTATGGTAACACTGCCAATTAGGGTCCTGCCCCGTGCAGGGCTCGTAAGCCTGCTAGGCATGTTACACAGGACTAGAGGGGTTGTTTTAATTAAATACCCCCAGACTAGTAGGGAAATATTCAGAGCAATTTAACAATCTGCTGCAGAGTTGTTAAGCCTCCAATATATCTGCTTAATGTTCATTTGGGTATTTAATAATCTCCCTACCTTATCTAATCCTGTTTAAATTTAAAGAGATGCATCTAAGCTGGTGAAGTAGCAAGCGCTTATTAACAGCCGCTGGTTATTAAAACATATTTGAGATGTCATCACCAGTGAGCAGTCCCAGCAGCAGGCAGGGGACTTGGAGCCTGCAGATGTATTTCTTTCCTAACTGGGGCTGCCCAGGGACAAGACCCAGTGGTTTCCTCACAAGCTCTGCTCTCACCACACCAGTACCTTTAGTTTCCAGCCAGCTTCACCTGCCTGTGAAGGGACAGCGGTGGCCTTTCAGTGTGATTAGTCAAAGATACAGGTTGCTTATTTTTAATGTGTTTTTTCCAGGACTACAGCTACTCAGGCTGGGGCATTTTTAAAGAACTGCATGTTTTTGCTTTCTCAACTTAATTAAAGTTGTATTTTCTTCTGTTCAGCCAGCTCTTCACAACTCGGTGAGTTCCACAGAAAATCATTTGCCTGAGGATAGCCTACAAGGCCAGGAAAACTTTATTTTGCAAGGTTTTAGCCCACTATACTTACATAATTTGTATACGTCTAGTCTGACTGCCGTGTGTCTGGTGGTCTCCTTACCTCTGCTGGATGCACTGTCCTTTCCCATTTCTCCTCTCTTCCCTCCAAATCATTTTGGAGGGGTGCCACTCAAAACTCTGATTAGGGCAGGTCCCAAAATGCTGCTATCACAGACAAGAAGAGCTTGTTATAGAACACACAACTCTCAACTTAGACAACTTATACAAAAGGAGAGTCGAGCCAACAATTTAAGTTCATGTGCGAAATGGCCTCCAGGCAAAACAAACAATTTTCAGGACATGAACAGTAAGTCACTCTTAAATCCCATGAAACTGAACAGCCCAGACTGTTTCACAAGCACTAACCCACCCAATTTTAAAGTACTTTCAACTGCTGAGGCTGGAAATAACAGCTATGTAAAGAGAGAGGAAAACTCCAGCAGACAATTTAAAACAAGAAAACACATCTGGGAGAAATCTCCCTGCCCAACAAGACATGCTGTTCTGAAGAGCTCAGGCCACGATGCCTTGGAGGTTTAATGTCATCATCCTCAGACGAAAGAGGTTCCCCATACATCTTGTTCAAGCTAGAATATCTCAGCTTCTTACCTTAAAGGCTGATTTTCATCATAAGTCTGGTGCTCTGCTTTTGGCCACTGTGTTTTGAGACAGAAATGGACCATTTGGAGAGAGTGAGCCCAGAGGTGACACATCTGTCACACACATTGCACGGGAGCACAGCCATCCTCGCTGGTCCTCACTGATCTGAGAGCAGCTTTCAAACAGCCTCCTAGAAACATGAAGGAAAATATTTTCAGAGCCACATCCACCACAGAATATAAACAGGCTAAAAATCGAGGCAAGGAAGAAAAGGAAAGTAAACAAAAGAAATCCCAACATAGTTTATACGCTTGTTACATTATTCTTGTTAGAAGCCCTGGAAGAGGTTGAGCAACCTGTATCCCCAAGGGTCTTTAAAAACAGATTAGTACAGCAATGACAGAGGTAGAGCTGATCTTACCTTGAGGCAGGGAGGCAAACTCACACGACCTTGGCAAGGTCCTTCCTTCTTGTGAAGCACCAGCGACACCGAGCTCTGCCCCATCCCCTCTTTGCCCCTCTGCAAGGGTCTGGTTATGGCACCAGTCAGAGGAGTCTGTGCACCAGAAACAAGCTGAAACCAGGGACAGACACTCCACAACCACAGTCCAGCAGAAGCAGTGCTCTGGCCTGCCAGGCTTGTTGGTCTCACGTGCACAAAGCAAACCCATCTCATATCCCCAGCAGAACCCCCAAACCTCAGCCCTCCTCCACAGTCCCCACTCCAGATTTGGATGACAGATGACCAGAGGGGAGCAAACAGAGCAGATATTTTTATTTGTTTTTTCCTTTGTTCCTCGTCTCTCAGACACTGGTGTCATTTAGGATTTTTTGTGGAGGAGACACATCAGCACAGTGACGGATCCTGTCTGGTCCCATCAGCACCACGGCGGCGTGTCCCCAGAGTAACGCAAGAGGACTGCCATTCCTGCAGGGAAGGATGCTCAGCAGGAGGTGTCAGCCTGGGAAACACAACAATTGTTTCTCTCCCATCAGTTCGGTGGCACTTGGAAACTTTCAGGATTGGGGGGGGGGGGGGGAAGGCCGAGTCTGAACCCAGAGGTGTGCCAAGGACTTGCACTGAAGGCCATGGAGCAGACTTCACACCCAGGCATTGTCATGATCCTGTCCCTGTCAAGGGAAAAGAAATAAGTGTACTTCAAGTGGCTGTTTCCTACAGGATGTGCCTTGCGGGGCAAGGAATGGGACTTCTGAGCCCTCCTCTCACAAGCTGACACTTCCCACTGCACTCCCTCGTCACCTCTGTGTGCAGAGCTGCAGTCACAAATCATGGGGTTATTTGGACTCTTTAAAAAAAATTATAATAAAAGGATGCAAGTGTTTACGATGCTATTTCCTTAACTCTCAATAAAGGATCCTATTTGCTTCCTCCTCCATAAGTCACCCCTGGCTGAGCAGTGTGGGAGCAGGATGGAAGGGATGGCGTGAGTTAACACTCCAGTGCCCTCTAGCAAACACAGCTTTGGCTGTAGCAGAAGGTCTTCACATCCTTTAATCCACCAGAGGACTTCAGATTCGCTGTGGCCATGTGGAGAAAAGCCTGGTGGAGCCTGGCCGTGCTGCTGTGCCTGTCAGGCAAACAGGGATGCAGGAAGGCTGAGCCATGCACCAGCTCTCCAGAGACCCAGCCACCAGATCATCCTTGCTCCCCACCCTGAAGATCTCAGCTGGGGCTGCAGGTATAATTTTATACAGCAGACAGCAAAAACTGCCTGCAAAAAATCATCTCTGCGTTTGTCTTAGTGGGAAAGGAACCAGGTTCTGGGCTTTTTCCCTGTGCAACAAAGAGGGAAGCACCAATATCGAGCACACCTGTATTACAGTGCCACATTCAGTCTCATCTCTGCAGCTTAGATCTACCCAGGCCTCGTCTTCTGCCAGCAGGAGATGCCACGGCATGGCTCTTCAGCGGGTGGGAAGCGCTCGGGGGAGCTGCTCGTGAACAGCAGGCTCAGAGGGATGAACCAGCAGAGGCATGCACGGAGCAAGTGATAATTTCCATGCTGTGCAATTACAGCTGGGAAGGAGTAAACCTCTGGTGCACAAACCTGCCAACAGTTTACTGCCGACAAGGAAACAAAACCGACAGTTGACACTGGAACAGCTACTGATACCCTGTAATCATCTTAAAAATAGACTCTTTGCAAACCTGCTTGTTAGTAGTGAGAACATATGCTCTTTTTAAGAGGGGGGGAGAAACCTCTCAGCATCTCCAAAGCAACATTTGCATTAGCCAGAGCATGTGTTTGGTGAAGCTGAAGCTGGAAGCTTCCCAGAACCTGGTCCAGTGCTGCTGGATGACCAAGGCACAGTGAGATCCTGTCTTGCTACTGCACATTTTGCAGCATCAAGAACTCTTAGTCCTCTGAGCCTAGCAGCCAGTGCCTGTACTGCTACTGCAGACACCCAGCTTGTTCCCTCTTACTACACAGATCTGCTCCCCAGGCTCCTGGGGCACGGTTTTCACTCATGGTGAGTCCTTCCCAGGGCTTCTTTTAGCCACAGCCCCCAGGACCCAGATGCTTCACCCCTGCCCAGGGTGGACAGAGGAACATCATCTCTGAGCCAAGGCCTCTGGAGTCTTGTTCCAGCCTGGAGCACTGTCCACCACACAGAGCTGGACGGCAGCACAACCCTGGCCCAGGAAAAGTGCCACAGGTAAGGTGATCCTATGAAACATAGCACAGCTCAGGACTAATCCAGAGTCCATTAAAATAGCGACTGGAGCTAGGATCTGGTCTTGTTTCTTGACTCCAGCTTGATTTTGTTGATTCTCTTGCAAGACAGAGCATCCATCCAGAAAGTGAGGTCTGGTTTGCTTCCTACTGCATTCAACACAAAATTCACGCACACACAAATTTTTGTCCCCTCTGTGCTGAGCACGTCAGCACTACAGGAGAGAGAGGGACACACATTCCCTCGTAAGTGGATTTCATTTTGGTATGAGCCATTTAGAGATTATATCCACTTCAATTTGGGCAGGGATCCAAGGTTTAACCTCCCTGCTCTTGTTAACAGGGCTTTGCTCACAAAAGCCCATCAGCTCAGTTTTACATCTTATTTGGGAAAGTCACTGCAATGTTACACTGGGCTCCAGGACCAGGGCAGAGGAACGGCAGATCTTGGGGAGCTCTGGGACTGCCGGAGCTGAGAGCAGCGCCCCAGGATTCCTGGACACACATCCCTGGTCTCTGTCTGCCACTCATGATCACAGACATTGCAGACTGTTATTGTACAGCCCAAAGGTCACCTCGGAGACTTCCCAGTGTCCCCTCATGGTCAGGAAGGAAAATCTTTGCCAAACAGGTACAATACACAGCATGAGGGTGGCACCCTCCATCCAGGACCAGAGCAGCATTCAAAGCCACTCGATCCTTTAAAATTCACCATGGTTTCCCAATTCATGAAAGTCACATCCATTTCTAGGGGGATGCTACTCCCCCAGGGTCAGGCCAGCCAATGTACACTTTCCTGCCTTGCAATCCTCTTGGGAAAACTGCACACAGCAGTGTGCCTAAGCAGCAGCAGCAGAGTCAATCCTGAGGACCACCCTATCACTAAAGGATTTCAAACCCAGCATCTCAGCCACAGCAGGCACAAGAATTCACCTCCAAGTTATGGACTATGGAAAACTGGTCTTTAACAGTCTGGCTTCTCCAGCCACTTTGCAACACTCGAAAAAGCAGAATGGAAGCACACTCTGGGTGACAAGGAGCAGCCTTGGCTGCCAGAGCTGCCAGCGATCTGGCAGCACACTAGCAGCCACCTTGCCATGGGGAGATTCTTTCCTGCACAACCCCAGCACCTGAGCAGGAAGGCAGCTCCTTCACCCAGGGCAAGGGTCCTAACAGCTCCTGCTGAGGCACTCCCAGATCAGCTCCCAACAGTCAATACCTCCAGCATGAATTATTAATCCACATGTCATTCAGCCTCGGAAGCTGATCCATCCACACCGCACAGGAAGAAAGCTTTTAGCAACACGCCCGTGTCAGCAAGCCCGGGCCGAGCTTGCCAGGCACAGCCCTGCTGAGCTGCTGGGAGCCAGCAGGAGGGACCCGTGGTGGTGTTCCCGCTGCCATCCCCGGCACGGAGCTGTGCCGGCCCCGCCGCTCCCAGATCCGGCTCCGTGCGCGGCTGCGGGAGCTCAGCACATCCACCTGTCACGCAAGCCACTCGCTTGGAAAATTATTCTGCTGGAGCATCACTGAGGACACCTTGCCAGTGAAATATCAGACAACATCAGGCAGTGTTTACTTGCTCCAGTGCAGATACTACACATTTATTATTTACACTTTGCAGTGTATTTTTGGAGTTATGACAATAAGACTGAGGGTTATCAAGTGATCTGTTTGCAGTCAGTCAAAAGCTGCCATGATTCCCAGGGAATTTTAGGACAGGGATTTGACCTTTCACATCAGCCTAATGCACAAGAGACTGAGGATCTGGGAGATGCTGGGATTTGCATGACCTCAAACTGAGTTTGTATCACTCACATTCTCTGCTTCCTGCATGAATGTGCTCCAATGGGAACCAGTCCCAGTGGGAAAAAAGGCTCCTGAAATGATGTAACAGCAAAGTGCAGATCTCCTCCCTCAGTCCAAGCATTTGAAGAGATGGTTGGGTGGATTTTCATAGACTGTTCCAACTGTACTAAAACCAAGACAGAAGTGAGAAAGCCAGGCCAAGCTGAACCTGTTGTCCTAATCCCTGGTCATGCTTGAAGATGGATCAATAAAAATGGATGCACTGGGTACCAGTTTAATGACGGAGATGTTGTTAATTGCTCATCTGTGGTGAACAAAAAGAAGATGCAATTATATCCCAGGTGGCAGCTCTTGCATTGCAGGGCATTGCTCTTCTCCCGAGTACAGGAGTTGTTCATGACGCCATCAGCTGCATCCTGCAGAGCCAGAGGCATCCTGGCACCAGGGCTGTCCATCTCTCCCTGAGCTGGAGGTCAGCTCTCCCACACAGCCCTCCGAGAAGGAGGATGCAGCTCATCCAGCCGGGAAAAACTTGGGAAAGAACAGCTGGGGATACCCTACACACAGGAAATACAGATGGGTCTGGAGAGCGTGTCATGGCTGCCCCACCAGCAGATGCCACCTCCTGTCCTAGCCAGTATTTCTTCCATGTTTTCTACTATCTTTTGTCAGAGGTGGTGAAAAAACAATGAGTATTTCCAACTCAGCCATGGCATAAGCTCATTATACCCCTTACTAAGAGTTTCTTAATCATAAATTTAGCAAGTATCTTCCATAGAGCCTGAAGACATTTTAAATTTCTTCTTTTGAACTGCTTCTTGAAATGAAATTTTACACTAGAGCTAGAGGAAACAACTTCAGAGAAGCCCACTGGATGTCATACACTCTGGTACCACAGACCGCGCGCTATTTCCTTTTCCCAAATCTGGATGTGATGGACCATTGAGTGCCAAAGAGCAGGGGTTATCCTGAGGAATTTAAGGCATGGTTCAGGGGCTCAGTATAATAGCCAGACTCCAGGTGGCAAGGCATGCATCACCTCTAGCAGTAGCTCTCTGATGCACAAAGATCAGAATGACAGAATATCCTGGGTTGGAAGGGACCCATGAGGATCATTGAGTCCAACTCCTGGCACTGCCAGGACAGCCCCAAGAATCCCACCCTGTGCCTGAGAGCGTTGTCCAAACGCTTCTTGAGCTCTGTCAGGCTTGGTGCTGTGACCACTGCCCTGGGGATCCTGTTCAGTGCCCAACCACCCTCTGGGTGAAGAACCTTTTCTTAATATCGAACCTAAACCAAGCCAAGGTCCTCTCTCCATCCTCACTTTCTTGATTTCCAAAAGTGTCTTCATAGTTGTGGCTGAGAGACCTAAGCATCCAGCCACACATCCACACAAAGCCACCAGGTCTTTTAGCAGCCATGATCTGCCGCAAGTCCCATTCCCACAATGGGAAATATTTAAGATTTGGTTTCTGAAAAGTCTCTTTTTCATCACTTTTTGAGCTGGGCTGGTTCTAGTACTCAGCCTAGCTCGGCAGCAGAGATCTGCATTCTTGGCCTAGTAATGAGGGCCAAGGCAGTTGTTTTCATCTTATTCAGTCAACAAGAACATGGAAATCAATTTTTCCCAATCTCAGTTATGGCTAGAAATCCATTCCTTTTAGGCCAGCTACAGGATTAATCTATTGAATGGTTTGCAGGCGTTTTGCTGACATACAAACATTTGAAGAATACATTATGCTTCCCCCCTCCTCGTATAGCATTAGTGCCTTTTTTTTTCCTGTAAACATCTTTGTTCGGGAATCCATGAGACAGGATGTGGAAATGCATGTCTGCCTTGCAAACAAGCCTTGTGTCTGCAAAGTTTCTGCACTTAAATCGTGGGAGCTTGGTGACTCCAGGAAAAGAGCAAAGACGCCTTGTGCTGCACGAGAAGTGCCAGCGACCGAGCAGGAGCTGATCTGCCTCTCCACAGCCAATGCTGAACAAAGGAGCAGCAAGTTGAAATGAAATAAATTATACAAATTCCAATTTCAGTGGAAGCCTCGACCTAAAGACCTGCCAGCCTAACAATTTGTGTCTTCTGCTGGCTCCACAGCACCAGGACATGCATGTAAAAAGCCATCTCACAGCTCTCACTGCAGCACTCATGCAATTCTGTCACCCCAAGAAGGGGGTGCTTGGCCACAGTTTGTTCTTTTCTCATAGAAAAAGGAGAATCTCATCTCCTTTGGTCCTTACTTGAGGCTCCAGAAAGTTTTTTGCCCTGTTCTCAGCAGGATTGCGACACTCTCCACAGACGTTCTTCAAGAGTGTGTTACAATTAGTGGCATTGCTGAATTTTCATTTCCCCTCTGTTTTACAGACATGGAAATAGAAGCAAGTTTCCTTATTTCATCATCTTCCTAAAAGCACTGTACTTCCAACACTAGAATTTTTCCAATTCCCGAAGATTTGTTTCTCACCCAAATCTGGGGATACATCACCCTCCGTTCCAGTATCTGCACTTACCCACAAGGATCTAAATTTCCACTTGTCCAATATCACAGCTTTTCCACACCCAGACTCCAAATATCAGGATTGTTTGTAAAACTTTCCACAGGTGATGTATTTCAGGCCAAAGGCTAAGATTTGTTTTAAAATGTTCTTCACAAAATTTGATCTGGGCAGCAATATCGAAATGGTTTTGGAAGAACAGAGAAGGATAAAGCAATTATATCCCACACAGCAGGACAGCAGAAAGTGAGTGCATCCATCTCACCACAGCTGTCCTTTCTTCCTGCAGCAACCTGAGTCCAACAGAGTGTGCAGGTCTATTTCCCACTGCTGGGGAGGGCACAACAGGTATTTCTGAGCCAGAAAATATTCCCTGTGCTATAATGTGCTCATCTGGCCAGAAGGGACATATCTAGTTATGAAGATATGATAGCCCTGCTTGCTTGCCCACAAACAGTCCCAATGCTCCAGGGCCACAGGGAGGGAGCAGAGCTGCTCCAAAGCTGACCCCACACCTGAACACCCCAGTGATGCAGGCAGCAGGGGACACCTCAGGAGCTGTCCTGTAAACATGCTAAAATGCCTTAAAATGCCACAGATACAACCTAAAAATGAGAGCAGAACAACAGCACCCACCACTCAATAGCCATTCCTATTAGCACGCTCCAAAATATTCAAAAATTTAAAATATTCTGTGGACACTGACCTTAATGCCTAAATAGTACTACCTTCATCTGGAGCATCACATTGTGCACTAAGATCTGACCTAAAGAGCTCTCGAGCTGACCATGAAACACACCTTTGTACCTCCTTCCCCCATTTGATCTTTCCAAACCACTTTCCCCATTTCTGCATTATTCACCTGCTGGGCTGGGGTAAAGACAATACATTGCACTTGCTTTTCAGCGAGGAGCCAGCCTCCAAAAGTGGATTTATCTCAACAGCTCCCAGCACTCACAGCAATGCATTTACTCATGAGCCCTTTGCATGGTCTCCAGCTGCCATCAGCAAGACCCAGTCAACAGGCAAGTCCCTCCCAACAGCATAAAATAGTTTGGTTCTGACTATTCCTTGCAAGATTTGGTTGCCTGTGCCAGGATATGGTCACCAATCACGGGCACGAAGGCACTGACACCATTCTGGGAAGCAATTCCTGGTGTAGGGAGAACAACATGCCCATGCTGTGCCCTGTCAGGAGGGAAGCAGGGGGTGCTCAAGGACCCCTTTGTGCTACCACACAGCACCACTGGAGAGCTTCCATCAGGTTCTCTCATCTTGCCAGGACATCCAAGACAGATCCATAGTAACTGAATAATCAATTAATCCTCCTGTAGAGCTCCATTTACATAATGAAAACGCAGCCTCCCAATATACCACTATTTTTCAGTTGTCTAGACCAATATATCTGTCCTGTAGTTGGAGGGGGGAGACCTAACACAGCTTCTATTACGGGTGGCAGAGTTCCAGCTGACGTCACGTGGTGGCAATAAAACTTTTATTGATTTCATGTAAGCATTTAACCCTAGCAGAGCACAGATCCCTTCTACAGCCCACAGCGGACTCCGGGTCCAGCAACCCCGACTGAATTACAGTTGCCCCTCACACGGAGCCTGGGGAATCTCTCCTCTTTCTCTCCAGCTCCCAAGGAAGCCATAGAGAGGCAGAGAGCAGACAGGCTTCGCTGCATATCCTGAAATATGGCAACAAGTCTGGGTTTCTCAGTTCAATACCTGCAGCTTATCTCAGACCACAGAGGAAGGTTTTGCCCTGCAGCTCTCAATGAGAAACAAATCAGCTGTAATTCTAGATCCGGCTCATTTAGCAAACATGGGCCTGGGCTTGAGGTCTGTCCTCAAAAGTCTGCTCCCAGACTGAAGACTGGCACCAGTGGTGCTGAATAATCCCCTTTCTCCACTCCACACAGCACTGGCAAAGCACAAGTCAGTAGCCAGCAGAGGCTGCAGAGCTGAATTAAAGCCCTTACTCTTCCTTCAGCTTTCCGCCGCTGAGCCACTGGAGATAAAGAGACAAAGCTGTGTCAGACCTTCTCCTGGGCAGGACAGTCCTGTGTGCAGCAGGATGAGCCCTGAACCAGCCTGCAGGGCTCCTGTCACATCGGGAGCAGCTCTGTATTCTTGCATTTCCACAGGGGCCTGGTTTAAGGGAAAATGTTCTGCCCTTCTCTGCTTGCTACAAGTTGCCTTTTCAGCCTGCAGAGGTCCAGGCAAACTCGTGCCTCTGGCCTGAGGGATCAGGTGGTGCTTTGTGGATGACACAGCCACCTAACACAGCCCCAGGGACTTCTGGCCATTGCCACGAGCAGGGCACACACACGAATCAGCTGCACCAGCACCAGGATCTCCAGTTCTCCTGACCCTCCAAACAGAGCCCAGGCAGTGCTTCCATGAAACAAACTGAACACATCTCTGTGTGGCCCAGGTGAGCTCTAGGCGTGTTCCTTCTCTTTGTCCTTTGAGAAGCCCTCTGCCACTTGACTTTCACCATCCCTCCTGCTCTTCAAAACACGAATTCCAATTTTTTCTGTAAAAGTTCCTCCAGCTCCTCTCTGAGCTCCAAGGGAGCATCAAAGTGCAGACTTAATTAGATTTCCAGGGCTAACTCCTCTATGTATCCTCAGCATAGAGAAGACCCCTTAGGAGCCATAGCACTAACAGAACAGCTGGAATTCCCTGCTTCCAGGGCATCCCAAAGCTTCAACCATGAAGAGAACCCTGGGCTATTGTGATTTTGTCCTACTCACACAGAAGCACTAAGGCCTGGAGTTTTCCACTTGTCAGGGGCACAGCACTGCCCGAGGATGACAGAGAGCAATTCGTTCAGCCTTGGCAGCCCTGGGTATCCCAGGCACAAGTTTTGGCACAGCCTCCAAAGCCTGGGATGCCAATATCTTCCTAGACAGCAGCAATGCTTCTCTGTATTTCCATCAAGGCTTTCCCTGCTCTGCCCTACCTCCCTGGGGACCTTGGCAAGCACAAAGGCAGCTCCCCTTTCGCACATCTCACAGCGGCTGCCTCGCACAACAACTTTCCCGGCAGGCTGGAGCTCTGGAGAACAGCCTGCATCTGGTGCGACGCCGCGTTCGGAGTCATCCCCGCTCCCAAAGGACAGCCCGAGCCAAGCTTGTGTTACCAGCACCACAAGCAGGTTCCCCTCTTCCTAAACATTGCATCGGCAGCGTTTGGGAATTCAGCGAGGCTGCCTGTGCATGTGTGTGTCAGAGGACACGCAGCATCCCGTCTGGGAGCTCCGAGCGAGGCCATCTGCCTTTCGTCGCCAACTGGTGACGGTCGGAGGCTCCCTCGCTGCGGCGGTGGCTACTGCACGCTGAGCTGTGCCCGGCTCCGCAGCGAGCTCCGGAGCCACCTCCTGGCTGAATGGGTAACAGTCCTGGAGAACAGCAGGGATGGAAGGGAGAAAAAAATTCCCCCAACGAATCCCGACACCACCCTCCGAGTCCCAGCCCTTTGATTTACAGCTGCCACGCCACTCCACAACAAGTTTCAGCATCACTCCAAACAGAGGCACTGCCCTGCTCCCGTTCCTAGCCATGGCCCCAAATCCAGGAAAGGGCTGGGATTGGGACTGTACTGTTGGACTCAGTTTTGGCTGCAGCACTGCCTGCCTTGCCATGCTGGCTCCGGTGCTGGCATTCCTGATGAAAATGGTTTCACTCCACCTTCCATCCAGGTGTCCCCCAGTCACCGACAGGCAGAGGGACACGTGCAGAGGCAGGGAAAGGGGCAGCACCAGGCAAATTTAAATACAGAGAAGCAGAACCCCTGCGCTCAAGCTCAGAAAGATTGGCACTCTCCTTACCCCATCACTTCCCCACTTTGTGTCCCACTTGCACTTGGCTCACAGGCAGGAGAAACCCACCCTGCTCTCCCCAGGTTAAAATATTCTTCTGTTCCAGCCACTTCTGCACCTGTCTACACCTTTTCTGTCTTCCTTTTCTGCAGAAGGTCTGTGCCATTCCTTCACAAAGCTCAAGTCACACTGGGACAGCCAGGAACTGCTACAAGGACAGACAGGACCACACACCTGATCCTTTGTCCAGTAACACAGACCAGGAAACATTTCTCCCAGTCCATACCCACGCCAGACCCTGCTATTTGATTAAGTTTGTTTTCCAGCAAGGCTGTGCAAAACATCCAGGCAACTGAGCTGCCTTGGGGGGAGCAAGGTGCAGTTTATGTGGCCAAGTGTCCTTCCTCGGTGCTGCCAAAGGCAGGCAAAGAGGTTCCCCCCAGGATTCTTCCCTCTGTTGACAGAAAATGCTCTTCACACCTGATGCTGCTTTGCACAACGAAGGGTGCATTATCCAGCTCTCTAGACAGAGACCAATTAAAGCACAGACTCAAACTCTAAGACAAGGTTGTGCACTCAAAAACAACTGATAAAACATCAGATTGAATCTTATGAAAGGGTTTTCCCACTGCAAAGGTGCTAACATCAGGTAAAGGAAGGGTTACAGCAATTTATAATGACCTGTAACCTGCATTTCTTTCCTCTCAACCTTCTTTCTTGCTGCCATTTCCAGTTCATCCAGCACAATACAGAATATCCCCAACATGAGACCAAACTGAGGTGGCAAGTGCAGACCCAAGAGGTCTGGCAAGAGGAGACCACACACAGCTACAACCCCAGAACAGGGAAACCCGGGGCAGCCAGCAATGCACCCACCAGGTCCCCTTCAAACAGGTAAAAAAGCACCGGGCGAGCAGCGCAGCCAAGAATGACACCAGAGTCCTTAGGATGTAAAATCCCTTCCCATGTTGCAGCATGTTGACCTGACAACATGCCATCAGAATTTTAAATTATGCACCCGAGCTCTCTCCTCGCTGTCAGCAGCGTTTGAACCTGCAGCGGAGCCGGCAGTGGCGAGGAGCAGCCGGGAGAGGTAATTACCCACGGCCTCCTCCACGAGCTGACAGAAAGCAAGCCCCGTGCTGGAGATCCTGGCCTCATTATGGGCTCTCCTGGAGGCTGCAGCTGCTCCTCTCCACGGTCAGATGTGAGTCACGTTTGGGAGGGGAGAGGAATGTTCCCACAGGCTCCTTCATGGCCACGGCACAGCCACGATGGGGTTTGGAGCCAGAGCCCCAGTGCCGCGCTCAAACTTCAGCAGCTGAGCGAAAAGTTGGCTTGTGCCTCACTGTGGCACTTCTCATTCAGGAATGGGCTTTTTCCTGAGTCAGTGTGTGCTTTGGAGCTAACAGAAGTGATGCAGCAAACTCTCACTCCTTCCTTCTTTCTCATCGATGGCAGCAAGACAAAAACGGTGGGATTCCACAGCACCAGTTTCTGCAGCAGTGGAAAAGATATCTTTCCTCCAAGAGAGCTGCCATTCCAGAAAATCCGGTCTCCTGGCAGCTTCCCCATGCTTCTGAAACATGGCCTACATGGAGCAGGGTCTCCCTGTGGCCCACAAATCCCCATCCCATGGCCCACAGCCTTCCTGCCAAGGAAGCCAACTTGCAGCAGCACAGACACAGCAAGGTCCACAGGGCAAGACAGCTTGGCTGGGTTCTCCTCCCTGTGCCTCTTGCTGACCTGACGACCTCAGGGGACAAGAAAGGAATTCCAGCTCCATTCTCCCAAGCTGCTGCTGCCCATCTTCCCATCCATGCGTGCACAGGGAACCCCCATGATGGATGGCCATCCAAGGGGGGCTGACCCACTGAGCCCATGGACAGAGAAACTGCTGGCTGGACATGAACTACAGACCCAGACAGCAAAAGCTGACCCCTTCCAGCCCCCTCAGCCCCTTCCTAGCAAAGGCCTAGCCCAGGGAAGAAAATATCTGGAATAGCCAAGGAGCAGGGAAAGGCACATCAAGTGCTGCATGGGTGTGAGAAAAGCCCTGTGCCCACCTACTCTGGGGAGGGGATGCAAAGCATGTGAAGCCCCTTGAACACCAAAACAGAGGTGCAGTGGTGATGGAGAACCCGCAATACCAGAGAAAAGATGTGTCAGGCTGTTCCCTCCCCACTCCCAAGGTAAAAGACAGGAGGGAAATGTGTATGCATTGAAAGGGTAATGTTGGCACATTACAGCCAGCAAGTTTAACGACACATAATCATAATGCTACAGAATTTTGGAAGGATATAAACCCTTGGGCTTCCAATGACCTTTGAAAGACAGAGAAGAATGGGAATAAGTCCCCCCCACAGCCGCCTGCTCTTCAGTTTTGTCCAGCTTCCACTAAACCACACAGTTCTGGAGCCATCACAAACACCAGACTGAATCAAATGGATCTTGGTGCAACTCCTGCCATCCCTTCATGCCCAAACAATTAACATGGCAAATAATTTCCTTCCTGACAGGCCTTAACTCAGCTGAGAGCCATTTTCTGCCACCTCTCCTCTTCCCAATTCTTTACCTCAGCCTTTTCTCCAATACAAGCCAAATTATTTTGGCAGCTTGGGGCCCAAGCTCCAGGTACAGCGCTATGCACAGTAACAGATTTCCCACCGAGCTCAAGGGAGTGGGATCAGACTCCAAATGCCTCCAAGACAGCCTCATACTTCTCTTCACCACATGTCCCACGAGGATCTGTTAACACAGGCAGCTCCTGTGCCATCCTGGTCGGGGCTGTGCTTGAGGAGCCTTAAAACGGAGCATAAATTCCTGCCTCCTCCTCTGGAAGCACACGTCCTCCTAAAGGGATCGGTGGGAAATTTCACACAGGGTTAGTTTTAATGCTTTAAATATTCTGTGAGGTTTGTGTTCAATTTCTCATCATAAAGTTTTAATGGGAACTCCTTGAAATTGCCAGCTCTTCTGATGCATCTTCAGACAGAAACTGTCTGTCTCTGCAAAACTTGGTGAGGTGCATCCTGGTTATATTTATCTGGGGTGCTGTCTGCAGTTTTTAGTTTAAAAAAGAAAGCACATCAGATATGCAAGGTTTAGCAACATTTTTAACAAGGATGTGTCAACATTCGTCCCACACTTGCAAGCCTGATAGCCTAAATCCTTGGTGGGGGATTATATATATTTGATAAAGGTGATTTTATAGTTGTCTCCTGCAATGGGAGACAGGGAGCTGAGGACATCCAGGCTCAGCTCTGAGCTGCCACAAGCTAAAATCCACTCCCCCACAGATCACTCAGCCCCCACTCTCTGCAATAAAACTCCTGGAAACACTAGGGAACAAAAAACTTTGTGGAAAAAGCTCATTGCTACACTACCTAACAAGCTCCCAAAAGTAAATCCATGTCTTCTCCCCTGAGACCAAGGCATTGCCAGCATGAGCAGAACTGTGAGAGGAGGATTTCTAAGAGGCAGTGGGCAGCTTTTCTTAGCACATTATTACTGTTCAGGGCTGGATGTGCACACAAAATTTAGCCCTAAACAGTCAGGGTCTTCAGATAAAAGCAGAGAGGAGGAAAGGAAATTTTGAAATGGGAAAAAGAAAAAAGAATAAAGTGGAAAATGGTGGCTAGAATAACGGTCCATCCAATTTGGGAGGGAGAAAAGGTAAGAGTGGTTTTCCAACCCATCAGTGTCAAGTGTGGAGATCATGCAAAATGAAAGTCACTTATAGATAGGATGAATTTTGTAAAATAGAAACAGAAGTGATGATTCGTGCTCTGAGAGGGGATTTCTGAGCTCTTGCACTTTCTTCTCTGGATCTGACCCTTCCTCTCACATGCTAAAGGACAGCACATCTGCCCTACCCCCTCACCCTGCACAGGATTCCTCTTCCAGCAGCCTCTGCTCCCAGGGAACAGCCACAGCTCCCAGCAGAGACCGCTGAGCTACAGAGATGAAAGAGTCCCAGAATCACAGCATGGCCTGGGCTGGAAGGGACCTCGGCCATAATCCAGTTACCTCGATGGAGAAGGGCACCCTCCACTAGAGCAGGCTGCTCAGAGGTCCATCCAACATGGCCTTAAACACTTCCAGGGACAGGGGAACCACAATTTCTCTGGGCAACAACAGATCTGCACAGCCCTTCCTCAGGCAGGAGCGTCACAAGGGCACTGCTGGACTGCAGCATCACTCCTCACCGTGCCCCCACCAGCACCAGCCTCAGCTAGGGAGGGAGATTTCCTGGTCCCAGCCTACCCACTGCCCCTGCTCAGTGCTGACATCCCCCAAAACTGAGCAGGCTTCAGCTGTGTGCTGCCTGGGCAGCAGATTGGGGTGCACTTCACCCCGCATCCCTGGCCCACCCCCAGCGCAGGCAGCGGGGGCTGCAGCGCTGCATTTCTCCCACTCCTTCCCTCTCCTCACCACCAACACTTTATGCAAATCCAATCTCTCTTTGGCTGGCTCCTGCTGCGCTGCAGAGGGCTGGGGAAGGGGAGGAGAGGGGAAGGGGTGGGGAGGAGGGGGGAAGAGGATGGAGCCTTGCTCGCTATCAGCTGCTCAGAAGAGCAGAGCAGAGACAAGATTGATGATGCTCTCTGGATATAAGATCTCCTCCTTGTGAAAGGCTGCTTATGAGGCCTGATAGACTTGTCATCTCTTAATAAACATCGCTGATATGTCGGTGAGGAGAAAGCGGGAGCGAGGGGAGGACACACAGAAAGGCTGCTGACAATTTACTCAGAACGCTGCTCCCCTCCCGCCTTGGCCTCCATGTGCCATTCAGGTGGCCTCTTCCCAGGGGGAACATTCCCAGTCCAGCCTCACTCGTAGCTGCCATCCCAGCAGAGCTCAGGAACAGGCTGGCCCCAGCATGTGAGCATTTCCAGTGAAAAACCCCTTTCCCTGTGAGCCCTTGGCGCACACCTGGTCCTAAACCACAGAGCCAGTGGGATTTTCAAACAACTTCCACAGTAGTTATGGGAGCAGATCCCAGCGGGACAGAGGGCAAGGGAGGCATTTCACCAGCACCTTGCAGAGTTCAAAGCTGTCTCGCTGCTGTTGTGCTCCTTCTCTAAACTGCTCTCCAAATGTAAGTGGCTCTGCTCCTGCCCACATGGCTGTAAATCAGATGGACTTACCTGTGCTTGGGAAACACATCCCTTGCTTTTATTCAACCTCGGTAAAGCAGCAAGGAAAATTTTAATGCCTCGAGTGGGCATTTGTCCTACCCTGCTCCAGCAATGACAGTCACAGATAGCAAGTGTGGTGTTATCACCAGGAGTTTGTTTGGATACAAAAAACCCACATAAGGCCGTAGGTTTTGTGTGACTGCAGCCACATTTCCCCTGCATATCTGGCTCCGTTTGTATTTAATCAAGCTATGCATGGTTAAAAATCCTCCAGAGCTTTAGCAGGTGCTTAGTGGTGCTGTGTAAGTGCAGAGCTAAGGAATAACGTGCTGTAAGCACAGCTAACATAAGTGTTCATGGCTCCCTGTGGGGCTGAGAGTGGCTGCAAACCAGCTTTATCCACCTCGGGCTTGCAGATGCCCAGAGAAGTTCCTACAGGGACCCCATGGGGAGCAGCCTGGCTGGCAGGCAGGTCCTGTGCATGTCACAGCTCCCCAAAGCCTGCCCCAGCACACTGGTGCTTTGCAATACATTTAATCCCAAATTATTTCTCTGTAAAACAGCACCGTGCAGCGATTTTCCCTGGCTTATGCAAATTCCATCGTCACTTTATCATCGTGGAATAGTTTTGGGTTGGAAAGAACCTGCAAAGGCCACCTAATGCAACCTCCCTGCAATGAACAGGGACATCCTCAACCTGCTCTGAGCCCTGTCCAACCTGACTTTGAACTCTTCCAGGGATGGGTCATCCACCACCTCTCTGGACAGCCTGTGCCAGTGTTTTACCACCCTCATTGTAAAAAAAATTCTTCTGAAACAACTTCATTAACAAGTTCTGAGACAAACCCCTTGAGCTACAAGGGCTCACTATGCCTGCAGCACCAACACTAATACTACTGGCAAATTAAGTCCTTTCAGGGCTCGGATTAATTTTTGTTCAGAACTCAGTATATTTCTCATCATGGCACCTGTGCTTTCAGGAACCAAAAAACAGTTGCATGTCTTCCCAAAAATCTTAATATAGGACCAGATTTTCAAGGGTTTGTCACCTATAAACACCTGGCAGAAGAAACAAATATATTTCTCCCTGTTTTGCACATGACCTTTCCACCATATCTCCCAGGAGAGAGATGTCAAGCCTCCCTCCTCCCCAGAATCAGTGACCCACAAGGAATGAGTTTCCCAAGGCTGGAGCCCACAGTTCAGAGCAGACCAGGACAGCCTCAATTTGATTAAAAAAGAAAAACAACCTCCACTCCAAAAGGTGAAAGTGCAGCCCTGGCATTTCCTGCCCTGGGCAGCCCATAACAAACCAGTGTCCCCAGTGTCACCTTCTCAATCAAAAGGGCACTTCAGCACTTGAAAGCCTCCTCCCCTGCCGCCCAAAGGAAACCAGAGGGATTTTCTGCAACTTCCAGTTGCCAGGTCAGCATTGAGGCATTGGAGTGGGATCACTCTCCCTGCCTGCAGTGTCCCTGCCTGCCTGCAGGAACTTCAGGTCGTGCTCAGCTCATCTGACTGCAGGTTCCCCTCCTTACAAGACAGTCCTTGGACAGCCAACACACCGTACCCACCTCTAAGTACACCTTGGGACCGTCTAGCTCATATTTTAATTAAAAACCAGCTTATTTTGCAGCTACTCCACATTCACAAACGCCTCTTACTCACCTGGCACCTCAGCTCAGCTCCATGAAAGAGCAGTTCCACAGCACTTTCAAACAGAATCAATTTCAGGTGCCTGATGCAAAATTCCCAAATCCTCATTGTCTTAAACTATTTCAGGAGCTTTTTTTTACCCAGCTTCAGCTGCTGGTAGCAGGCAAACACATGAGAATGATCATAATTGTGCTAAAGGATAATTACAAGTTTCTAACCTCTGTGGCTGCAAAGTCCTGGAAACCAGCAACAAATGGGAAGTCTCCAGTTGAATTTTCCTTAAATTTCACTTCCCTACATTGCCCCCCAATGGCCTCAATCCTCAGCTTAGGACTTGGAGCCCAGCTGGAGTTTCAGATTCATTTACAGATGCTTGCTTCATTGGGATTTTTCATTGCATTGAAAAAGTGATTTTTAATTCTAAATCTACATGCATTTTGTAGTCTTTTCTGCTATTTCCTCTCCAAAAACACAGCACTAAAAATAGAGGGAAAGAGGTTTTCACAAACAACAAAAGGGAAAAAAAGGTTTGCTGAGGCAATAGACAATAAAGAACCAATTAACTACCTCATCCAAGAAACTGAATTGCTGGTCATTAAAAAAAGATAGCACCAATCTAAACTCTGCCACAGTGATTAGAATCTTAAGGTACAGTATATACATTTTCTGCTCAGCACTTAACCTAATGGTTATAATGAGGATATCTAAGTGACTGAGGATATTATTTGGTCAGAGGGTCACCACAGAGCCAGACAGATAAAGCATAACTGGAAAATATGAAGGTATTTTCACATCACATCATACAAGTCGTCTTCCAATACAAACAGAGGCATGGAAGGGGGAAAAATAATTGCTACACCACTTAGAAGTTCTTCACATTAATACACATTTAAATAAACAACAAAAATACAGTGAGAAAAAACAGGATTCATGAGTGATGAAGAGATCGAGTGGGAGTATAAAACTTGGTATTTGGGAAGATTACTTGGGAAAAAAAAATAGTGTATCTGAACATAAGCTAGAAGAAGAATTCACAAAGGGGAGGAGGAATTATTCACACTCAGGAACTGTTTGCAATATTCCACTGCTATCCCATCTCTGCACCCCCACAGTTTTGTGCCTGGAGCACACACAGACCTTTCCTTCCAGGGGCATCGCTGTGGATTCCAGGCAGTGGGAGGGGGTGCAACTGAAGGATCATGGGGCATGAGAGACAGAAGGAAAGAAAGAAAGAAGAAAAAAAGAGTATTTGGAGAAAAAGAGAGGCTTGGAAGTCTAAGGACAGCTGGGGGATGTATTTCTCCAGCACAACCCTACCTGAGCAGCAAAACTCTCAGAAATACAGACTGGAGCCCTTTGAAAGCTGCCTACAGCTCACAGCAGCAAAGATTAAAACCCCAGCAGTTCCCATCCATAACTCTCCCCCTTTGGCAGGGGCATCACAGCACTGCAAACGCAGAGACAAACGGAAGGTGTCAGCTTAGTAATTTCCCAGCTCTGCAGTGAGCAGCATGGAAAATATGTGAACCTCTATTTCATCCTCCACATCCTATCCATACTCGGATCTCCAGGAAGGGAGAATTCAAGCATTTCTTCCCTGGGAGGGTGGGGAGGCCCTGGGACAGGCTGCCCACAGAATCTGTGGATGCCCCAGCCCGGGAAGGGGTCCAGGCCAGGCTGGATGGGGCTTGGAGCAACCTGGGATAGTGGAAGGTGTCCCTACCCATAGCAGGGGGGTGGAACAGGACAATATTTAAGTTCCCTTCCAGCCCAAACCATTCCGTGATTCCATGCACCAAGCTGTTCTGGTTTTTGAAAGACAGGGATAGAAATGTAACGCAAGGAGTGTTTTAGAATATATATTAAAATACCAAGTGGAGGGTGGAACAAAGCTAATGAACTCAAAAGAAGACATCTGAAGAAGTAGTTCATTACCCAGATTCCAGCATGCTCAAAAATCATAGATCATTTGCTTTCCCCTAAATGTCCATTATCTCTGGTTTGTTTGGGTTGATTTTTTACGTAGAAAGACATTATCCCTGCTAAGATCTCCTGACAAAGATTTAATGCTGCCATTTGTCGTGGTTTAACTCAGCCCCACACAGCCTCTCACTCACTCCCCCCTGGTGGGGTGGGGGAGAAAACTGAAAGGATAAAAGTAAGAAAACTTGTGGGTTGAGATAAAGACAGTTTAATAGGCAAAGCAAAACTGCATATGCAAAACGAGGAGTCCCTTCTCCACTCCCCACGGGCAGGCAGGTGTTCAGGGATCCCCAGGAAAGCAAGGCTCCATCACATGTGGTTTTGGGAAGACAAACTCCATCACTCTGCTGAATGCCCCCATTTCTTCTTCCCCTGGCTTTATATAATCAAATATATGGTATGGAACATCCCTTGGGTCACTTGGGGTCAGCTGTCCCAGCTGTGTCCCCTCCCAGCTCCATGTGTACCCCAGGACTCCTCACTGATGGAGCAGTGCAAGGAGCAGCAAAGGCCCTGGATCTGTGTAAGCCCTGCTCAGCAACAGCAAAAACATCCCTGTGTCATCAACACATCCAAAACACAGCCCCACACCAGCCACTGTGAAGAAAATTAACTCTATCCCAGCCAAACCCAGCACACCATTTTGTATCCCTTCATAGATAACGAAATATCTCCTTCATCTTCTTAGCAAAAATCTCTCCCCCCTCCCCTGCTGACACGCTGTAATTCTCCAAATCTGCAGTTTCAAGTGAAAGCGAATCTGATTTTGACTCGGGCTCCAGATGGGTCTAGCTGTAAAGATATTGTCATGTGAAAGATTAGGCGCTAGCTTAGACAAAGAGGTGTTCAGCTGCAAGCTTAATAGCCTCTGAAACAGCAACTGCCACCAAAGAGCTTCCAGGTACTGATATTGCTATCCATAATAACTACGGGATTGCGCCAGATGATGGAAAGGCTGGAAACTCCCCGTGGAATTCAGAGCTCTGCACAGAAAGCTGCTAACCCCAGCTAGAGCTCTGCGCCCTTGCAGGTTGCCTTTGTCCACGCAGGGAGAGTTTGCTCTGGGCTCTCACGGGGTTGGGATGCTGTGCAGGGACCCCGGGGCAGGTGACCTGCAGCTCCTCGGGGCTGTGCTCTCACCTGGCAGACACAAGGCATGGCAAGGGTGGGAGCAGGGTTAATCCCACCCATCCAACCCACGGAGCACCCAGCACTCTCCTCACGGCTCTCACCCTCGCACGAGGCTCAGCACTGACATGGCCAAAGCAAGATTAGGGGGTAAAAGTGAAGGAGAGATGGAACATCAGCACTTGCAGCGCAGGCCTGGGATGAAATTGGCACCTCCTGCCCCAGAAACCCCAGTACTGGTCCCAGTTTGGGGGCTGGGGAGATTCCCGCTGTGCACACTGAATTGGCCTCCTGGCCCCTGCAGCTCTGAGCCATCACACAGGACATTCTTCCACAAAATTCTCGGCATCCCAAGTTTGGGGAGGCCAGTTACACCTGAGTCACTGCCTGAGATCCTAATCCTGCATCCACCTCAGCCAAAATGACACAGCTTGGTCTGGTGGTGCAACAGAGAAGCCACAATGCCCACACACCCCAAACATGATGTTCTCACGTTTGAAAGCGACTCCTTCCTCCCACACAGGGGAGACACAAACCTAAACCCTTGGAAGCAGTGGTGAATTGACTCAAAGGTGCACCTGGACAGGTTCTGCTGGACATGAAGTTTGTCAGATGGGTGCCAGAAGTGCTGAATCAAGCTTGTCAGGGTCATCCTGTACCCAACAAAGCCAAGAGTTGGTGCAGGAAGGGATGCTGAGCCCCGCTTACAAAAATCCCAACCTACCACCCTGACACCAATAGTTCTGTGCTAAAAAACCTTCCTCCTAAAGAAATATTGCAAAGGGAGAAGCTGCTCTGCTCCTTGCCACAGCTCCTCCCAGGAGAACAAGCATCCTCAGGGATAAAACAGGGTCTGTGGACAACAGGAAAAGCTCTGTATCTGTAAAATACCATTTTACAGAATCCACTATATCCACCTCACATGGGTAAACTGTACCTGGCAAAGGAGAGAGCTCCAACCAGGAGATGCCTCAGCATCCCTTCCTAGAAAATCCTCCTGGCTGGTTCTCCTCCTGCTTCCCCAAAAAACTGCCATGCTGGGAGCTAAGAGCCGGGTTTCCAGGGCATCCCAGGCCCGCCATCCATCACTGGAAAGACACATTCCTTTGGTGCACAGCAGAGGCACAGATGTGACCCGTGATTCCCCCGTCACCATAACTCACCCAGCCCCAACAACATCCCCATGCCCAGCCCACATCCCCATTTGTTTCACATGAAGTGTCACTGCCCAGCCCGACGGAAAACAAATGTCCAGGGGGAGGGGGATGTTAAGGGACCTCCTTTCTTTAGCTCAGGTTAATTAATCTATTCTGCTCGGTAAGGAACAGAGCCCTGAGGATCAAAAAACATAATTCCACTACTCATGGAATTATGGAGTTCTGTTGTATTCCCTGGCACAGCCATGCCAGGTGGAGCTGGGGAACCACTAAATTAATGCTGGCAACCATTTACACGAGGCAAACACCATGGCTTTGGGAGACAACAGCAATAAAAAGACAATCTTTTTCAGAAATGCTACAGCAGAGCCAAAACATGCAGAATTTAAAATGAGAACTGTTTTCCCTGTTATCCATCTTGCTTTATGTCCAGGAAGTCAAAAAGGATCAGGCTAAAGGAACACTCTTATTTTTTTCTTGATGGATCATGCAAATACAACATTACTATGGACTTACACAACACCAACAAGTACACAAGTGCAGCTGAGTGATTTTTACATAGAGGAGGAAAGTTTAGCTTCTCTCAGTTCACTCCAGGAAACCAGACCATAGATCTGATGAAATGTGAGATAAACTTTGTTCAACTCTTCTTTGTTGCAATAGGTGATGAATAGATAATGGTGTTTAAGGGCTTTGAAAAGGTCACCTGCACCATCTCCTTGCCCTAAAACAGGAGCCATAAACCATCTCCGTGCTTCCCTGTGTGCACACTTCTATATTTGTGGAGCATCCAGCACAAAAGAGCTCCTTGCTGATGGACACTTTGATGATTTAAGTGTTAAATAACAGATAGGTGCTATTTATGTGGAAATCATTTGTGTTGGGACAGAGACAAGAAAGCAGCATTTTCTCCAGTGCTTCTGCCTGCCTCACCTGCACTCTCACTGCTCATCCATCTCCCAGGATTGCCTGGAACATTGCACATGTAGGAGCATTTTCAAACAGCTCACATTTTCTTTAGAAAGTCAACCTGTTCAGTAATGGCTCATTCTGCTCCTCCCACCCCCTGCTACAATACTCTCTTGGGACCAAGAGGGGAGAAGATCCAGCCTGCACTGGAAAACAGCTTTATGTACATTAAAATATCACCACTTGCAAGTCTGATGCCATTGCTACCTGCAAAGCCAGAAATAGCAGCTTTTTCCCAGGGGAATAGAGAAGGACAAATTTCCAGCCTCCCAGAAGGGCTCAAAGAATGCAGGTGCACTTAGTCCTGCAGCAACATAATCTGCAACAGCAAAAATGCTACAAGCAAGGTGGAAAAACATTGTTGGAGGTCATTATATTTTATATAATGTCCTTGTACACCTGTACAGTGAACCTCCAGCTCAAAGATTAAAATAAAACATTTTACACAGATGAAAGTAATAATTCCACATCTATCATTCTCCAAAACACTGAAAGAACTCAATGAAACATTTGGTGGTGTCAAGGACCTCTACAGGGTGCATGGGTAGGAAACAAAGAAATCATAGAATTACTGGGTTCGAAGGGACCTTAAAACTCATCTCATTCCAACCCTCTGCCATGGGCAGGGACACCTTGCACCTTCCACATTGCCCAGAGCCCCATCCAACCTGGCCTTAAACACTTCCAGGGATGGGCAACACTTCCATCACCTCAAAATGACAAATAAAGACCTCAAAAAATTTTATATTACCTCCTTTCCCACATTAATCAAAATCAACACTTCAATTTTCAAACAAAAACAGTTTTTCTTTCCACAAAGGCAAAGGATTTCCTGGCTCTGCCACAATAATCCTCTACAACTCACTCAAACCATTCCAGCCTGGACGTGCAGAGGCTTAGACATTTCTAAAATTGTGCAAAGGACAGGGGCAACCACACAATTACACATCTCCAAAAACACTCTGGTGTCTTGTAGAATTAGAAGATGACGGCAAGAGTGCAGCCTGTCTCCAGCCCTGCAACAGGAGACAGATCAGGACAGCCGAGGACTGACACCCATCACAATTCTTTATACACCGGGCTTTGGAGGTTTTTTGGAGATCTCCATGGCCATAGGAGCAGCAGCCAGGCCCACAGTGACTCTATCACTTTTTGGGAAGCTTTTACTGTTACTTGCCCCAGGAAACCTGGAGGGGACAGGGCTCCTTCAACACCACAGCAACTGTGATGAAGTGAGCAGCCAGATTTTTAGGCAGCAAGCAGCCAAAAGAGCCCCAGGAGTTAAAACCAAGAGTTACAAACTCCAGCTATCATCTGCCTCTCAGTGCCATCACAGCAGCACACGGTTCTGCATTTTGCTGGCAAGATGAGAGCCTCGGAGAAGCCAAGCAGAGAGAAAAGAATTTCACCGAGCAGAAACCACTCCTGGATGGCTTCAGTGACCTTCCCAGTCCTCCCAGGTGTGCACACACAGACACAGACCCCGCATCGCTCTGCCACAGCTGGGGTTGTTGCCCTTTTGGCAGTCCCTGGATCCGAGCCGATGGAAGATGCACTGGATGCAAGAGGAGAGCACAGTGGCACTCCTGCCGAACAGGAGCTGGATGCAGCGGCAGCAGCAGCAGCAGCAGGAAGCACCGAATTCCCATTTAAATAAAATGCCAAAAGGCAGTCAGCGAAAGTGACATTTATGGTGTTACTACAAATGCATTCAGTGGGAAGCTGAGTAGCAGAAGCAGGTTGGGGGGAAAAAAACAAGCTGTAGTGAAAACTGCCATCTGTATATTGTGCCCCATTTTTAATATTCTGTATTCTCATAAAAAGTGTTGTTTCTGTCACTATTCAATCTCCCAAACTCACATGGAACACTGTTAAAAGTCAGCAGTGTGTGAAATGGTATTTTAAAATAAATGAAACCCGCTCGCAAAGCTGCGGAGGAATATTGCAATGCCAGGGTGCTGACAGACAGGCATTGAAAAGTAACAACCGTTATCATCTTAAAGCAAAGCGGATTAAATAAAAACCCACAGCTAGTGGTGCATTACCAAGTCTGATATTGACACAGCTGCCGTGGTGGTTATTTTTCATTGTCTCATCAAGACAAAGCATCACGGGATATCAATCTTCCCTCTGTCAGGCCATGCCTGCTGTAAAGTTTTTCGTTTACATTTTCATTATATCCCTTTTATCTCAGCTGCCAGCAAAAAAATATATATATGTATTTTATATATATACACACACATCTACATATACATATATATATATGTATATCTGTAAGTGTGCATGTATGGATGTACTTTTGGGAATGCTGTGAATGATTGACCTTCCACGTTGCCAAGCCACAATCGTCCATCCTTGAGGATCCCATGCTCCCAAGACAAAGCCAACCCCTCCTTGGTGGGCTGCAAGGACTGGGTTAGATCCCATCCAGCTGGGGAAGGGGCAGTGGTGAGCTGGTGAAAGTATGATCCCCTGTGTGCTTTCCAGCCAAGAAATCCAACCCACACAGCTGCCAGCGCTGTCTAAAAACACCCCCTCCTGTAACCACATTTTGCTGGGTGGACCAGCCACATCTGTTCTGCTACTGAGCTCAGTTTGGTGCATGGAGAAGAGGAAGAAAATGAAGCAGAAATTGTAATTCTCCTTGGAGGGCACTTGGGGCGGTTACATTTCCCCCTAGCTCTGCAGGTTGATCTCTGCATCTGATCATTCCACACGCTCCTGTCCATCTTTAACTTTTCCAGCCTTGCAGCACCACCCAGGTGTTTTCAAGAGCCTCCCAAGCAAGCCTTGCCAGGGCGGAGAACTCCTCTCGAGTATTCCAGAGCCTCACAGAGCTCACCTGCAAACTCAGCCCATCCTGTCACTCCCACAACAACCCTGCTCTTTCAGGGAATGAGACTGAGCCAGCTGTTTGCATCTGGCCACAGCAATCCCCAGAGCAACAGGGACTGCAGTTAAAAAAAAAAAAAAAA
>VZTX01011066.1:352545-395177 GCA_013400915.1 Pardalotus punctatus
CAAACCCCAACGCAACAGGGTGTGCATATAAAAAAAAAAAAAAAATTAAAAAAAAGGATTTATTCCCTTATTCTTAAGCGAGCCTCATCTTCCAAACCTATCCCAAACAGCTGATGTGGCTGCTGCCTGCGCTCATGATTTAATTAAAAGTGCAGCCTACGACATTTCTCGTTCTTGCGCCTCCTCAGAGGCGGCTCGGCGCTGCCCGGCACAGCCCTTTAAGAGTAGGAACTCTGGGAATCGTAGTTCCCGGTGGGAACACAGGGCTAAAGCAGCCAGAGGGGGCTGGTGGTGCCCTGGCAGAGCTTCCAAAGGGGCAGAAAAACCAGCGGAAAGGGGCTGCAAACGGGCAAGTGTCGAAGCGACCACCACCAAAACCCCGTGCCTCGCTGCCGGGACCTTCTGATGATCTGGTTGTGGGAGAATAAACTCCCCCTTCCTTTCCTCAGCTCCCAAAAAACCACTGCAAGGTTGGACACCCACCTTTGCACCAGTCCACGCGTGCTCTCTCTGGTGACAGCCCCCTGTGATGAGTAGTGGGAGGGAAATGTCGGTGACACCTTCCCTAAGCCGGGAATGGGCTCTCTGCACTGGCCCAGAGGGGTTTTCCCCATCCAAGCGGGAATTACTGCCTCCAGTAAGCTCATCAGCATCACTGGCACTTATCCTGAAAACCACAGCACAGAGTAAAGCAATTCCTCCTCCCACCCTCTCTTCCCTGCCTCAGTTTCCCCAGCCCTGCAGGCACTCCACAATCCCTCTCCTGCTGCATCTCCTGGGATATCGGCACCATTCTTCTTCCCATTTCCCCAGTGTAAACCCAAATCCCCCGGGCAGAAATATCCACCCCACTGAAGGGTCTCTACAAGCCTTTATCCTGTTGCCAGGAGCATTCCCTCTCCGCCCCGCTAAAGGTTTCCATCTTCCAAAGAACCACCAGCCTTCCCAAGGTGTTTTCATTTAAAGACAGGATCATTAACCCCTGCGAAAGGAAAACTCGTGGCTGCTCAGCGGTGCTCCAGCCCTCACTGCATCCCTCCCAGGTCACCCGTGTTAATGGCCTCTTCTACCCAGCCCAAATTTGGCCCCCAGGCCCTGCCCCTCCAGCGTGGGGCCCCAGAGCAGCAGAATTTAGATCATCTCCGCAGCACTCGGCACAGCAAAGGGTTACACCCGCTCTTCCAGCAGCGTTCCCCCTCTCTCTCCCTCTCTGCAAGCAGCAGCAATTGCCATTCTGCATCCTTAATAGCAGCGTAATCAAAAGTTATGATGCATTTTTCAGTAATCACAAGAAATGATCCCCACTTAGCGTTAAGTAAAGCAAATTTGCCACTGGAAGGATGAAGAAAAAAAAAAAAAAAGGAGAAAAAGAAGAAGTCAAAAGCATTTCAATTTTCATTTGAAACGAATGAGTCAGAGTCAATTTGGTAAAGCAGTTAACAGCAGCTGTGCTCCCCTTCCCAGCCCCTTAACAGGTACAATTTGCTTTTAACAAACAACCTCGCAGAGGTCTTTGGCACCATGTTAACACAGTGGCATTCAACCCCTCTTGCTGTTGTGTATTTAAATTGGGTAATAGAGTCAGGCAGAGGAGATCCACCATGAATCTTAAGAAGAGCAATTTGACAGCATCTAAAAAAAAACTTTAAAAAAAAAGGTGGGGGAGTGTTTATAAAAAAATAATAAATGAGTTTGAGAGCAGGTTTTGTTGGGTTATTGCAAAGCAGTGTATTAAAAACAACAGAAGTCCCAGAAAGCCCCAGCGTGGTGACAAGATCCCAGCGAGTTTGGTCTCAAACTTGGGGTTCTGAGCACTCAGGGCACCTCCCCAAAGAGCTCTGCAAAGCAGGGCAAGACATTTGGCAGCCAAGGCACTCCCAGCCTGGGTGTATTTGGGGTACTTTGCCCCACACCAAGAGCTTTAGTGGAAAGCTGTGTGTCAGAAAAGAAGGAAAACAACAACACCAAAACACAACAGACCTGCACACCCATGCTGAGGTTGACCCAGCCCCTCAGGGCATCCCACACCATCCCATAATCCCAGTAGCTGCTTGCAGAGAGGGCCACCCTTGGGCTGGAAAAAAACCCCAGAGATATGTGACGAGCCTTCAGAACCCCTTCTCATCCTTCCTGACCCTAGAGCAGCCCTGTCCTTCCCTCACCCCAAAGTCAGGCCCTTGACGATGCCCTCATCTCACTCTTGGTCCAGACAGTCATCTCCTCTCATTCATTTGTTCTTTGAAAAAAATCTCATTTCATTACTTTCCAGGCTCCTGAGCTTTGTGGGGTATTACAGGAGGTCAATGAAAAATTCATGTTCTCAGTCAGTAATTGGCATTTTTGTTTCTTTTTTTTTTCAGAGGAAGGAAAGCAAAAGAAAAGGATGTGAGTGGGGCAGACAGCAGGGCGAGTGGGTATCTTCTGCTGGTTATTAAGATAAAGTCTCTCATATTGCTCCTGGCCACTGTACTCTGGTGCTTGCTCCAAGCAAGCCCTGTAATCCTGCATATTGAAATCTGAAAGCATTCCTGGTGCTTTCATTAGAGGGACAAGTAATGAAAGCAGACTGGACACACGCAATTATTACAGTGTAATCCGCTGGAAATGAAGTCAATCCAATCACCCAGCATTCTGCTTTCTTCTCATTTTTTCGACTTCAAGTAAGTGCTTCCCAAATTCCAGCTGAAGTTACTGTTACAATCAATAGCACAAGGGCTCTCAACATAAGACTCAATTAATATGATGCTTGCAAGTGCTCCCCTATTGATCCCAGGCTGGTCTGAAACCCCAGCCAGCACTGGCACCAACTGCAGCATTAGCAATGAAGACAAATGCAAAATTCAGGGATGCCAGCAAACTAAAAGGAGCAGCAGAACTCTTTAAGGAAAAGACCTCTGAAAGCATGGGACATTCTCCAAAACCCCAAATCCACCTGGCTGCAATCCACCCTGTTGGATTTGCTATCCACGTGCTTGAGACCAGGATTTGACCCACCCAACTCGTGGAAAGAACCTCAGCTGAGCCCCCCTCGAGGTCCTGCCCCACGGAGCCGTGGCCGGACGATTCTGCCTGCTCCGGCTCTCCCTGCTGCTGGCGGCGAGCTCGCTGTCAGCCAGCAAACAGATTGCTCCAGCCAGCACCACCAAGGCTTGCCATGATTAGATCTATTAATGCACTGCATCTGATTCACCTCCAAGGCCCCGGCACTCCGTGACAAATAGGGACGGGCTTTCCCGCTTTGCCGAGCAGGGCCCTGCAGCGCTGACCTCCCACTCAGAGCCCTGACAGGCAGGACCTGCAGGGACCAGGAGAGCAGCATCCCCCAGGTGCTGGGGGATGCTGGGAAGAGCCCCAGCCAGGATAGAAGATTGACAGCTGTCAATCACAGGTGGTGGTCACTGAGATTATGCTCCAGCAGGTCCTTCGCAGCTGGAGGATATAAAGAGGTCCTTGTGTCCTGCCCTTCCTGCAATCTCCCCCAGTCAGGATTGTCCCCAGTCCCTCCTGCCTGATGCCAGCAAAGGCTCTTGCAATTCCATGTGTTCCCATTGGCTGTCACTTGGGATCCACACTTCCCTGAGGTCAGGAAAAATCTGTTCCTCTGGACATGTCACCCCCTCCAGGATCACTCTCCTCACCCATGTACCCCAGCAAGGACAGCCACCCACTGGCAATTCCCTGGGACACAGGCTTCCCTTCAGCTTCCGTGACTCCAATCCCAGGCCCAGGTTCTCCTGGTACCACCAGTTCCAGAGGGTGGTAAGGCACTGGAGGAGGCTGCCCAGAAAAGTTGTGGATGCTCCATCCCTGGAAGTGTTGTAGGCTGGATTGAAGGGGGGTTTGAGCAGCCTGGTCTAGTGGAACATGTCCCTGCCCACAGCAGGGCATTGGAACGGGGTGATCCTTAAGCTGCCTTCCAACCCAAACCATTCCAGCATTCCAAGCCTGTCCCGTGGCTGTTTCCTCAGAGCAGGGGAAGTGTGGCCCCTGTGCTGTCTCTACTCAGCATCCCCTTGTACTCCCCAAACACCTCCCCCCCAGCTGCCCTTTGTCCATCACCTCATGCACTGAAAACCAGAGAGATCACAATTTCAGCACCTGGACCAAAGCTGCAGAGCTGTTCCTAACAGAGCGAAACCCTCCCCATTCCCTACCCCAACCTGCTGCTTCATCAGCCAAGCCCCACTGCAGCCTCCAGGGCTGATTTACCCAGGATGAGGCTTTCCTGCCCTAACCTGCTTCCCCAGCCCCACACCCTGCCCTGCAGAGCTTGTGGCTCCCCTGCCATGCCTGTGGCAGGAGAAAAAAGCCAGACAGGCATCGCTCCAGCATCATCTGCTCATCAGCCAGGGTGATGTCTCCTCGCCAGCAGCTGCAGCCCAGGGTCTGGGCAGGGGGGAGGCACTCAGGCAACCTGGAGGTGGACACTTAGCACATTTATTACCTGCTTATTAGATACCAGGCTCCCATTATGATGAATTGGCTGAGTGATGGCTCCCGCCAGCTCCCGGTGCTCAGCAAGGCTCTCTAATTCCATTTTGCACAAGCTGGGCCAAGGCAAAATCGTTTCCGAGAGGAAGGAATAAGCAGTTGTTTTTCTCCTGCATCCAAAACAATCTGACCCTCTGCACAATCTCAGCAGGACCTTTCCTGCATGCACTCTTTCCTCTTGACCATGTGAGCGGTTTAGATTAGATATTAGAAAGATATCTGATATTAGGTTTAGATTTGGTATTAGGAAGAAATTCTTCCCTGTGAGGGTGGTGAGGCCCTGGCAGAGGTTGACCAGAGAAGCTGTGGCTGCCCCATCCCTGAAAACGTTCAAGGCCAGTTTGGATGGAGCTTGGAGAAACCTGGTTGTGAAGGCGTCCCTGCCCATGACAGCTTCACCCTGTACAGAAGGGCTCCTGCCAAGCTCTGCAGTAAAATACCACATCCATGAGCCTCCCAGTGGGAAAGCTGCAGATGGGAACAGGTATCACGAGGTTAAAAAGTCAGTAGATGGTGCAAAGGCTTTTCTGGGAATGGACACAGGCTTGAAAGACATTCCAGAAAACAAACACAGAGAGGTGATTTTGCAAAGCAAAATGATAAGAAGGTGAGGAAATTCTTAATTGTTTCACAAAACCACTGCTCATCTCTTCTTTTTCTTCCAGAAAACTGGAATCCAGGAAGGAGATGGTTTTGCAAAGCAAAAATAAAAGGAAATTCTTAATTGTTTTGTGGAACCACTGCTCAGCTCTTCCAAAGGCAGTAATGAAAGACACAGCCAGCAGGCCGATGGCTTTGGGTGCCTCTCCCAAGGGCTGTCATTCCTTTGGTGATAATTCCCTGTGTGTTCCTCAGTTCTGCAGAAACCTGTTCCTATATCCTTTATCCCTCCCGCAGGCCAGATTAAAACCTTCCTGCAGGGGCAGAAAGTTCAAAGGATAAGGAAGCTGCATTCTCACCCTGCCACTCCCGCTGCTTCACACATTCTTGTGCTTTTTCTGCCCTGTTTGATCGGCGAAAGGAACCCCTCGATGCCGAATCCAGCAGAAATTACCGAGCTTTGCTGAGTACAGGTATTCCATCACCATTCACCTCTGCTGGCAGGAAGGACATTTCTCAGGCTGTGATTTCACAAGTGGCACCGACTGAGGGGAGGCAGCAGTGCCACACTGCGCTTGTCCTGAAGGACACAGAGCAGCTCCTTGGCTGAGGGATGGTTTGTGACCCCTGGAAGTTGGCATGTGTCAGTTCTTGGTGGTCAAGGTGCCTGTGAACCAAGCAGAGTCACCTGTTGTGTGAACAGTCCCGAGAGAGCAGCTCAGGGGCTTTCACCTCCCTCCTGCTTCACCTGCCAAGGCCCTGTGGACTCTTCTCCATCAGTCCCCCACTTCACCATTCCAAAGAAATATTCACACCGAGACAGACGGGATGAGGAACCTCATTCCCAGGGAGCTGAGCACAGAGAGGTTGTTGTGAGCGAGATGAACACCTGCCCCCCTTAGGGATGGGCTCCGTGCTCAAAGTTTCCCTCCCCTTCCATGGCTGGAGGGCCCCGAGCCCCAGCCTGGGGGAGGACCACACGTTCTACATCTCCCTGCTGAACTGTTACACATTTCTGCTGCGTTCCTCAGGCAGAGGACTCTGCTACCAGCAAGCGGGAGAGGAGCTGCCATCTGGGACTGCATGTGCTTCTCAGACAGATGGCTGCCTATTCTCGTCGTGTTTTATTTCGAGCAATGGTTCATACAGCAACAGCGCTAGTGTGAAAATGGGATGTGACAAGATGTGTATTGCTTACACCTTCTGGAAAGTTCAGATAAAACCAAGATGTACAGAATGTAAGAATCAATATAATTAGGTAATTAAGAGAAGCGAAAGCCCCCTGGTTTAATGCTGCTTTGTGCTCCTGGGTGTGTTACAGGCTGGGTACGTGTGTGTGATATGGAACATACATATGTATGGTTCCACATTTATGCATGTACACAATGGAAAACCAATGAGAAATAATCAATGTATACATCCAGCCGTTAAAATAAACACAGCTACCTGCTCCAGCAGGCATTTCAGACAGAGCTGCTAACAACCACCGTTTCACCCTTTCCACGGGGCAGGAAATTCCCTCTGCCATGATGGAACGGGACACAGGGCAAGGTCCTGGTTCTGCCCATGTTCCTCCAACATTTTTTCCTGCATTCAGTATTGCAGAACACCAACATCTAGAAATGTCAGCATAAAGAAAAGCAGCATCCACAAGCTCTTACTGGTTAAGCTGGGATCATTGCCTTACTTTGTGCAGAGCCAGGAATTCAGCTCTGGGCAGTACAGGGACACACATCCACAGAGAGCTCGACACATTCCCAAGCACATCGGAGTGGTGACACACAGCTGTAAGACCCATTTCCAAGTTGTTTTGCAGCTCAGGTTGCAATGAAGGCCTGAACTGAGTGTGTTAAGAGCCACTGGTCACACACATGGAGCTTACTCGAAGCTCATTTCCCTCCCACATGAGAGCCCTGAGCAGCTCAGCTCAACAACTCCTGTCTCACACACACAGGTCCTCATACAAACCCAGAGAGAAGGAAAAAGACGACAAGAAAAGAATTCAGGACCAAAGTACCTGTCCCCTGGCCGCTCAAAGACACAAGTTCAGGTGTAAGGAGCTTCTGGGAGAGGCTGCTGCTGTGCTTGGGTGTGTCTGAGGCTGCTCTTTCCTCATGTACTGCTGCTTCAGCACCAAGATCGAGGGTCCATCTCGTTTTACACCACGTGAGACACTTCGGGACTTAGGCAGAAGAGCAAGTGAGAAAAGGGTATTAATTGACCCACATCTCAACGTAAAAATCTCACCCAGTGCGGTCCTGTGCTCACAGCCCAGCTCCGAAAAAGCTTAAGAAAAGCAGAGACGTCCTCTAAAATAGCAATGAGGAGCTGTGCCTGTAATCAAAGTTTGTTATAATGGGCTAATGCAGAGCAGCTGCTGGTAAGAGACCCAAATGAAGTGTAGCATACCGAGGTTATCAGCATAAAAAGTCCCTGGCCCTGCAAAGTTATCATCAGGCAGGCAAGAGGAAAATATGCAGCTCTCCTAACATTAAACTGTGGGGCTGGGGCTCAGTAAGGGGTGGGTGACAGCCGACACAGGATCCTGGGCAGGGACACAAAATCGTACTCTGAGATAAGCCTGGGGATGCAGAACAGGGGAAATTCAGCTGAGAAGCAAGAGATGAGCCAAACAGGTCAAACCTCCCATTCCAGGCAGGGATTCAAGGATCCTGGTCGGACCAGAAAGCGAAAAACCTGCCACCTCCACACCCCCCATCACTAACTCTGACTCAGCAAATGGGTTTTTTGTACTTTCAGTTCCCGAAGTACGGTGAAAAGGACGTTGCATAGAAACCAGCCCGTGTTTGGGGAGTTTTGGCAACTCCGTCTTTTTGTCACTTCACAGCTCCCTGGGTGTCACTCAAAGTAGAACCCTTCAGTCCAGTTCCCGTTAGGTGTAGATGTGTTTTCACACTTCTGCCGAGGCAGGTACTTTCTGTGCTGCTGCTGCTGGTTAATTACTTGAGGATGAATCACGGTGCTCGGCGGGGAGGTGGGGCAGGCAGAGTTGGCTGAGCAAGTCGCGGAGTGGGGAAGAAAACATCTCCGCATCAGGCGGGTGGGCACACGTGTGCAGGATTCGCGAGGAATAAATTCAGAGAGGAGCCGCAATAAATCTCCCAGCCTGGGCACTGCGGTGGGAGTTTCTTTTCCCCCCCTCCCCGCAACAGGGAAATTCTGCTCTTTCCGTGAGGGGTGGGAAGTGGCACAGGGCTGCATTGAAATGTAAATTCACTCAAATTATTAAGCACAAGAGAGCAGCTCCTGCCAGCCCTTTGTTCCGCAGTCAGAATGTGTAATCTAGAAGAATAAATATAGTCAGATATCAGCTAAACAAAGAGACCCGGGGCCATGCATATTCAGCGACCCTCTCCCCCAGGACATCCCTTCCCCCTTTATCAGGGAGGCTCTTTCTGCAGTCAACAATTGTAGATCAAAATGCCCTCATTAACCAGGGCTGAGCTGGAAACCTCTTGCTGCTTCATACTGAGGGCGTGTTCCTTTATTTCTCTCCAGGAGCAGAGATCTCCCTAGCCCCTGGCTTCATCCCCTATCCCTTTTCCATCCCAAGAGGACAGGGCAGGATTGTCCCTGAGGTGCACCAGTGCTACACTCCCATCAGAGGTGGGGTGGCTGCAGGACAATGTCCCAGAGTCCAGCAGCTGAAAAATTGTCCTACACTTTGCTGCCATGCCCATCCCTGTTCCAGCCAGGAGAACACCCCAAAGAGAGAGAAGGCCGATTACAGGTTTACACAGGTGCCCCAAGGGGGGCAGAAGCCACCAAACAAACCCCATTCTGCCACTCCAGAATGCACTGCCTGGCCAGACTGATGACCTGGAGACTCACAGAGATGTTTCAAAAAAGACCAAAAACACCCAGAGAAACCATTTCAAATGGGTTTTTTCCCCCACAAGTTCTTCACTCCCTGCAGCCACCACAGCAGCCCCAGGTCCAACAGGCTTTGCAGAGCTGCAAGTTCACGCTGTGCTGCGATGACCGAGGATGTCTTGATACGCCCACTGTGGGCATTTAGGGGCAGGTGACCACACTGGCACAAAGCCATGCTGATAACTGGGGGTGAGGGACAGCCCCAGCTTCCCACAGCAGAATATGGAGCAGGCAGCCAAGGATTGCCTCTGCCCCAGGGAGAGGTGGAATAAAGCACCCGGGGAGGAAAAGAGGGTGCTCTGCCCACCACCTAAACACAGCTTCTCATCTCCAGCGCTGTCAGTCTCACACCTGTCACTACCACTAAGCCTGCTGCAAGATTTAAAAATGAGGTGGAGGAGGAGGGGGAAAGAAAAAAAAAAATCAATTTGGCAGTTTTTGAGTTATATGAATATAATAAACCCTGAGTGTCCTGCTTTTGGATGCAGTTTGTGCTTCCAATAACTCAGCAATATATTCATTAAACAAAGAGAGGTAAAAGCAGCAAGCCATTAAAAATAAAGCACCAGGAGAGGGAAGGCCATGCAGGCTGTAAATATCTTTGACTCTTTTTCAACCTCCATTTTCTTATCCCTGCTCATTCACTAATTGACCTCTGGATCCTGCTTCTCAGAACCGTTTCCATCGCTGCACTTTGTCCTTCAACCATACATGCAACAAAGGATCTCAGGCACTCTCTAAATGCAGAATAGCTCATATTCTAGACCTCCAAAGCAGGAGACAGACCATTTCCCTCATCACCCTGGTGCTGTGATGCAACACCCCCTGCACAGGGCTACAATACCCCCACTATCCAAGATCAGGTGTCCAAGGCGAAAAAAAATACAATCAGTTTTAATCAGTTTATGCACTGGGCACAGACCTTCTGTATAAACACAAGAAATCCTACCTTCTGCTGTTTCAGCTTCATTGCACAAAGTCCACCCATAGCTATAGAGACAGACTCCTCTCTCCCATCCATATGGAGGCATTCTGGCCACAGGGCACTGCTCCCTTTCCTGGCCCAGGCAGGGCTGAACTCCATGTGGCAGCCACCAGAGCCTCACGTGCTGATCCAGACTGAGAGCCAGCACACACTGGCACCAAACCATCTGGAAAAGGGTTTCAGCATGACTTTACAAGCCCTGAAATGGTTGAGCCTAGCACATGTAGACCCTCCAAGCCCAGCTCTGGGATCAACAGCTTCCCAGCCTGGCTGCCAGAAGGGTGACTCTGACCCAGCAGCTGAAGCTGATCTTACCTTGCCCCATCTAAGGCCTTTAACTCCCAAATTAAACACTAACTCCAATCACATGCCACAGCAGTGATTCAGAAGACAGCACCTGGCTGGCTCAGCACCCTCCAGAAGCCTCCCTAACAGCTGGGAGAGATCTCACACTGGCAGGGACAGAAGTGGCTCCTCAGCAGGAGGCTCAGCTCCATCTCCGCAGAATCTGGTTCTTCTCTGGAGCTCATCACCCTCTGCGTGGTCTCATTTCTTCGCAAGTTTCAGCAGCATCTCAGAGCATCACCCCACATGATAACAAAACAGCAAGTGAGACTTCCCTCACATTTCCTCTGATTAGGAAAACTGCTTGCTGGGGGAGGCAGGCTTCAGTTTGGTGAGGGCATATGGGTTTTCCTGCCCCAAAACCAAAGTGATGAGATTCCTCTGTTCCTTGCCTGCAGGCACTCGGAATGCCACTTTTCCTCCTTGCCGTGGGATTTGAAAGAGCGGCCTTCTCATGCTCTCAATCCCTCCCAAAGCTCACAGCATATGGCAGTTTGGAAGGAAATTGGGTTAAGAGCATAAAGGCTATTACAGGAGTTTTGCTAAGTACTGGCTCTGCAAGGGAATCTACAGGCAAGGGGCAGCCTGGGGATGTCACAGACTGTGCTGGTCCTCGGAGAGCAGAAAGCGGGGCCAGGAACTCAGTCTCTTACACCCCTTTGACACATAATCTGCACCCAGTCCCTGCCAGTGCTGAGCAGCACAACAAAGAGCTCAGACAAGTTCCTCTCCCTGTTTTCTCTGAGAAAAAGATGTTCCATGCGAGGAGGGACAAAGGATGGGGAACCCTTCCATTTCAACGAGCCCTGCAGTGCTCCAGGCTGGAGGCAGAGTGGCTGGAAGGGACCAGGGGTGTTGGTCAACAGCAACTGAACATGAGCCCAGGTGGGCAAGGCCAATGACACCTGGTTTGTACCAGCCAGGGTGTGGCCAGCAGGACCAGGCCAGTGACCATCCTCCTGTCCTGGGCACTGGTGAGGCCACACCTCAAATCCTGTGTCCAGTTCTGGGCCCCTCACTGCAAGAAGGACATTGAGGGGCAGGAGAATGGCCAGAGAAGGGAACAGAGCTGGGGAAGGGGCTGGAGCACAAATCTGGTGAGGAGCAGCTAGGGAGCTGGGAAAGGGGCTCAGCCTGGAGAAAAGGAGGCTCAGGAAGGACTTTCTCAGGAAGGAGGCTGTGGCCAGGTGGGTGGTAGTCTCTTCTCCCAAGGAACAAACAGTAGGAGGAAAGGAGATGGCCTCAATCCACATCAGAGGAGGTTTAGGTTGGATATTAGGAAAAGTTTTTTCACCTAAAGAGTGGTCAGGCACTGGAACAGGCTGTCCAGAGAATCACCATCCCTGGAAATATTTTTAAAAACATGGATGCAACACTTGGAGACACTGTTTAGTGCTGGGTGAGTGGTTGGATGGGGGCATAGAGGCCTTTTCTGACCATAATGATGCTCTGATCCCTGGAGGTCCTTATTCCCCACATGGCCCAAGGCTGATGGGGAGCTGTCCAAGCAACCTCTGCCCTCAGGCACAGCACAGGGCATTGGACTTCTCTGCTTTTATGGGTTTTTCTCCTTCCTTGGGCTGGGCGGGACTGACTGAAGTTATCCAGGTGTCAAGGACTTGCCACAGCCAGCAGTTTTCACTGAACAAGCCTGGTTTTAACTACAAATCAGCTAATTTAAAGAAAAGTGCCACCTTCTTCCCCTGATAACCAGTTTTCTCTCACTGCAATTTTACAATAGTGCAGGCTTAGCTGAATATAAATCAGAAGTAAAACAGAGCAGAATTCGGCCTCAGCTACTTGTAGTTTGCCCCCAAACAAAGCCACATTTGATCAGGAATCTCCTTTTCCACCTGCTCATCACTGGCACTAGAAGACATTTTCAGAACAGTGTAACACTTGAACAGTTTCACACAAGATTTCTTACACTGTATTTTACAGGAGAGTCCAAAAGCTCATCAAGTGCTCCTTTATCCCCAGACACCCTCTGATCCATACACAGGTGTATGAACTCACACACAGATCTGACACAAAACCATTAGAGAGGAAAAAAAATAATCCAGAGCCTCTCAGTTTGACTCATCAGTGAATATTAATTTCTATTGTCATGCAGTTGACTTGTAAATCAACTGGGTCATTAACTCAGACCTTTTGTGCAGTAACATTACACGGTGTTGCAAGTTATTTAGACACCATGGTGTTTCCTGCACTCCCACTGCCTTGAACACACAGTTCTGCTCCCAAGGAAAAAGGGGCTAAATAAGTCCACACAAATACAGATAATTCTCCATGAGACTGGCCTGGTTGTCCACGTGGCATTTGCCAAAATAACCACATCATGCCAACCTTTCTAGCCAAATAGTGCCTTCTGCTGGAATTGTAGGATTATAGGGTTAATGAAAGTCCTGTTTCTGGTAAGAGAAAGGTATCCACAACAAGTGTACGAGTCTAGGCAAAAGGCTGAAGTTTTAACTAAGGATTTGTGGCCCTGCAAAGAATAGTCTGCAGCTTTGGGGAGTGAACAGACCTGTATCGATTTACAACATCAAAAAGCTCAGATCTTGTCTCTTTCATATCTATAAATAATAAGTATTGACTATAATAAACCAATTGAGAACAAACTGCTGCATCTCAGGCTGCTGTGAATACTGAATTAGTGGAGTGATGTGAAGCACAGCCTGTTTACATCCCAGGTTGTTGCTGCCACAGATGTCCCATCTTGCCAAAGGTTTCTGATCATCCTCCTGAAGAAAGGCACAAGCATCTCCACAGTCTCTGCTGGAAGCTCTAATTTGCTTTTTCTCCAGAGAGAAGTTAAAATCCAAGATGTTTCCAAGTCAGAAATGCTGGCATAAGATGTGAATTCACCTGAGCAACTTGCAGCAAGTTGAGAGCTATGGGATTTAATGTGGATTCATAAAAGGAGCTGAGGATTTTCATCCAGCTCTCCTTGCCTGGGAATGGCCTCGTGCCATGCCCACAGCCAGGTCAGGATGAGCAGGGCTCAGTGGGGCAGCTCTGCCATCCCCGTCACATTGCCTGGGCTGCTGCCCAGCACCACCTGCCTTTTTTCTCTCCCAGACGTCCCCAGGGCTAAATCAGAAAGAACTCTGCTATCAGCAAGACTCTGTCAGGGCTGAAGGAAGTGGAGGAGCTGCAGATTGAGGGTTTTTGCAGGATGTAGGCGAGCAGGGCAAGAAGGAACTGCAGAGAACAGAGCTCAACCACGCTGCCCCACGCTCCCCTCCAGCTACACCTCCTCACTTCAGCAGCCTGCTCTGGGCTTTTGAAAGCACGGTGTTTCTGTAGGGGAAAAGCAGCCTGAGGTGTCACAGAGCTGGACACAATAGAGGGAAGGTGGTCCTGGAGAGGCACAGGGGCTCCATTTCCAGTTCAACAGCGACCTCTGCTCTCGGCAGCCTGGAGCTGCTGGCTCCGATCCGCTCGGTTTAGGGACACCTCCAGACAGATCACATCGGTCTGCTTTATCTGTGGGGAATAAGGACACATCTTTCACATGTGGGCAACCACCGTGACCTTCAAATCCCATCAGATGGAGCCCAGGGCTCCACGGCCGCGGCAGTTGTTAAAGCATCCTAGGATTTACCTTTTCCTACTTGGCTGATATTTAACCAGATGCCAAGAGAGACAAGGACACCTGCTTACTAAATGGATTGTTTTCGGCGTGCCCCAAGAGGGAATATAGATATATGTGCACTCTCTCACACACACGAGACTTGCATGGAATCTCTGGAATGGAACTGTGTAACCGAGGAAAACCAAAAGCAGGGTGCAGCTTCTAAACCTCCCAATTGCCCCGTGGGGGGGTTGGGGGCATTACCAGGGGAGGTGGGACAGCTGAAATTCCGTGACACGGCACTCGGATACCACACACAACAAGCCAGTTTGAGCTCTGCAGCCTGCAGAACCATTCCAAGGCTAAAAGATCTGCCTCAGCTCCTCAAAATAGAGCATCCTCAGCTCTCGGCTCTCCCCCCTCTGCTGGTCTCAACTCACACTCCCACATCGTAAGATCTGGCATGTCCAGGACTCTTCTGATATTTCACAAAACATCAAGTCAGATCACAGCTCACAGCTATGAGAGTTCCCCACTTTCCCAGCAGCGGAAAATCCCATAGGAAATCCCACCTATGCCATGCCAGGGGTCCAGCACTAAGGATCCTCTGTCAGGATGCAGAAATCAGTGACAGTTCTCACTCTAGCAATTCACTGCAAGACACACAGCCCTTAGGAGCCTGGCACGCTGCAGAACACCTTCCCTGTGCATCCTGATGGGAGTGATCCACAGGAGCTGGGATTCAAGCAGATTGGGGTTTCTGGATCCTCTGAAGGTCAGCAGCACTTGCAGCTGTGCCTCCCCACCCCAATAAACCCACAAAGCAGCAGATCCACCCCAGCCCCTTCAAACACTGCAGTGCCCAGGAAGAAAAAAGGGCAGCTCCAAAAAGCCCCAAGCATGAGAAAAATCTATTTTGGGCAAAGTGAGAATCTCACACCTTGCAAGCTCCAGAGATATTTTATGAGCCCCCCCCCAAAATATTAATAACAAGCTAAATATCCTAATGCTCTTAGGTAAAACAGCTTAGGACTGCAGTGTCCTCCACATGGGAAAGCTCCACTCTGCTTCTCCCTTCTCCATGCCCACTCTTACTACTGTACTGCAAGTCATTGGGATAATTCTTAGAAAAAGCAGCAAAGAAACTGAAGGTCAGTTTAAAATACCCTCTCAGCTCTAGGTTTAAAAAAAAAAAAAAAAAAGTCAAGCTAAAAATAACTGTTTTGAGCAAGACAGGAGAGCTATTAAGCAACTTTAAAATCACTGCAGCCAAGAGTGTCCAAAGTTTGGACAGAAATGGGCAGAAAACACAGAGTAGATCTCTGTAGCTCCTGAGGATTGTGTTGTGCACACCCCACATATAGTTATATGTATTTTTAAAAGCCCAAAATATTTATAAACATCACCTTAACTATAAATTAAGGTATTGGTGTTTATAGAAAGTATTCACATTAACTTTAACAAACAATTTGCACAAAGTCTGTCCCTTTTTTACAGTCTTGGAAAGATTTATTCCTGCACTGTTTCTATGCTCAGTGTGATCCTGTTTATATTCGTAGGACTGCACCTGCATCCACACCGAGCTCCAGAACCCAAACAAAGGCAGAGAGCTCCAACAGATGAAGCTGCAGTTCACCCAAAAATATTTATGCACAGACCTCTGTGTATTTTTATATACGTCTCTACCTAAGGATCTTACAAAAACAAAGCCCTTAGTAGTGGATATATCAGTAAAAATAGGGATATTAACCCCTCTCTCCTGTTTTATCCAAGAGACGGTTTGCCAGCTATTCCTGGATCAAACATTTCTAACACAGCATCACCATATACTCTGTGCTCAGCAAAAGTGTTTTGTCTACAGTCTGTCATTTCTTCCTGGGTAAAACCTGCCCATCACCACCCGGTCACTCCTGTCTCTGTCCCCAAACACAAGTGACGTGGCCCTGTCGGGTGTCTGCCCTCCAAGGCAGCCTTGAACTCCAACCAAGGGCCCAGAAGCAAAAGCCTCAGCATCACTCCAGCCTTTCCGAGCTCCCCAGCCGAGGTAAGAACGTTCTGCTTCCCCACAACCAGAGGTGGTCGTGCCCTTGTCTCTACAGCCCTAACACTCTCTAATGGGTGTGGGTGTATTAGCACCCATTCCATTCTCAGCACTTAGACTTCATAACTCTTCCCGTTTTGTCACCCTTAATATTTATAAGACACCTAGAAAATGATTGATTTTCCTTCGGACCCCTTGTCATTCACAGTTGCTTATCTCTTGCGTGGAGGGGGCAATCAACAGATTTATAACAGCCCATAAAAGTTGTTACCAAAAGTACAGTTTCTTTGTGTGTGATCATTTCTAATAACTCTCAGGCACGATAGCAATTACTGACAAAAGTCAGCCTCTGTTAATAGAGTTTATCTCAGTTCATCATATATCCTTTGTCAGTGGAAGCATTTTGACAAGCCTGGGGTTAATTAAAACCAAGAAGACAATAAAATACACCTAATCAAACATTACAGGTACAGAAATCAATTAGCAGATTTATGGCACTTTGGAGCCCTCTATAACGTGCAAAATTCAAAGAAACTGTCAGTTCCATCCCCCCCAAGACAGTGTAATTGAATTTCTAATTGAAACTATTTTTCAATAGGTAACACAATCTGCAAAGTTGGATTTGCATTAAAGTGGCATCTGCAGAGGACAGAAGAATCTAAAAAAAATAAAGGAATCCCAGGTTGCTCCTGTTATTACAAGCAATAATAATAATTATTATTATTATTATTTGCATATTTAAAATTTTTCTAATGCCCTTTAGAACAAACAGAGTGGCCAAGTATTTTGCCAAGACAGCTCTAGACAGCAAAATTTCTGTAAGAAGAGTTCGTTTGGATGAAAAGGGAGAAGAAGAAAATTCAGGGTGGGCAGAAATGAGAAATGAGGTGGGCAGAAAACCGTTTGGGCCTGATGATCAGCAGAACAGAGCTCAAGGGATGATGGTTTATCCCTACGGGATGGACACTGGGACCAGGGCAGTGGGACAGAGCATCCCAGCAGGTAGGGAACACCAGAACTGCGTGCTGGAGGGTGGCTGACACAGACCTGGTGACATCCAGGGACAAATACCTTCACTGGGCTGCTTGGCTTTTGTCCTGATTGCAAATCTTCACCCAGCCAGAGCAGCTATTGCCAGTTTGGGCACAGGGGCAGCATGGTTCAGGTCTGAAAGGACCAAGCTAGATCTCGACACGAATAACAAAACGGGTTCTGAAAGGCCAAATTCTGTTGCTCCCCAGAATTTCTCTCTGAAAAGCAACGAGACAGAAAGCACGGGCGTGCACAGCTCTACAGCCTAATTGCATACAGTACTGCTCAGTCTATATTATCTATATTTTACACTGCTTCGTTTCTTCTGCTGCTCGTAAGACACAGCTAGGAGCTATCTCAGTAATTTACTGGGAAATGGGAAAGACTAGAAATGAAAAGTCAGGAGAAATGAAGATACAAGGTCAACAGAAAGCTTTGCAGTACTTGCATCTCTTTCAGTGCAGTGAACCAGATTAACCTCCAATTTCAGCACTCAGATATCTAGAAACCAATATAAAGAAACATATGTTATTTAAAATGAAATATTAACCATTTGCTTAACTTGTAGCAAAAATGTTCATTAAATTTTTAATGTTATATGATGAAACAAAAGAAAAAAAATAAAATCGGTTTTATTGAAATATCGCAAGTCCAAACCCCATTTTGCTGGGTCCTGCTTTGTGAGAACCTCAGCAGAAATAAAAGCAGAAGATATCAGATTTTAAAAACAAAACTCTGGGCAAAACACAACATCAAAGAGAAAACAACAAATCAATAGCAATATGGGGCTTTCTAGTTATTTTCTCTTGCTTTAAGGAAACTGGGCAAATGCACAGGGCTCTCAAATTCCACCCAGTTTTGTTTTACTGCTCTCTCAGCAGCATCTCATCTGCAAGAAAAGCACCTGCAGAGAACACATCTACAGGAGCTTCACAAAGCACTAACCCTTATCCCAGAGAGGAAGGGCATTCCCAGACAGCTGCCTTTGGAGGATAAATCAACAAGCATGGCACAGGGATGGGGATCTTCTCACGGGGAGAACAGCCACCTGTAATAGAGATCTGCTTTGCAGAGGAGAGATTCCCCACGTTACCACAGACAGCTTTTCATCTGGATAGCACTCGCTGTGAAATTAAATCCTGGCACATTTGGGAAATGGTCCATGGAGAGGTGATTAATTCTATTAGAGGATGTGGAGGGAACTCGTTCTTATTTCCTTTGTTAAGGAACAGGAGTCCAGAATTCAGACTGCATCACAGCAGGTCCTTGAAATTGTCACTGCCAGGGACAGGGTTACATTACACGTCTGTGCCTGTAGGAAGTGTCCTTAACCTCTGCATTTCCCAACATTTTGGAAGGGTGGAGGCTTTGCTCTGGATAAAGCAAAGGATTGATCTGGTTTTGCAACCTACACTGCCCACCATTTAAACTGTTCTAGAGGTCCCAGCATGTCCTTTGGAAGGGAACTGATCCCAGATGGCAGTGAAGCATCATCTTAACATTAACCCTATGAAGAGCTCATTTTCTGGTTAAGTTGGGTTTTTTGTGTTTTTTTTTAAACAGTTGTGGTTGCTTGATGTTGTTTGTTTGGTTTTTATTTTAATTTATTTTCCTTCCTCATCTTTCATTCCCTTCCACTACAAGTACATCTTTTTGCTTACTCTGTTCCTTACACACACTGCTTGTGCCAAAAGAACTGGAGGATTTTTGGCACTGAGAAGTCAAACCTTCCGCCTGGTCATCACCAGCTCTCAGTACCAGCCCCCACTGGAACTTGCTGCCAAAGTAGAATGAAAAGGGTAGCAGGGAGCAGGAGAGTAAAAGCAGGTGGAGTTGGGGGGGGTCAAAGGATAAATCCAGTGGGTTCCATGTCGTTTCCTGGCAAGCTGATAGGTGAGAATTGAAGGGTATGGTCCAGGTTTTCCTGGTATCAGCTTAATTCTCCCCTGCTGCAAGTGAAGTTTAATTTTCTCCCTCTGTAAGGCTCGTCATTACTTATCCCCCAGGTCATGATTTCCCAGTTCTTTTCCCGTTCCCGGCTTTTGAAATGCAGACTGTGAGGCTGGATACATTCTGCCAGCCTTCACCAAGTAGCACAGAGCAGTCATATCTCTCCCCCGACCCCACAACTTGCTCCTGACACTCCTATTAATGCTTCCAGGAACAAGATTTCTGTTTAAAGGCACATCACTGACTCACTTATCTGTGATTCACTCTGAAGCCAAACCCTTCCCTGCAGTACTGCTTGCCTAGGCAGCTGTTTCTCATTTTTTTAATCAGATGTTTCCTCCCTAAAGGTAGCATTTGTCATGAATTTCATCTTATTGATTTCTAACCGTTCCTGCTGTATAGATAATATTGAACTCGAAGCCTTCTCTGCAGACTGCTGGTAAACTCACACCTCATAGCATCTTCCTCAGGCATTGCAAGGGATTATTTCCTGTATGAACCAGAGTATTCATGGAGGAGAACTGAGTGAAGAGAATTTGCAGAACAAAGGGGGGAAAAAAAATTTTAAAAATCACTCTTTGACAGAAAGCCAAGGGCAACTGTTCTCTGAGAAATGTTCTTCCAATAAGTAAGTGTGATCCCACTTGCTAAGCAAATTCAGTTTATGCTGATTTTACAGTGGTGTCCTCAAGGATAACAACAACTGCAGTCAATAGAGGCATTGCACCAACTGCCCCTTCCGTTACCCATCCAGCAGCCACACAGCCCAGAGGAAAGATTCCCTTTGGATGATCCACACTCCAAGGAGACAGGCTCAAAGTGCTTCCTTGTCCCACCCAAATGATTATAGCTTGACCCTTCCTATCTGGCATTTCAAAAGCTTTCAGAATCCCACAGGCACAGACCTTTCCACAGCCAACCCAAACCACCACATTCCTACCCAGACAAAAACACTGCTTTTTAATTTTATTTCATAGAATCACAGCCTGGTTTGGGTTGGAAGTGACCTGAAAGCTCATCCAGTTCCAACCCATGGGCAGGGACACCTTCCACTATCCCAGGTTGCTCCAAGCCCCATCCATCCTGGCCTTGAACACTTCCAGGGATGGGGCAGTCACAGCTTCTCTGGGCTGCCTGCGCCACAGCCTCCCCACCCTTACAGGGAAGAATTTCTTCCCAACATCCAATCTAAACCTACTTTCTCTCAGCTTAAAGCCATCTGACAGCAGCTCAGAGTGCCAGCACAGCAAACCCTGACCAGCTGACACATCTCCACTGATACAGGGCAGGACAGCTCAGACAGAGCCAACACGTGCTCTGCAATATGTTCACTGCTGGTTTAGAGCAGCAGACTACACCAATGCCCCATTCAGAAGATGTCAGACTGCGTTGGCACATGGTCACAATGTGTTGTTACATGGTAATTTTCCCCTCAGCCCAAATATCTCTAGCTCACATTCTGGCCAGCCACTGCAAGGTAATCCCAGGCAGAAATAAAATCCCAAATTCTTTCCCTATTGAGTCTGTGTACAACATAAATCTGCCTTGTTTTTTTCCCCCCTTGTATTTCAGCTTTTTGCCTGGCTGCAAGGAGACAGAGGTTTAAGAGGAATACATTAAAAAATGCTTTCTTAACACTAACTGCAAATTCACCTGTCTCCTCAGTGCTGATACATTTTCCTTCAAAAGTTTGCATCCTTTGACATCTTTGCAGTCCCTCCATGTTCCTGCTGCTGTTTCTCAGCAATAGATAAGAAAACTTCAAAACCTTGCTCTGCAATAATGAGATTCAAAAGAAAAGATTTTTTTCCAATCTTTCTACATAAAAAGGCCTGAATCAGAGCCCAGCAGTGCACAAATATTACTCATGTCATTGACACTAAGAAAAGGGGAGCTGTGAATAAAAAATGTTAAAAATGAACACAAGGAGCATTGTTTGCATATCAGAAAAATTAATCTACATAGAGAAGTGTAAGAGCCTGCAATTCAGAAAGCAAAGAATTAGGACAGCCCAGCTGAGAATAATTTTCTAGCCAGTTAATTTAATTGCATAAATCATTCCTTTGTTAGCAATAAAGAGATATAATTAAAATGAGATTGCTTCTCATTTCTATTCTCTGGAAACTAAAGGAATTGATTTTGGGGAAAGCATTCTTCCAAATACCAGATCGGCAAATTACATTTACCTTTTTAGAAAGGCTAAATTATTTTGCGCTAATATCATGGAGGGTTTAATTAATTATAGATCTGCCATATGATCTTAAAGAAATAATTTACTTAATGCCCACAGAACAGAAGTTTGTAAGTGCGTGTATCCCTCTGATAGATGGTGTGCAGATTTTTACAAACAGGTCACAAGTTGAACAGGTGGCTGTCAGGAGAAATACGAGGAAATAGAATAAATGTTTGAAGATAGGGGATGGTTTTTTAAGAGATATCAAAGCGCTGCTTCCTATTTGTTAGCACATACCTGGGTTACTGGTCTTTGAACCCCTCCAAATGGGTTTTCTTTTAAATATTGTAATGATGGTTGTTTTCTATCCACAAATCTTCAGGGCTCAATAAGCAGTAACAGGTTAATAACAGAACAACAGTCAGAGAGAAAAGAAAACATGAAGCCCACCAATTAAAACAGAATGTTGCTTTTGCTGAATATTGCAGGGGATGGCCATCACCAGGCCCTTAACAAGGCTGTCACACACATCAGAAAGAAGGAATTCTTCCCTGTGAGGGTGATGAGGCCTTGGCACAGGGTGTCCAGAGAAACTGTGGCTGCCCCTGGATCCCTGGAAGCGTTCAAGGGCAGCTTGGATGGGGCTTGGAGCAGCCTGGGATAGTGGAAGTTGTTCTAACCCCCCCACCATTGGCAAGGACAAGACAAGTTTTAGGTTCCTTCCAACCCAAACCATTCCACGATTTTATGGCTATATACTCAGCATTCTTTAGGATACATGCCTTCTCTTATCCCCCTCTCTTTGTAACTACTTACAATGTAGGGAACCTCAGAATCAAAGACGAGGAAATTCTCCCTCTTCTATGCTATTTTCCCTCCAAGGGCAGCTCCTCTTGCAAAGCCTCCCTTCCTGCCAGGAGCTACACCAGAGGCAAGGATGGAGCAAAGGGTGGTGCTGCTATGGGCAGAAAGGAGAGAACAGAATCCATTTCCTCTCTGTTGTACCAGGATGGGGTCTCTCACATCCACTCCCTCCACTTCTCTCCTCAGAACACTCCTTTCTACATAGTTAAGACCAGTAGCCATCTCATCAACCTTTGTGGTGCTGCCCACTCTCTCAATTGTCCTTTTTGTCACACAAAACTGCCACACTTCTGTCTTCCTCCGCAAGAAATCCCTGCCATCAGGGATTCCCATTCCCCAAAACTGAGGTTTTTCAACAGGCAGAATACCATGTACAAATTTAAGTCAAGATGCTTTGATGAACTCTCCAAACAGTCAAAGTCTTCCACAGATCTCAGGCAGAAGCTGCCCAGGATCAGCACACCTGGTAAGTCATACCTACAAACACAAGCTGCCTCTGCCTCAAAAAGTGTTCCTTTTCCATGTGCTTTGGAACAGAACAGGAGCAGCCTTGTCCCAGGAAGATCATTCCCCAAGGAGACCACCACAGTGTAGTGACAGCACACCCATCACTAGGGAGTGTGCTGTGGAAGAAGACAGGTAAGTCAAGAAAGAGGGCTTTGCATGCAAGAGTTAAATAGCAGATAGATTAGATCTCATCATCTGAGTTTTCCAGGAAAAGTATTGTGTTGCTATGGAAACCCCAACATAACCTGGGTTTTCACTCCTTTTGTTTGTTCATTTTCTACAAACACTGGCCTCTCCCAGTCCTCTTTGGTTGGACTTGCAGCTTGCAAAAACAGTGACATTTTTTTTCTAATGCCCATTTCTCTTGGCAAGTACATTTTTCAGTGATTGCCTTTCACAATATCATTGTCCCAGCCTCCAGACTCTCCCTTTGCAGTAAGGACTCTTTGATGTACTACTCACCAGAAACCCAGCTCCTGAACACCTTGCTCTGTTTCTGCTTGGGGAAAAAGGGACAAGAACCTCATGGTAATAAAATTTATCAGTGAAAAACCACACATGTGACCTTGCTTCTCCCAGAGTCAACAACATGTATCTCTAGGGATTATTTTAGTACTTGTAAGGACCTGTCTTGCTCCAGACATTGCAGTACCAAGTGAGATCAAACCCAAAAAGCAGCACTGAAGGGGAAAGACCATCAGGGACTGTGGTACAACACACAGCACTGCAAGAGCCCCTTGACACCACGAAAACAGGAGTGACACAAGGGGGATAAAGAATGAGAGGAACAAACCTGACCCAAAACCCATCAAGTCATAGAAATCAGAGCAGTTTGGGTTGGGAGGGATTTTAAAGCTCATTTCATTCCAACCCCCTGCCATGGGCAAGGACACCTTCCACTATCCCAGGATGCTCCAAGCCCTGTCCAACTTGGCCTTGAACATTTCCAGGGATGGGGCGGCCACAGCTTCTTTGGGCATCCTATTCCAGTCATGGACACACAAAGAACATAAACTTGGTCTCTCCCTGACAAGACATCAGTGCAGTTTTTAAAAGCTGCTACTGGATTTTGCCACTCTGGAGTCACCCCAGTGTTATGGGGCAACAGATTGTAGTACCCAAACTTTTTTGGGTTGAAGAAACAGAAATTATACATATCCCCCCCCCTTGCTTTCTTGCATCCACTGATATCAAGAAACTCCACCATAATCCATAAGATACAAACTTTTATGGAAATATTAGCACTAAAGTATATAAATTAACAGGTCGCTTGAAAGCCACAGAAGAGAGACCAACTCAATGTGAAATGCTATGAATTTTGTCTTGTCACATAGTTGCCCCCATGTACAAGGTCTCAAGAAACAGCATTTCCTTTGTTGGCTTTGGAAAATCAGGAATTTTACAGGCAACAAGAATTTGGATGTTCATCTCAAAGTTTTCTTTGGTTTCCCAGGTATCTCTAACCATTTACTTTTCTGTATTATAATAAGGATTACCTTTAATGAGTCTGGTGGACACATCAAGATAATCTTTCCCAAATGTGCTCCAGATACAAGACTTCAACACACAGCATTTATCTGCCAGATTCCTTTATTCTGCACCTCACAGCCTCATGGTTTATACACACTTGAGCCTTTCACACTCCCTTCTATTCCCCTGCACAAATAACAGGGAATAAACTCCCAAGTGCAGGCTCCATCTCCTTCCTCCAGAGTAGCTCCTACTTTGGCAGCATCAAGGATCATATCCTTAGATGGAAACACATCAGTGAGTTTTAACTTATAGTTTACCTGGTCCTGGCTTGTCCTAGAATATATGACTGTCAGGCTGCAGAGCTGTTATCCTGAGGCAGAAGATTCAGGTTTCCTCTGGCCTCCTCAGCAGAGCTGTGGCAGGAATGGAACATGAATTCAGGGCTGCTCTCTGTGCCAACATCCCCACCAAGTGGCCAGCACAGCAGCTCCCCTTCCAGCACATCCCACAGCCGCAGCAGGAGGGTCCAGCTGAAAATACAAACCTGGCTTTCCTCATTTCACCAAAAACCTAAAGGAAATCTGCCTTTTGAGACACAGCTCTGAAGATCTTTCCAGCCATGCTCTGGAGTAAAGGCATAACAGAAGTGTGATAAAGGGGTTTCTTTCCTTCCCCTAGGCTGGGGAAAAGATATGACACAACCCTTTAAAGTTTTGTGTTCACATGCTGTACCAACCCCTAATCTACCCCTTTCCCACCTTAACCACTATTCTTTTTCCTGCTTGCAGAATTTAAAAACTTGCTTACAGAATATTAGTACTAACTCGACACATTTCAAACAAGTGTAGCCAGCCCAAGCAGTACAATAGAAACTTACATCCTTTGATGTTGTATATGAAATACTTAAGTACATGCAAAAAAAAAGAACAAAAAACCTTTAAACAGTATTTAAGGCAGAAGAACTAACCGAATAAAATAAAATATTTTTTTAAAAAAACCAACAAAAAAAAACCCCCAAAAATAAAATTTTGACTAACACTGCCCTCTTGAGGGAAAGGGAGCGGTATTGCCTCAGCAAAGCCATCCTCCCTTCCCAGGTCTTCAGGCCACACTTAACTCCTCCCACTGCCTTGCCATATGGTTCAAGGTGGGTGGAAGTTCATGAAAAGCAGCAGTAGACTCGCACCTAAGAGCCCATTACCCTAGATAAAATATTTTTTGGTTGTTTTATTAGTAAGTAGTTCTGGTACAAATATACAGGCAAGTGTGAAAACACAAAAAGCTATTGGAAATAAAAAAACCTGTCCCTGCAAATCAGAATTTTTCTTTCTTCATAAATGGCAGCCTTATATTTTACCCAAGAACTGGTGTAGCAAAATTCCTGAGAGCAGGAGCCAGAGTCCAGCTCGTTCTTTGTCCTGCAAATTCCTCAGCACTGGGGTACACCAGCATCATCACTGCAGCCTAAGAATCCTGATCTGCTGATTGGAATAATCCCTTACAGTATCTATTGGAAGCTTCTTAAAGCACAACTTCAGAAGGGTCTGATGCCTCCATAAGAGCTCTAGAAGGAACAAGCACCTGTTGTTCCTGACTTGCTAGCACCTCTGGCTAGTAAGAGATGAGGAATTAAAATTATAAAGATGGCTTGCATCATCCTCCTCCTTCCATCACAAAAAACTGCTCATAACACATACTCCTACAAATGTTCAAAGCAAAATTTTTCAACTGAAGTGTTATGCCAAGTCAGTTGGGGGAGTGGAGGGAAAGACACATGAGAAAAGGGGTTAAATATCCTTATATAAATAGGGTAAAAACTAACATTTTATTTTTCCAAATAATTAAAACCACTGTGGCACACTGAGTGTCATCACAAATTAAGGTACAAAGTATCAATCTATAATTATTAAGAACATCCTAACAGCCTGACAAACACAGATGAGGGTTCAATATCCCACAGAGCAGAAAAAAAAAATGAGTGCAAGCATTGAAAGGGAATGTACTCCTAACTAAAATGATATTTAAATTATACTACTGAATGTTTACAGTTATGACTATTTGTGATAAGAGTAACTCGGCATTTACATGGATGCTACTGCTCTGACAGGATTTCATATTAATTGAATGATGGTGGTGGAATATCACCTGTTACTAACTTATCTTGAATATTCAAGCCAGACCAAGGTGTCAGGTGTTCCCAGATCAAAGTTTGCAGAACTGCAAACTGCAAATGCAGGATTTCTGTCTAAAATGTTGAGCAATGTGGTGTTAGCAAGACCACTAAAACCAGATGCTGACTGAAACAATGGAAACTGAGTGTTTTCTTATCCATATCAGTGAGCTCATGACATTAGGATCTGCCTGGAAAGCTAAACATGTTCTGACATGGTTTTTGAGAAAGCTGAATTTGCCTGGAATTATTATCCCTCCCATGCAAAGCAGAAGCTCTTGAGTTCAGGTATGGGCACAAACATAATGAAAGTAGGAAACAAGTGCAGACAGGTTTAAGAACTATTTCCAGAAGACTGAATGCTGAGCAGCCCTCTCCTTATTTCATCAACTTTTTCTGCTCTTGAGGCTGCATAACTCTTTACTGTCTTAAGGAGAGATTCATGACTCTTCTCCAGCACAGCCTTCCAAACTAGGTGTATTTCCTAGAAAGAGAAAATAAAGAAGGGAAAAGAAAAATCCATCAGCAAAGTGAAATCCTTATCAAGCATGAATGTTAAGTGAGTGGTCTGGTGGACTCAAATAATTTCCATGGTATCTCATCCAGGGTTTAAGAAGCAGCATTCACAAAACACAGGGGAGGCTGTTATTGCACTGTCCACACTACAACAGGAATGTAGGGAGATTCCTTTGGGGGGATCCTCACCTTGGATTTCATTGTTTTTTCTTGAGCACCCTCCTTCAGCTCCTCAATTTTGCCCTTCATCTGTTTGATTTCATTGTGAATGGCCATCACTTTGTCAAACACAGAGCCCCTCTTCTCCTGGACTTTGTTACAATATCTAAAGGTGAGAGAAAAAATGTTAGTACTGAGCTTTTTGACTAATTCCACATTATACTTAAGACCACCACGAGCAAAGCTCGCATTTTATGAGCATGAAACCAGCAACTTCCAGAAGCAATGATGTATAGAATTTACCTTCTCAGAAATTAATGCAATTTTTAAACTAGAACTTAGGTACAAAAAGTGAAATTCAAAGTAGAATTAGAGGAGGATGTTGAAGATCATGTCTCTGCCAATCAAGGCAACTCAAGAGGAGCCAACCCAACAGCCAGCTGGACACTGCCCTCTTGTCTTTGAGTGGTGCAGGTTAAAGCAATACAGCTGCACTTGGTGTTTCAGCATAACTAAATGTCACACATTTTTCTTAGCCCCAGAGCCGATCCCACCAACTCAAAGCTCCAATCCCATACATCTATGCCTGTAATCTGCAACTTTTAATTATTTTACTGCATCCCAAAGACCAAATTACACTTCCCCAGCTTGCAGGCAAATTCAGATGGCTCCAGCTGTGAGCTGCCATATCACCAGCAAAGGGTGAGTGTGGGAACAGGGGATCTACTCTGACCTAAAGTGCAAAAACACCTCTCAGTTTATACTAAGCATTTGTGCAGTAATTGCATCTGGAATTGTAGCAGCAGTTTTCTGGGAAGAATGGCTGAAGTAATTCATACTTAGCAGGAGCCCATAGACACTTTCCTACATCAAGGGAACACTCAGGGCACATTCTCTTATTCACCAGAAAAAATTCTTTGTCTTCAACCAAGGTTACCTCCCTTTCCTCTTGCTTATCAAAGCATCTAATTTTATCACTCAAGGAAAATACCTGACACATTAAAACCAGAAACTGGCAGCAACCTTTTACAAAAAGGAGCATTAGATTATATTGTTTTCATTCCTTAATTAGAAGCTACTTTTCACAAAATCAGTTAGGTTGGAAAAGACCTCCGAGATGAAGTCCAACCTATGACCAAACACCACCTTGTCACATAGACCATGGCACTTGGTCTTTCCTTAAACACCTCCAGGGGCAGTGACTCCACCACCTCCCTGGGCAGCCCACTCCAATGTCTAATCACCCTTTCTATCAAGAAATTCCCCCTGATGTCCAACCTATTTTCCTTCCAAATAATCTCCTTTAGCTGGTACAACACACTAAGTGCCATTCTGCACACCACACAAACCTTAAGCTTGACTAAATCTTACTTGACTCTCTCAGCCACATGGAAGAAGCTCCCTTCCATCACTAATCTACTCAGCCAATGATTTTCCATATTCCCTTTCCTATCTGTGTAGGAGAAAATTGTTATAAAATAAATTTCCTCTGTAACAGTTCAGTACTCATCTTAGAGTGAAGCCAGGACCTTACAGGGCTGCAGTTTGGCGCTGCAAACACAGCTCTGCAAGCTGCCTTCAGCATATGGGAAGAAGGAAGAGGGGCTGAGAGGCTTTGATCAAATGACACTTTTCCTTTTGTTTTAGAAGCATCATGTCAGGATAATGCTCCTCCGAGATGCAAGCCCCATTTCCCCATGGGTCTTGAACATCTTTGATAATGAGCAAAAGTGGCAAGGGAAATTATGAAAAATTCATGAAAGGCAAATGGGGCTTTGTTGAAGTCTGATAAGTTGGAAAATTATCCCAATGTGACATTCTCTTTAAGAAGATAAAAGAATCAAGAATAAGCATTATAAATTAAATTAGTGCTCCAATAAAAGAATTGCTGTCAAGTCACATTGCAATTATTGATTTGAGACCCCAACTCCCTGCCTGCAGCATTACTGGTCTTCATACAGAGCTGTCCCACACTGCTCATTTTCTCCTTACTGCTAAGCTGTGTGTTTGTAGCAGACATGAACTTTGGCAGCACATAACAAAGACATAAAGCAGCATCAGGCAGAAACATCAACTCCTCCATACTCAAGCAGAGTGCACTTGTGCTGTTCAACATCTTCACGCATCTTTTTAATCCTTATCTCAGCTGTAGAAAGCCTCTCGTGTTTCGCTGTGACCACTCTCTTTAAGGACATTTCGTCTGTCTTCGTGTTTTTCAGCTCTGTCTGAGCACTGTCAAGCTGGTCCTCCAGATTTCTGACCTAGAGTACAGAAGAAATACATTATATAGAAATAAATTAAATGGGGGGGAAATAATCAAGACAGCATACCCTGTAAAGGTACTAAGATTAGAACTAGCTGGCTGCTTGCTGAAGATCTGATTGCCAGCTCATTCACTCTCCCAAGTTCACTGCTGTATCTTATTATAAATACATCCACATGGACAAGACCCCATCACTTAGGATGGCTTTCAGAAGTGACTGTGACTTCTGCTATAGCTCTTTGGCAAGGGTAATTTGAACACATGCTATACAAATACCCAAAAAGGCTCCATACCATTTTTCAAATGCTGCAACAGCTGCATTCTCCCTAAAACCTAGTAGCAAATAACAAGGTACTGTATTGTGACCAACATTTCATCACAGAATGTCTGGCTTAGTAATATTAATAAAGTTAAAGGCACTAAAGATATGACTCTTCCTGAAGTAGCAATTTTTTGTTCTTAGTTTCCACTCTCAAGGCAGAAGAAACTCAATTTCACTTTTTTTTTCCCCATCATTTCCTACCAACAACCCCAAGACAGTTCCAACTATTTTAGGTCAGGTTTCTATGGCAACAAAGGCTTTGACTATTCAAAGTGGCCAATAGCTAGTGCATAGTACATTAGCTAGTGCCACCCAGCAAAGCAGCAGCAAATGTTTTACTGACATTTTTAAGAAAGAATTTGGAAACTTCAAAATGTCATTCTTTACACGGCAGAGGAGAGAGAGGGACATTGCTTAGACATCAAATTCTTCCTAATAGGATATCATTTGGATACTACAAACCTCTGATAGCACACTGGCCATTCTCTCCACATTTGTTCCCTGTCTCTCCATCTTCTTTTGGTATGACTGCACCTCCAGTTGGCATGCTGGCAGAACCTCAACTAGGTCTCTGTAGACTTCATATTTCGCAATAACTTCATGCTTTAAAGAGAAAAAAAGACTATTAAATAAGCAGCTTCGGAGTTCTTTTACATAGCATTAAAGCATATTTTGAACCCCTTCATCATTGTTTAAAGATAGTAGAAGTAATATTTAAGAGTTACTGACATGAGCTCTTCAGTTGAGGGGAAAAAAAAATTTCTTTGGAAGCACAGAAAAAAGGTGATATGCAAATGTTTTACACTGAACTGACCAGCTTTTTCCAGGAGCTTTCAGAGGAAAAAAAACTGTACAGTGAAGAAATTTTTTACTCATAAAACAAAAGTTATGTAAAGCACTGTACCTGAAATTACAGCAATCAGGTTTACATCTCTGGAACAGAAACACCTTCAGAGGCAAAGTGCAAACTTTACTGATATGTGAGCAATCACAAACCACAAAAATTAGTGGATATTATAATTTAAAAAACCTCAAAAAGCTACGAAGAGAACTCCATGTTCACATACTAGTGGAGACAGCCATCAATTCCAGAAACAGTGAATGACAACAGAAGCACTATGAAGCACATGTTCTAAATCCGAAGACATTTGGAAGCTGCCAAAATATTGTCACCTCTTGAGAGCAAAAAGCCAGACAGGTACAGATTCAAGAGTTCTGCACCTAGTTTTACAAGTGACTGCAATCTGCTTTTCAAAAGGTAAAAAAGAACCAGGCTCATCAAAAACAAACCACCACATCTACCATGAACCTTCAGTTTTCTCTGAAGCTGTGATTTCATTTCAGACTAACCACTGCCCTGTGGATGTTGTACCATCATTCAAGAAGCAGTTCTAGATGATGACAGTCCAGTAAAACATGCTTTTTCTAATACAATACCTCCTTGTGTGTGGACAGAAGAAAACCTCACCTTAGATTTCTTCAATTTCTTAACAGTCTCTTTCATCAGCTCTTTGCAATTTTTCAGTTCCTCTGGACTCTCCACAATTTCAGATTTCAGCTGCTCTTGTTCTTCTTTCAAAGCAGCCATAGTCACTTTACCCTCATTCTAGTTAACAAGACACACTTGCAATATTAGCAGTGAGGTTAACAAAGACGAATTGTGTAGCAAGGTTTGCCAGGATCTTATGACTAGACAGGTTCTTTGGCCTGTTTGTAGTCATTCCTCATTAGGAAGTTTTAAAAATAAATTCCTCTCAACAGCAGTAACATTCCAAATCAAAACAATTAACAGCCCATTTTGCTTCCCAAATGTTCTTACAGGGGTGCACAAGAACAGCAGTTCACTAACATTCCACAAAGAGTCTGTCAGCTAATCCTAGAATGCTTTGGGTTGGAAGCGACCTCAAAGATCTCATTCCACCCTCCTGCCATGTGCAGGGACAGCTCCCACTAGACCCCATTGCTCCAAGCCCCATCCAGCCTGGCATATTAGCAGCAGCTCTCTCCCTCAGAGCCCCTCACCTAGGGAAACTGAGGAAGTCACTGCAGGGTTCCAGAGCCAGCTCTATCAGCCTGGGAGAAGAGCAACAAGTTTCCTGTGCAGCCTCTCCAAACCTCCCATTTTGTCCCCCCTCAGGTCAGTGTTGCCTCATTACCCCACTCTATGCACGTAAAGTAAACCCACAGCAACTCAGAAGTCCAGATTTCTAGTTACCTAATTCCATGAATAATCTGATCCTAGAAAGAGTTATGGTCTCTCAGTTGATCTGAGATGGAAGCTACAGCCTGCACCCACACAGAGGTGTACTCACCAGTTTTCGGGTCCTCTCAGCAGTTTCAGTCTTCTTTTGAGAAATCACTTCTTGCAAAGCTGTCTGAAAAAAGCACCAGGCTTTAAATAAGCATCTCTACAGCTGCTACCTGCCTTATCCTCCTATCATAGATCTGTCCACAGGAGAAATCCCATTTATGGGTCCTTTGGAGTGCCATACCCAGCAGACAGAACTGCAGTCTGGAAGATTTCAGAGACAGGAAAGGAGAAAATTGGCACCAGGGCCACTGGAAGAACTAGGGATGCAGCCCAGAGTGGGTAACTAGGGATAGGGATAAGAGATTGACCAACTCTATTCTTATTGACCCTGGCAGTATTATACCCCCACAACTTCCTTTGCCAGAGGCCCTGCTCTTCAGGGAAAAATCTAATTTAACGTAAGGTCCCAAATATTAGTCGAACACAATGACTTGGGATGTTAGGGACATGACTTGACATAACAAAAAATCCTAACCATAGATTATTATTTTCTTTCTCCCAAAGGAGCTGAAAAGCTTATCCATGAGACCTGAGAGGCAAGCTTCCATTGTTGAAAAATCAGCCCTGCAATTAACCCTACTCTTTTTGCCAGGCATTCCCTTGGCTGACCTTTCTTAGGCCTCATTTCTTGCCATGGCTCACCTCCAGCTCCAGTTCTTTGAATTCAAATGGTAAACAAAAGGGAATATACATATGACATTTCCAAACAGTAACACAGGTATCTCCTAAGCCATTGCAGAAATGCATTTCAAACTGAGAGTCAAATACACTTTTGTATTCCCATAGTCTGATTCCAAGCATGTTTCACATTCCTTACAGTGAAACAAGGAGGAGTCAGACAGCATTTTGTTAAAATGGCCATCATTTTAAATGAGAAAAGTGACCTTTATCCACTGAATTAGAGGGAAGGGAATAAAACCAACAGAGGTGAGCAGTTTTTCAGAGAAATACAGAACAAGATCCTACCTGTTTCCGACGATAGTCCTGCCTTAGCAGCTGCTCCAGCTCCCGAATGCTCTCTGTGAGCTGCTTGACCTCTGCCTGATGTTCAACTGGAACTGTGCTAAGGGGAAAATAAAGATATTGGGCTGTTTTAGCATCATTATAGTCCAGCCAGAGTACAGCAGATAAAACAATCACTGTCTCCAAAGAGTTTACAGCCAGTAACTAGTAATCAGAGCAAGACAGTCTCAAATTAATACATCTGATTTTCCTTTGCTTGTAAGATTTTGCAGTTGAAGCGTAATCTAAAGAGCTATTTTGGCAAGAAGTGGTACAAGCATGACAGAAGACTAAAGATCATGTTAAGCAAAGCATGAAAGTACAACACTCCTACCAATTTTGGTGGTGATTTTCATTTATGAAATTTGCATATTACCTGTCATACAAATAGCTTATATTAGTGCAGACCTGTCCCAGCTAGAGTACCCCCTGTGCAGCACACACCAAGAGCAGCTGTCAGAAAAAAACTCTTTGTTTTGAAAGCTCTCTTGGAAACCAGCCATTTCTTCATCCTATTATCCACAAGCAAAAACAAAACTTAATGGTGCAAAGACACAGGCAGTAGGGCTAAATGGCCTGAAACAGAGATTGTGGCAAACACGTCAAATAACCAAGGAAGACAACTTTACTCATCTAGTAAGTTAAAGATGGGCTTCCTACAGCTACTGAAGGGATAAAGCAGCCCCTTTTCTCCAAGCCTGTAGCACTGAACCAAGTTATTATGACCCAAGAATGGACTTGTTAAGCCTCACACAACTGGCCTGAACAGGAAAAGGCAAGCAGTGCATCTCACAGTGCTTTCTCCTCACACTCACTTCAGTTTCTCCAGCTTCATTGCTGCCTCCTGATTCATAGCTTCCAGTTGTTGGTGTTTCTCCATAGCTGATTTCTGCAAGTTAAAGATTTAACTTTAGAGGAGTATGGTTTCTCTTCTGTTAGAGCCTTGGTCATTGCTATTTCACATGAAATGCACCACCTCTGAACTACTGAGACATTCAGAAGAGAAGCCACCTACAATTGTTGCAACCAATTTTTCTCAAAACAACACAAGCTGTCAATCCTTCACTTACCAGGCTAAAGTATCAAACAAGTTATTAGGGAAAAAAACCTTTCAGTAATATCCAAAGCAATAATCAGTACCTTCCTGCATTACTTGGCTACATTTAACATCCCAACACGTTACATAAACCTGAAATTAAACCACAGCCTTCATGCTCCATGTTCTAGGTTAGTACCAATCATACTTTTATAGGTATCTGGAATAAAACAGCACCCAGTCTTACATAGTTGACTTGCAGCTCCAAGTAGACCTCACGCCGGAAGTCCCTGAAGTTCACAAAGTTGAGGATGCCACTCAAGAAGCGAATAGTTCTCTTTGTCTCTGAAATAGGAATTGCAAGACCTCACTGGGCTGGTTTCCACAAGCATTGCAATTGGTTCAAAAAAAGTTGGGCAAAGCACAATTCAGAGGAGACAGAAATTACAAAACAGAATCCAAATTAGTTCTTTCCCCACTCAGCTTGCAAGGACTTCAGACTACACCAAAACTAGCACCCAGCTAGTTACAAACTCTTAGCAATTCTATGTAATTTAACAAATTAATAATGGCACCAAGGAGAAAAGCCTGTTAACACACAACCTCCCATCAAAACAGAAGACAGGGAGAGAGAGTGTCAATGTTGAAGTACAGCTCTGAAAACAGAACCTCTCTGTAGCCATCAGCCTAAGTGAAGGCAGCAATTTGAACTGCAGAGACTTTATAGCTTTATTCCAAGCAAACTTTCTGAAAGATGATTACAAAAGCTTTGAATGTCATAAGCAAGACAGGTCCAGAAGTGAAAGTTCTTCAGAGCAGCCTTTTCTAAGTTGTGTACATTGTAGCAGAATCACCACAAGAGAGTATTAAAAGGAGTGGAGCACATGCATCAGCATAAGAAATCCTAAAGCATTCCAGAGCTGCCAGGGTAATTTTCATCATCATCTATTATGACACTGTTTTAATTATGTCACAGCCTATCTCCAGACCAGCAGTTCATCAGATTCCTAGCATTCAAAACTACCCTCAGTTATTGAATTCTTCTGCGTCAGCCTACAGAAGAAATAAGAACTGCTCACTAGAAACAGCTTGTCTAAAGGTCAGAAGAGCAGCTGGAAGTCAGAGACACTTCTTCACACTAGATCTGGCTATGCCCAATGAGAAAATGTACCTGGAATATCAAGCAACCCCCAGCACCCCAGGAAACACAAAGATTAAAATGCACTTGCTCACTTGGGTTTAAAACATCAGCAATTTGAAAGTCATTAATCCGGCACACTGGCAGCAAGCGCTCCCTGCAAGGAAAACAAAACAACCTCAGCTGCAGTGACCATTACTCAACAAGAAAAAAAAAAATACAACCTCAGCTGCACTGACCACAACTCAGGTTTGGTGACCATTACTCAGTTCTTGCACTGTACTCATTTACTACAAAACAGATCTTGTCCTCTCATCCCAGAGCATTTGCCCAGCAAGCACTAACACTAAATCTTCTACTTACATGTGAATATACAAATTACAGACAGGTAGAAAGCCTTCATAGATCTGTGGGTACATTATGTCAACGCTGACTGGCATCTAAAGAGTAAAGAGGGTCAGTGCATAAGTAGAGAATAATTAAAACAAAAATTGCACAGGTTTCCACAGCATCATATCATTCCAATAGATTAAAAACACTGAGGATGATCTTCCCATCTACCGACAACACTTACTAAAGGCAGAAAAGTGTCATGTAGTTAAATCAGCAGACTATTTTAAGCGTCAATTTTGGCTGGAAAAGATATAAAAACACACTAATAACTAAAGCAGCAACATTACAAACTCTGGAACTCAATTTAAGCTGTTTTAATTTGTTCATAGCTGGTGCAGGACAACAGTCTCTGTGTTATACAGCTACCAGCAAGAAGCTCCTTCTTTAAACACTCAAAAATTGACACACTCAACTGCTTTAAGAAGTCAAAAGGAGAATGCAGTAGTACACTGTCCCCTTTCTCTAATATTTTAAACCTCATAACATAGCATGGCAGCTGATGTCACTGCCTGCAAAGAACTGAATTATCTTGTGTACATTTGGTCTTGGCTTTCAGTTTATCCCAAAATACCACAAGACAAAACTCTTTACTCTCACTTTCAGGGATCAGTTCTTGCCTAACAGAGACAGTAGATAAATTAACTGCTAGTCAGTGAGGTATCAGCCTATCTTTACTTTCCTCTCAGTTAATGGAGAAGTGGAGATGATCAAATATCAAAAGCAACATTTACATTCCTTACAGATCAGTCCAACGTCCTCCAGCCATAGCCAAAGGCAGATGCCCCAAGAGCCCAGTATGGATTTTCAAGCTAGACATAGTGCCCCTCTATAAGCCTGTCCAGTCCCTCCTGGACCTCACAGACATTTCTGGCATCCTCAGCATCCCAAAGAACAGGTAAGTGCAAAATGCTTTTCACATTCCATCATCCCTGCCACCCGCTGCCCTACCATGTAGAAGTGCTCCAGGCGGATCCCATACACTTTCTGCAGGATTCTCATATAAATCAGGTGTAAAATGTCAAGCTGCAGAAAGAGAGAACACGAATCAGAATTCCATATGTTTCATTACTAGGGCTCCCAGACCAGACCATGAAAGCAATTCAGCTTTTAACACATGAAGGCTGATTACACTGAGCCACCATGGCAAAATAGGTTTCACTTTCCAATATTTTCCAGTTCAAGCATTACTTGCTCATAATTCACTTTTAAGGGACAGCGGGCAGCTCGGACAACTACTGCCCTGACTGTGTACACCAGGCATTGGTTTTCATTACACTACTGCTTGCTGAGCAATTTCCAAACTAAGCAACACCAAAAACTTTTTAAAAGTCACAGAAACAATAATCCTGTAGCAAAGGATGTCCTTCATTACTTTATTAAAATGGAGAGGGAAAAAAAAAACCATTTATAAGGCAAACAGTTTTTCATTTATAGCACTAATCCACGATCAAGTTTGCTTAATAAACATCATCCTGTGACTTCCTTCACAAGCAGGGCCAGAGCCCTCCCTCTGCAGGCCCAAGCACAAGGAATAACAGCACCAGGACATCAATTCCATTTTAAAACCACTTTTCTTCTGCCGAGGATACTCACTAACACTAAATGGTCAGAGTGACGAAAGGGGTTGAAGCACGGAGACGTTTAAAAGCGGGGCTTGGTTTAAAAGCAGCAATTGATCAGGCAAACTGTTAGAACTATGCAAATTGACCAGACACAGGCCGGGGGCTGCTGGTGACACCACCCCGCTTCCTGGCGAGGCCCGAACGGCGAGAAGAGCCCTGGAGCTCCTCCGAGCCCAACCCCGCGGTTACACGGGCCGGGGCAGCGCGTCCATCCCACACGGGAGCGGGCGGGGCACGGAGCCGCCCCCGGGCCCCTCACGCACCTTGGCGTTGCCGAACACGTCGCCCTTGGCCAGGTTCCGGGCCTCAGCACCCGCCAGGATGTGCGAGCGGAGGTAGCTAATGATGTCGTCGGGGCTGTAGCGGGGGAAGGTCATGGTCTCCATGGCGGCGGCGAGGACGTGGCGGGGACACGGCGGTGGCGGGGACACGGCGGGGACGCAATGGTGGCACTGGCGCGCGCCCACGGCTTGAATGCACAGCCTCCACCCCCCTCCCTTCGCCGCCCTGTCAGAGACCTTGTCGTCATCGGGAGGCGGGGTCAGGCGATTTCCCGCCCTCCCCTGGCCTATCCGCGGCCGCGCTGCAGTGAGTGGGCGTGGTTCAGGCGGGCCCCGCCCCGCCGCGGCCGTTAGCCGTGAGGGGAGCAGCGGGGTGAGGCGGTGGCGTCCTGTGTGTGCTTTGAGCTCCGGCTCTCACGGCCTTTGGAGGAGTCATAAAATCCTTGGAAGGGGCCTTAAAGCTCACATAGTTTTCCCCCTGACATGGGGAAGGACGCCTTCCCCTAGACCGGGTTGGCTCCAAAGCCCCGTCCAATCCGGCCTTGAACACTATAGGAATGTGGCAGCCACAGCTTCTGTAGGCAACCTGTGCCAGAGCCTCACCGCTCTCGCAGGGAACAATTCCTTCCCAACATACAGTCTAAACCTGCCCTCTCTCAGTTTAAAGCTGTTCCCCCTTGTCCTGTCACTACCTGTCCGAGTAATGAGTCACTCTCCCTCTTTTCCATAAACCCTTTAGCTGAGGTCTCCCCAGAACTTTCTCCAGGCTGTACAGCCCAAATTCAGCCTGTCCCCATACCAGAGTTGCTTCAGCCCTCTGAGCAACTTCATGGCCTCTCTGGACCCGCTCCAACAGCTCCACATCTTGTGCTGAGGTCCCCAGACCCGGACACACTGCTCTAGATGGGGTAAAACCTCCTGCCTCCTGGAAGGAGACGCCAGTCCAGCACAGCATTGCATAGGGCTCTTGCCTATCAGTATCAGTACCTTTCGCAGTGTGACACCATTTCAGACAAAATTTGGACTCTTCACGCTGTCCCTACACAGTTCTGATGCTCTCATCCCACGCACAGCTTCCCACACCTCCACTCAGCTGGAAGCAGGTCAGCAAGGTCATGGCACTGTCCCCAAAAACAGGCAGCTTCTGCAAGCCACTGACATCACAGAGGTGTCAACTGGTGTCACCTGGCACCAGTGTCAGACAGAGACACTCCAGCCACTGTTCCACACTTGCCAATGTGAAAGGCAGGTTCAGTTTCCATCTGGGCGCTCTGCCAAGGGCTCAGGTGAGCCACGGGCACAAAGTGCTTCCTGACAGCCTTGCAGCTGGACACCTCAGTATGGCTGTGAGGGTAATGCAGCTTCCATAGGGCTGCTTGCAGTCCACAAAGGGCTAAGTGGCCTGGAAGGTCTCAAACCATGTCTCCTTTGGGTAGGCCATGGTCCCTGAGCCTCATGCTCCTTTTGAGGATGGGGATGGCATCAGAGGGGATCAACTGCCCCAGCAGGTGTAGCTGTCAGTACCTGGAGGTGAACTGCACCGGGCAGCAGTTGCAGGAGTTCCCTGTGGACATCCCTCTGGACACCAGGCAGTTGATTCTGGCAGCAAACAATGTCTCGTACCTGCCAGCAGTGGAATTGAGCTTCCTGGCTGATTTGGTCTATCTGGACTGCAGAAAGAACCTCCTGGGGGATGACTTGGATTTCACCTTCATTGGCGTGGCCAAGCTTGTCTATCTGGACCTCAGCTTCAACAACCTCACACAGGTCACCTTCAGCACCTTCTCCCACCTCCTCAGCCTGGTGGTGCTGAAGATCTCGGACAATCCCAACCTTGTGGCCATCGAGAAGGATGCTTTTTCCAACAACACCTGGCTAAGGCACCTGGATGTGAGCCGGACGGGCTTAACCTTCCTGGACACCAGCACCGTCCGGGATTTGCCCAACCTGAGGCTTCTGGGCCTCAGTGACAACCTGTGGCACTGCAACTGTTCCTTTTTGGACTTCATCACCTGGATGACGGAGAGCAACGTGCATTTTCCAGGTGAGGGCTGTGTGAGCAGGACCTCTCTCCTCCCTGCTCCTGCAGATCTGTGTGGAACAGAGAGGGCCCTCTGTTCTCTTTCCCAAAAGTCACTGCATGTCAACTGTGGGTCCCATTTTCTGCTGTCCTGCAAACCAGGATGGGAGCAGCTGGGTTACACACGTTCCACAAATGGAGAGTCACATTTGTTCACATGCCCAGGGCAGCTAGGGAGGTGTAGCCTGTAGCTGGGACATTGCTGCTGCTCTAAAACACCTGGATCCAGCCTCAGGTGTCCCTGTGCCTGCACAGCACCCCATGGCTGCAGTGCCAAGAACGAGGAGCCCAACACAGCTGCAGGGAGATGTGCACTGGGAAAATCATTGCTGTGAATTTCCTGCCTTGCCTCCTCCCCAAAATCAGCTGTTTCCCATCATATTGAGAGATTCTACAACTGGGTCTTGGAAAGGCCAAGGCAGGGTAATCACCAGTTCCCTTTCCCATAAAAACACTGGTCCCAAGGGTGACGTTTTCCTCTGCAGCTGCGGCACATGAGCTTGGTTTTTGTAAACTGGAAAGAGACACAGCACAGCACAAATAAATGGGGAAAGCTTTGGTTTCAGTAACACAGGGCACTATGGTTAGAGAGACCTGCAAGAGAGAAATTGTTTGAGAAAGGCTGTGCATTGAATAAGAAAAGGCCACAAAAGAGCACAAGGGGAAGAAAAGGAAGGGCAAATGGAAGCTGGTTAGGACAGAACTGAATTAAAGACATCTGAGTGTCTTTATTAGATGTAGTAAGCTCCTTGTAGACAATAAAGAGGGTTTTTTTTCCATGTACAGGTTGCAGGCAATTATGGAACAGTAGAATAAAGTACAGCTCTCAGTGAGATTGGAGATAACCCACTGAACCTTGCAACAGGAGAAAAAAAGCTCACTGCAGGCCATTGGGGAGGGTAGGAGTAGGACAGGCAGCCTTAAACTGAGGGTTGTTCCAGGGCAAAGGAACATTGGGACAGAGCCCTGGAATCTGCTGCAAGCAGACCCCAGCCTGGCCTTTAGAAAGCCTACTGACCTTCACAAACACCTGTGCACCAGTGTTTGGGGCTCAGCTGGATCTGTGCAGCCTGGGGGCTGACACAAAGCTGCCCAAGTCTGGATGGATTTGGATAACAGAGAGATGAAATCTCTCCAGTTTTACTCGGGACCAGGACCAAGATCAGCATGAACAACTACAGCAGTGATAATCACTCAGTCATATACCCTACCAATGTAATGTGATATAAATCCCCCATGACTTGTTCCCCTCTACCACTCCCATTCCATCCTGGCCATCAAGCAGTGCCCAGCCTGTGCCCACACAGTGACTGTGTCTGTGGGGTTCCAAATCTGCAGAGGAAGGAGAGGGCCAGGGCTGAGGGCACACCCTGCTCCCACAGGCACCACTCTCATCCTTCCCTGACTTGAGAGGGAACAAACAGCATCTGTTTTATCACTGCAGATATTACAATATGACAGGGTATGGTTGTTATTTCAGTGGAACTGAATCATGGATGAGCTGCCTCTGCTTCCCTCAAAGCAGGCAAGGCTGTGCCTAACTGCAAACCACCCTCGTTGTCAAACACACAGCAGCCTCATTATTCCCGCATAATTTAGGGTGTATCACTTCAGAAGGTGTTTGAGATTTAAAAAGAACAACAAACACAGGTGCTCTCATACGAAGATGAAAGTGCTCAATCAGCAGAGATGAGCAGGGCAGGGACAGCAGTTTGCCACAGTGGCATAATCAACCAGGTAGTATTTTCCTATGGAACCAACACCACAGAAATCATTCTGGCAACCTGGGAATTGTGGTTTGGCAAGGATTTAGCACAAGTTTGGCAGTTGTTTGGCTGTCAGATTTTACCCAAGCCACAGCAGGAGAGGGGGTGAAGTCTGCAGATATTTTTCAGGCTTTTAGCAAGCACTTCCATAATTTTTCTATCAGGACTCCTGTTCATTTAATTATGACACAGGCTAGAGAGTGCTGCTTCTGTTTGTCCCTCTGCAGATGCTGACAACATCACCTGCTCCACCCCAGCAGGCTTGCATGCCCTGAGGATGCCGGCAGCAGAGGCACAGCTCCACTTCAGCTGCCTGACCCAGCTGTACAAGCAAGATTATGTCTTTCTGTGCCTCGTTGGCTTCTGCATGTTCCTGGCTGGCACCATGGTAGCCTGGCTGGCCGGCATCTGTGCTGTCATCTATGAAGTCCATGCCTCAAAGGGAGAGGAAGAGGAGGAGGAGGAAGACACAGCCACTTAGGACCAGCCCTTCTGAACTCCCATCGTGGGAACTCCCTTCCTGTCTGATTTCCCACATTGTCCCACCATAATTTTTGGGTTTTAAATTTTTGGAAGCGAAATAAAACTGCAAGAGAAGGAAGTATCTGTGCTTCAGTTTCACTTGCTGTGCTGCTACCCAGTCTTCTGCCACTGGGACTCAGGACATTAGCAAAATATTTATTTTGGCAGGGTACGAGAGGTGTGCGCATTGCCAGGCATTTCCACTTTCTCCCTACCTTGAGACCACAGAACAGTAGGGACAGAAGGATTGGCTTGAAAAGGTATTGAAATATGGGAAAGGCCCTGAGACTGTGCTGTAGCCATGGAGGTCACCAGGCCCTTCCTGGCCAAAAAACCCAGCAGAGCTTATTGGGATCAGCCTGCATAGCTGGAGCCCCAGGGAATCCAAGAACTTTCTGCTGTGGAAAGGCAAAGAGATTAAAACCAGGACTTTTAGGGGCCCACGATCCCACTGGTCCTTGCCTTCTTCCCCATTTACACTGGTGACAGCAAAAGAACCCTGTGTGCTCCTGCAGCCAGACTGCTTGTGCCTCCACTGGTTTATGAACATTTACAGAACTGGAAAGTCTAGCCCCGGGTTTGTGTCACATAACCCTAAAACTGGAATGTTTTATAAAGTAAAAATATTGCTTACACACTTTCCAAAAATTCTTGGAAATGGCTCGTGTGTCCATGCTAAAATGCCAGGGTTGCATCTACACGGAGATATAAGAAAAGATCCCTCTCACCACCAGTGCTGGGAATTGCCAAGGGAAGTATCTGCTTACATGACCAGCACAACAACTCCACGTGTGAAACACTGGCTGCTTCAGCCCACAGTGCAGGGTCTGGTGAAATAAAAGGGGAAACCAGGAGAGTTCAGCAAGCACGAATTACCAAACTTCGAGCCATTAAACTGTAGACTGCGAATCAAAGCTGAGAGCTCTTAACTATAAAGGGTATGGCAAAATGGATATGGGACAAAGGGTGAGGATAAGGATGTCTGTGTGCTGGGGACACGGGCAGAGCTGCTGGGGGACACCGGCACGGCAAATCACTCCGCAGATCCATACGAATCGCGTCCCACCCCTCTCTCTCAGCAGTGAGACTGATCGCGCCTGGCCGAGCCCGGCCCCGCCT
>VZTX01011068.1:0-21339 GCA_013400915.1 Pardalotus punctatus
CGCCGTGTCCGTGCCGGGCGCTGCGGCAGCGGGGGAAGCGGGATGGCGGCGGGGCCGCGCCGGGAAACAGCGCTTCCCCGGCCCGGGCAGCGCCATGGCAGCCTCCCGCTCCCTGCCCGGGTGTTGGCCCAGGGGTTTTCTCCTGGCCGTGCTGTTAACGGCGGAGCAGTTACACCGTGGATTGGGTCCATTGAGGGGTCTGGAGCACAAGTCCTGTGAGAAGCGGCTGAGGGAGCTGGGGTTGCTTAACCTGGAGGAAATGAGACTCAGCGGGGATCTTACCACTCTCTACAACCACCTGAAAGAAGGGTGTAGCCAGGTGGGGGTCGGCCTCTTCTCCCAGGTAACCAGTAACGGGACAAGAGGACGCGGCCTCAAGCTGCACCAGGGGAGGTTTAGGTTGGACATTAGGGATTTCTTCACAAAAATGGTGATTAGACCTTGGAATGGGCTGCCCAGGGCGGTGGTGGAGTGACCGTCCCTGGAGCTGTTTAAGGAAAGACCTGATACGGCACTTGGTGCCCTGGTCTAGTTGACATGGTGGTGTTTGGTCACAGGTTGGGCTCGATGATATCAGAAGTCTTTTCCAATCTAATTGATTCTGTAATTCTGAAGGGCTGATGTTCACCTGTTTCTTCCACGGTGCAGTTCAGCTGAGAATATCCGCTTTGCTGGTGGGCTCTCAGCAGAGCTGGAGGATGATGACCAGCAGTAGTGTGTATCTGGGAGTCAGGGATTGGAAGCACACGCCTATTAAGTGTGGTGATCTATTTCACCGGCTTATCCTGTGGAACTACATCTGGTGATACAGCAAGTCTCAGGTGTAGCCTGAAGAAATGCTGAGACCATGACCTGGAGGAAGGGCTTTCTGTGGAATATGTTGAGAGGAGAAGGGCTTAGGAAGTCCTGAGAGCAAGCACTGATTCTTCTAATTGTAGTACTCCCAAGTCACCCAGCCCTGAAGATCTTGGCTTTCCAGATTGCCATACTAGTGTAAGAGATAGGATTCAGTTTCTAAAATAATATAAATTGAAGGCTTGTGTTCTGCATATAAACCAGGTAATAGAGGTGTTCCCTATTTTACATTTCTGATGGGAAACAAACCCAGCTCCCAGAGGTGTAAAGGCTTCACATACATATAAAGCTGTTAATTAATGATGGGTTTGTGAGAAAAACAAAGCCTACAGCCAGGTGAGGTGAGATCTGGAAGCGTTGATAGAGCAGTTACTCACCAGTGGGCTGGATCACAGTGAGAAATCTACTTGCAACATATGCTGGTAGAACAGTAAAGCAGATGGAAGAGGACACCAGTGAGCTCCCTGACATGGCCAAGTGTATCAAAGAAACAAAAGAGTACTTGGAAGCTTAGGCCAATGTAGAGTTTACTCACAACTGCAGCAAGGACTTTATTTGTAAAATTTAGGAAGAAGATGAAAGGATTGCAAATAGCTGAGGAAATAAACTATGTATGTGTGCAGTAGGGCTAGCTGGAGAATTTGGGAAAGCACAGACCAACCAGCTGATTTTCTGTTTCTGATGTGCTGACAAAAGTTGCATTTGTTTGGTCTTGGGATGAAGTTTATGCTTAGAAATGATCACGTCTAAAATTGTGCCTTGAATTGAGGGATGTCTTGCTGGGTGGATTAGCACCAAAACAAACCTTGATGCTTCTGTCCAGGTGGTCTTTTTTGTACAGCCTGCTCCTAATAACAAACTGCTGAAGACAGCAGAGCAAAAACAAGAAACATGTTTAGAAAGAGAAAGCTGCTTCTTCTTTTCTTACAGACTTCAGAAACATAATCCACTCTTTGATATTGTGCTTACTGGAATAACGGATACAGAACTGCAGAAATTGCCTTCAGAGAAATAAAAAGTTTCCCTGATGACTGAGAGAGCAAAATGATTGTGTGACTCATGTGCTCACTGATGAAGCCATATGAAAGCATTCTATCCAAATTAAAAGGTTTCTGGTCGGAACAGGAAAGCTAACAGTTTAGAAGATGGAATACTTAATAGGAAGTGGGATGGGCACAAGCATCAGTTGACAAAGGGAATTTAGAAGTCACAATGATTTTAAAACAGATTACCATTTCAGGGTGGGAAAAACCTTAATCTAAAAATAAAGATGGGGTAAAAAGCTCTTGGGACATGAAGTGTAGTAAGCAAAAGAGTGTTTCTGTGACTGCACAGGGAACTATGTTTTGTGTACACGAGTGTGTTGGACATTCTTGGGCTCAAAACTGGTGTAATGAAGAAGTGAGAGTGTGTGGTACTAGTGCAGACTCAAATAAAACGAGTTCTTCAAAACGAGTTCTGAAATGGATCATATTACATTTAGGGAGGAAGGCTGGGGCCCCAGCCACCTTGGTGGGTCTGGGGTGTCAGATTGTGCAGGAGATGCCTCATTGCAGCACAGTCTCATGGTATAAAAGGAAGAGTTCAAGTTTCTCCCTTTGCAGAACAACTCTTCTGGGGGTACGCTGAGCATGTTCAGTTTCTTTTAGATGGCTTATGGAATACCTATTAAATGGTCAATACAAGCATAAAATACACCTGTCATTTTTTATGTTTGAGTTTAAGGAGCAACCTCAGTAAAAATCGTGCTAAAGAGGGATGAAGAGATTGCAGCTATACTTAAATTTCTGACTCTCAGCCCCTTTGTGTAACTGTTCTATTGGCTCATAAATGATAATACATTCTAGCAGAGACACAGAGATTCCAGACTAAAAGTAACACAGGCAATCTAGTTTGGTAGGTTACCCTTTGCAGATACAAATAAACCTTTACAAAATTATTTGACTGTTAGCATGCAATTTGTTTAGTATTTAAAATAATATCAGCCTTTGATGAATTGTAATTGTAATTGTTACTGGAAAATTAGATCCACAATCAAAGGAGAACAGTCAGATTTGATTTCCAGAGCTATGGGCAAGGCTGTGCAATTTAACTGTAGAAGCTGTCTTTTCCTTCTTTCCCCCTTAAAACTGATTATATTATTGTTTGCTGTTGTGTTTTAGATGATGCATAAGAAACAAAAACTGCATTGCAGGCACTATAGAAAAAAATCCTAATGAGGGATAGATAGCAAAAGACAACATTTGGAAGGAGCAAGAAAAATAATAAAGAACTGTCCAGCAAGTATTTTAGTTTCTTCTAGCAAAGAGGCTGAATGCCCAGGAAACAACTCCCAACACCATATCTTTTAGCCCCACAGTTCATTTAGGAAGGACACAGTAGGAAGGAGTTAAATCACACCTTAAAGTCAAAGGGTGAGTTAAAGCACTTCCAGATTGTTCTGTTTATTCTCATGAGAATTCTTTCTTGTACACAAATTCCTTTCCATAGTAGTTTAAGTGATCCATCCTGTCTACAGTGTATTTTAAATAGCAACATATCAGAGAATGGAAGGAGAAGATGGATTTTATATACATCTCTTAATGCATTTCTTTCTAGCCAAAATTGGATGTTTTTCTTCCTAGTTCATCTCTTCAATTCAAAACACAAGATAGAACTACCAATACAGAAAGAGGTTTTGTTGTTCCTGGAGTAATTAACAATATTGGCATGCAAACAATGCCTAAAAGTCTTCCTGAGTAACTGTATGAGAACACATCTTCAGTTGTTAGTCAGCTCTCAAAGCCGCCAAGGCATCTTGGATACAGCTTGAAAAGCACTTAAGAAACACCAAAAATATCATTGCATGAATGGCTTCATAAGTGCTGAATACTGAGTGGCTTAGAAATAAACATGTTCATTGCTGAATTCTTTAACTACTGTGAGTTTTAGTGCTGTCTCTGCATTTTAAGCCACACGTGATCACACCTGTAAATTAATGTTAGGCCGCTCTCTTGATTCTTTGAGTGTTAGACACTTTCAGAAGAGACAAGAGCTTTGGCCAAATTAAAATTAATGGTGAAACTCCAGCAGGGACATACTGACACATAAAAGCAGCGTACAGTATGGCTATTTGCGTATGTGTCTTTAGACAGACTCTTCTTCTGACAAGAAAACCCTTTCCTGATCACTCAGAAACACTTTCCCCTCCAAAAACTATTTGAAGCAAAATAATATTAATTTGTCCTTTTTTTTACTCTTTTTTCCGACAGTAATTTTTTAAAATCCATTTGTAATTTTAAAATATCTGAGTGAATGTTTTGCGTGAAAACATGCAGTCTGTGCACTTAATTTGGCCACTCAGCATTTTTAATTTGAGCCATGCAATTGCACATCTGACTTAAATGGAACTATTTCCTTTCCCTGGCTCCATTACTTGATTTATGGTTTATGGTTCTGTTTTCATCCAAAATCAATTTCAGTAGAATCTTTACCTATGCAGATAAAATTGCAGGAGGAAGTGCTTTATGTTTAAGCTACACATTTGAAATCCACCTTCTGAAAGAATATTCAATAATTCTGAGCTGATTAGAAAGCTCTTGTCCAGGAAGTGGGAGATTCTGTTCTCTTCGTCTCCCAACAGGGTTTTAAACTTCAGCCCAGACTGTGGCTATTAGGAGTAGAGGGGAGTGTTTATCTCCTTTGGCTGAAGTTACTTTGCTTTGTTTACAGGCATTAAAGATTCACCACAAGGGGAAGGGAGCAAAAGCAGGATCTGATGGATTTAATGAGAGTGTGACATTCAGGACAGTGGGTGGTCTGTGTTCTAGTCCTGCTCCAGGAACAAGGCAAATGTGCTCAATATCAATCAGGTATAAATGCATAAAAATACATGTGTGAAGGGACTACAAATCTGTTGTCCCCCTTGCCCACTTAAATTCCCAGCCTTTGGGCGAGTCGCTTCTTCCCATTCTTTCCCTTTTGAAACAAAAATCCAGAAATTTAGTAAGGAATCTCTCTTGGTCTCATATGCATACTTTCATATGGTAATAATACTTTCAGTGATACATCTTCACACATTTGTCTGTATTCTGAGTTCTGTGTCATTTGTTTCCTCACGTTCACATATGTTTCTAACACACCCAGTGAGCTCTTTGCAGGGTTTTCTTTCCAAATTCCTATGAAAGTTTCTCTTGTGCCTGACTCCTTATTGCCTTGTAAGTATGTTGCACATCCTCAAAGTGTCATTATTCATCCCATCTCCTGGTTTATGCTGAAAGCTTTTAAATATGTTTTAATGATGCATAACAGCAATATAATAAGTCTAATAGCATGCTATTGATTTTCATTTGAAACACTGACATTCGAACATTTCAATAGCCTTTTAACAGTGTGTATATTTAATGTGATTCAGACAAGGCAAAACAATACCTCTCTACTAAAAAAATTCACAGTCTCTATTCACTGACCCTCTTTCCCCGTTTCCTCCAATCTTTAATTGCAACCATCCACATTGGAAGTACATAATTTTCAGTGTTTTAAACAAGTGAGCCATAATACTTGGTACAAGAAAATGAAAGGGAAAAGCAGAAAATCGCAGTGTCCAGGCACAGCTTTGCTTATCTGCTCTGATGACAATGAAGATATTAATGATCCACATTCAGTGAGTTCTGCCAGAGAATGTAATGTGTTAGCTCTGGAGTGAACTGCCCAAGCATGCCCTCTACACAGGACTCACACTAACTTAGTGAACTAAGAAACATGAAAAGAAATGCCATCAGCAAACGCACACGTCAGCGTAAGATAACATAGGAGCTCCCTTTTGATGAATAACTCAGTAGTTATATCCTATGGAAGTTTTGTTTCCAGGAAAGGTTTCTGAGAAGCCAATGAGCAAGTTGTGAAGCAGCCATTCACTGCCCTGACCAGCCTGTGTGTGTGGCTACTTGGACATAAAACTAACAGCAGCTTTTCCAGGCTGTACTAGTGTTTTCCTAGTGTTATAAGTAAATACCTTCATCTTCCAGTACCTGACATGTTTTTTTAGAGAGTGTTTACCAAAAATTAATACGGGTCAAGTTTACATCAGGTATTAAACTTACCCTTCTGTCTTTTCACACCATCATTCATATTGTTTGCACATCAATCATCAGCACAGCAACATAATTGTGCATGACACTCTCAAGATATTAGGAAATACAGTTTCTGCCCTGTGGGTTGATTGAACATAAGGTGATAAAGAAAGAGAGAAGAGCAAAGGACCAGGGAAACAAGGAAGATTTATGCTTTTGTGAGGTCTTCAGTTTGCTTGCTTTCCCAGTGTATAGTTGTTGGTTTGTAGCCACATCAAACAAGAGGATCATCTGACAAGTCACGACTCACACCTCATTACAATTGCATATAATTAGACAGGGGTTTTGCTATCGAGCTTAAAAAAAAAATCAGCTGCTTTCATTATTATTTTTTTCAGATGTTTTTTCAATCCATGTGGTTTTCTTTCAAGAAGGTGGTGCAAGTAAGGTCAGGAGCAAATTTTCTGAGATTAGGTAAGTAATTTTGAAGTCTGAGATGCTTTTTGAATTATTAGTAGTTCCCAGAATATATGTTAGACTGAAACTATGATACACAATTTTCAGAGGTTACCTAAGAAATTCAAAGCTTTTTATCAAATAAGGTACCTAAGACAGGCATGTGCACATGTTCTGTTGTTAAAATGTAAGTTCTATTTCTGCCCATACCAGAGATGTTCCTAACTAGAAACAGAGAAGGGCAAGAAGACCATCTTAGTCTATCTTGAATAAATGGTGATAGTAATGAGCAACTCTGCTGAAAGCAAATAGAGCGGGGCATGGATATTAAACCAGTCAGAGAAGAAATCTCTTACGCATATAGTTAGAAATTCCTGTTGCCTTTTTATTTAAGATAGGTCACATGCATGGTCTCCCAGAGGCACCTAATTCTCTTGGCTAATGGTGGAACGATTGTAGAATGATGAGCTCAGATGTCTCATTTTTGACCTCTAAGTTAGGGTCAGTCCCATCCCTGGGGAAAGCAAGATCAAGTTTGACACCAGGTTGAGGTTCACTCCTGGTAAGAGCCCCAGTCATACCTGCAGGCAAGATACTTGTTCCTTTCCTAATCTTCCAATGCTGCGTTGCATCCCTTTTCCCCAGGTTGTGCTGGTCTTTCACATTTTAAACATAAATTCTTCAGGGTGAGGACTGCCTCTAATGACTGTCCTCAGTACAGCAATTACTGGGACTGTGAAGTATCCCTGTAATGGAAATTCTGGCATGTCTCAGGAAGAAGAGGCTTCTGTGCATAGGCAGTTGAAGCAAAAACTAATGGGTAGTGCAAAACCAAAGGAGTTGTACAATACAACTGCTTCTTTCTGCCCACCTGCCATGGCAGAAGTCCCCTGTGGCTCCTGCTGTATGAACCATTCTCTTCTTTTGATGTTACTTTGGCACTTGGGTCTTGTAACAATCGGAAGTTTCTAGAGGATGTGGAACTACTTTGTTCCCTGTCTGTTAAGCACGACTGTAAAAGCCCAAGTCCTCAGTGCTGCCAGTTCAGTGAGCCCAAATGGTAGTATATTCAAATCTCAGAAGCAAAAAGCATTTTATATACAGCATGAATACAAAGGACTTACAGCTACAGACTGTCACAGAAGCCATGGTTATAAGGAGGCCTATGACACTTTCAAAGATAACAAAATATCTAGAGTAAATTGAGGAAAGGAAAAATTTAGAAGATGCATAAGTGCTTCTTCATCTTACACAATCTCTTAATGATGGATGAGACCTTTTTGGGGATTATTTTCTCTGTTGTAGCTTGTCTTGGTCACCATCAGATAGGAATTTCTAGACCATAAATCTGGACATAAATATAGCAATTTCCATGTTGCTCACTTACACCTGAGACAGTCTGCTGGCCATAAAGTGCACCAAGGGTTTGATCTAAAGCACATCATCCATCACTGGTGCAGTAAAACTGCATTCATTCTGTGGGGCTGTGAAAAATTACCCAACAGGCAGTTGATTTGCAGAGCAGCATACTCATGGGTAATGTGGCAGTGGTGTGCAAGGCCCTGCATTCATTGCTCTGCTCTCATATGTTTAAAAGAATACCAGATTGTGCAATTCACGCACCTCCTGCTCTTCCTTTTAATTCTTTGCTTAAAATCCAGTGCAAACTTCCTCTCTCATCCTGACTATTTATAAGTATACATAGAAACAAATGTTTTGTAAAGATATAAGAGACATTCTTCTTTATTCCCAGGGGCAAATAAAGCCTTTTATTTTTAGCCCAGTTTCCTAAGGAAATGAGACTGATGCAATCACATTGTCTATTTGTCTGTCTATCAAATTTGTCCCCTTCCCCCCTTCCTTCCCCCAATCAACTTCTCACCATTAATTTCTTCCAGCCAGATCTGAAAGAAAGGCAAAATTCTTTCAAAAGTGTTAAATGCACACTAGTTTTATGAAAATCAGTGGCTAGGCCAGAGGAGAGATCTGATCCCTTCCCTCACAGGAGAAGTCCATTGTGGCTGAATTCAGCAGGTGGGCAACAATGGGCTGTCACTTTGGGCATAGCTGTAACACTGCGTGATGCCCATTGTCCCCTGAAGGTGGAAGAACCAGAGGCACTGGGGTGGGAGTTCAGAGGTATTTCTGGAGAGGCTCTCCTGGGTACTTGGCAGTATGTCAGGGGTGGAGAGACATACATGGTGGCAAAGGGGAAGGGACAGAAAGGGGTTGTGGGACATGTGGGATGCAGGGGGCAGAGCACACTTTAAGGTTTTCTTTATACCCCAAAGGGGCTGAATGTTAAGGTCATATTCCGGGGAGCTTCTCAGTGGTGGCTCAAGGAATATGGTGGGAAGTAAATGCGAAGCCAGTGCTAGAGAAGGGAACACAAGAAGTAGTTTTGGTTTTCAGTCAGCTCCTCCAACTTAGTCTGACATCTGCTAATGCCTTCCTAACATCTTTACTGTGATGTTTGAGACTTTTTTTAATGGAGAAATTGACAAGATCATTTAAGAGATGAAGCTTCCATAAGTTCCTCCCTATTCACTAATATGCTGGTCAGCAGATAACATTTAAACAAAGTGATAAGTTCTCTTCTCATAGGTTTGGGAAGCATCTTCTTCTTTTAGGGAATTCCAACAAGTCAGTACTCTAAAAATTCATTTTAAGCAGTATTGGTGACATGCCTTTACTTCAGCTGTGCTACCCTTCCTCACAAAACCCAAGCTACTTTTTTGCCAAATTCTTTCAAGCTTAAATCTGAAGTACCCGAGTCTGGAGACTACTGGATTCAGAACAGGTTAATGGATAAAGATGAGATAAAGATAAAAAAGCAGTGACCCTATTCTGATGAACAATGTAAATAAGAAAATTCTCTCCTCCCCTTTTCGATTCACCTAAAAAAAATTAAATTACAGTCTTCTTAGATAAGATGACAAAGCAAGAATCTGTTGGAGCAGGGAGGAAGAGAGGGGGAACAGGGAGGGGATAAAGGTTCCTGTTCTCCTGCAGGTGCTTACTGATTTTGGACACAAGTCCAAATTTTTTAAAATGCAGTTGGAATGCATGGGAAAAAAAGAAGAGTTAAGAACTACCTACTGCATGAACATCTTCCTCTCACATTCACTAATTGTGTGGTGCACACGAACATGCCACTTGCAGTGCAGAGATAATAGGGGTATTTGGCTGTGTTTCAGGGGTGGGAAGAGAGAGGTGTGACATTCTTGTGGCATCTTTGATTTCTCTTGCTGTCCTTGCTTGTCTCCAAAGACTGACATTCTTAATTGACACCCTTGCAGAAGATGTGAAGGTGCAGAGTGCTGTTAACACAAATGGCCCAGAGCACACAGACATCCAAACAAGTTTGAAGGCTGAGCCATTTTGCCTTCAGCAACTGAAACCATTTTGCAAATATTTAATATATAATTAAACCTTCTTTTCCCATCAGGTGATCTGACCTCAGCATATAACTTTACACACCAGGACAGAAGATGGTGAGATGGGTCAAATAAAGTAATAATGGGCAGAAACTTTCTATTTGTTAGTATACTGTCGGAAATAACCTGAGTCCCTTCTCCAAAGAAGAACCCCTAGCTTTCTTCAGGATTCTTGTTTCATGCTCTATGCATCCCATGCTTGTGTCCATAAATGTTTCCCTGTGATCAGCCACCATGTGCAGATCTATGTCCCTGACTGCCAGTCGTTCCTGCATTTCTTGCAAAGATCACACCAAGGACAGACGCATGCAGTCACTGTAGTTGGAAATGTGCACTCTCCCTCAGCCAGCTACTATTTCACATGTATTAGCTACCGGAGCCTGTGGTTTGGCATCAGCACAAACTTCTTCCTATCACAGCATTAGAAGTTGTCTAATCAACACAAAAATGGTTACCTAAGCCTGGCACAGCCTCCTCCTGGTTAGCAGTGGTGACCCATTCGTGTACCAGGCCCCCTCTCTGGTCTATTACAGCAGTTGTCGGTCAAAGCAAGGTCTTCAGAGGGTTCCATGCGGGCAGAGTTCCCTACGCAATAACTCTGTAGCTGCTGCTTATCACCCCTACTCTAGATCTTGAGGCAATTTCACAACCCTGCAGCACCAGAGACCTCATCTGGCAAGGGCTGAGGCAAACAACAGCTGTTAACATTCAACAGTGTCAGCAGCACCATTTCTTTGCCAGGGCCCATCACTGTTAAGTAAGGGTTAAAAAAAGACCACTGTTGAAATGCTCTTCGTGGTCAGAGTGTTCTGTGTGCATCCTTCTGAAAATAACATCACAGTCCAAAACAGGAACAGCTCTTTCAATGGTGCAGGATCCATGCCTGGGCAGCAGCTGGAGAGGACATGAGAGAAAAGCTGCATCAGAAGTATTTTATTTTTAGTAGTTTAATAATGGACTAGGAACGTCTGTGAGGTGGAGTTGAGGAAAGACAAATATGTCTTTTTACAGCGCATGGTGAAACAGTTCCGTAGGTACTTTGTGCTGGTGATACTTTGAAGTCCTAGCCGCCCTCCCAGAACTCCTCGTGTGGACTTGCATCAAGAACTGTGAATCAAATGTGTGCTTTTGGGCAAGATTGCTTTGTCTGGATATCCACACCCACATATGTAAGCCAGGGTTAAATCCTACTGTAAGAAATGGGCAGAAGTGTAACTTAGCAGAGCTGCAAATGTGTGGCAGAACTGAAAGCAAAGAATCGAATTTCCTGAATCCCCGGGCTGCTTTGCAGTCAGAAAAGGGCAAAGCAATAACACTCCTACATTGATTTCAGTTTCTCCATTAGCTCACTGGTTTTGCCTTGTAGGTATATGAAGTACCTGTATGGATGTACACATACCTTGATTTTTGTAGGTATGGTTTTTGTCTTTAGATGACATGCCCCAGCAGGCTCCTCAGTTTACAACATCCTTCATCTGGCCAGGAGTTGCTGCAGCTTCCACAGGCCATGCCAGGGCAGAGTAAATGCTATGTCCCATTGGCACAAGGCACATGGGCTGAGAGCCACTTTAGAATAGTCCGATAACATGGCAATACTTCAGAAAATGCTGTTTTGTTGAGGTCCTGAGTCTTCTTGCTGGACAACATAGACCCTTCTGAAACAAGCCACTCTGTCCTTCAGAAGATTTAATCTGTACCATGAATGGAGCAACTCTCATACACCTACCACTGTGAGTATAACCTTGTAAAAAAGAGCATGGAGAAATGTCAATAGCGTGCTTAGATAAATGGTTTCAACTGGAAAAAGTGAGTTTGCTTAGTGTGGTTTATTTATGATCTGAACCCTGAGAGCATTTAAAATGTCTACTTGATCAACAAAAGAAGAAATCACTCTGTATTTACACAGTCTTGTAGCAGCCTTCCCTTTCCCAGTAACTCTTAAACCTGTGGCTATTTTCAGCCAAAGGAGAGAGAGAGGGGTAGAGGCCTGGAAGAGATGGAGCTGTACAATCTCCATCAGCTGGAGACCTGGCAGAGGAGAAGGGCTCTGCCATGGAGTCTGCCCTCATTTTTGCTGCCCACTCTCAACTGTAACCAATTTTCCTGCTCTGACTTCTTGGCCATTCTGCTGCTGTGTCAGACCAGCTGGCCCCAGCAGGGAGGCTTTGGGAGGTAGTCTGAACCACACTGGGAGGAGGGGGAACAGGAAGCATTGCAGGAAAAGGGGACTGAAGATACAAAGGCAACATGGGGACATGGAGAGAGGGTACAGGGAGACTATTTCAGTAAGGGAAGGCAAGAGAGCAGAGGCTGTTACAGGTTTTTCTGTTTTTGCTGCCTGCTAAATCCTCTTCTTTGACATGTGAAAGGAATGTGAAGGTGCAAGACAACAGGAATTAATAAATAAACAGTAATAATCAGTGCTTTTCAATTCCAAGGGTTTTATAAACATTAATGAACCTTCATGAGCTGTTGGAGAGGTATTTAAGCCATATTCCATTTTCACAGATAAGGAGATGAAAGCTCTGGCTCAAGTCCAAAGTTTTCAAAAGCAGAAACCACTTTTAAGAGCTGTCCTTGATGCTCAGCACCAAAACTCCAAAGGGATTGATTTCACAGTTGCCATCAATGTTGATTATATGCTATTTACTTCTGCAAAGCTAGGTCTAAACATGTACACTCAAAAGCAGCAATATGTTCTGAAAATTCAGGCTCTGTAGGCCTGTTGGGTTTTCCAAAGTATATAAGGAGAGACTGGTTTATGGGAGAAATAGATATATGAAAACATTTATGTTTTTTACTATTGCACCACAAGGATGGAAACATAGACTTTGCAGGCATAAGACACTTAGAGAAAGGACGAAGTAAAACAAAGATTTAAAAAAAAAACAACCTTCCAAGAAGATCCATTCCTGTGTGCAAAAGGGAAAGGAAGCAGAGCATGTTTTCAAATCTTTCTATATCTCCCATAAAGACCAGGCAGATGGTTTGTGTGCATTTGTGTAAGTGTGTGATGAATATTTTATTCCTGAAAGGAATAGAAAACATGAATGTGTATGTAGTCACCAGCTTCACTGAGGTGAGGAAGAAACAACAGGACTTCATTAGAAACCATGTGATTTGGTAGTCCAGAAAAGAAAAATTATAGCAATATAATAAAAAAAGGGAAGAGAGTGGTAGGTTTTTTTTAAATTATGCATTCCCAATTTTAATTGTTCTGTGGCCATGCAAAGAGGCTTAAAGGTGGTGAAAAAGTCTCCAAATTCTGTTAAAATGGCAGGTGTCAAGTTTAAATTAGCCAGCAGCCAAAACAGGAGGAGATCACAGAGCTTTCACACAGAATATAGCAGTCATGTAGATGCAGAAATGCAGTGCTGATCAAAGACAGCAGGTTCAAACCCAGTCCTAGGCATGTGCAGCACGATTCCTACCCAGCAATATCAGCCATGTACCAAGCACAGTCTCAGCATAGCTTTGAGTGTCACGGCAGATCAGTGGGAAGATGTAAGAATCGCAATAGAAATGCTCCTTTGGGGATCACCAGTGCATAAAAAAGAGGAAAAGGTTGCCAGAAAAAAATACATTAAAAGGTGCCTCAAAGGCACTCACATACACATTTGAAAACTTGTCTCAAAGCGCTGACACTTCTGCGATAACCAGGCTTGTGCTGTGACACCGTTGCCACTCCTGCAACTGAAGCTCCCCACAGGTATTTCAAATCCTCAGGAGCCGAGCAGAAGTGGTGGTTCCTCCCCACACCTCCTGCTGTGTCACCATACCCAGCACCAGCAGCACCGGCAGCACTGGCAGTGCCAGCACACTCCCCCTGACACCTCTCGGTGCTAATGTGGTGCTGAGCCCCTTGGTGGAAGGTGCTGACTGTCTGCAGCTGCCAGACAGGTGGGCAGGATTCACAAAACACCAGAAACTGTAGAAATGTATGAAGCTTCACACTGGTTGTAGGGTTCCTGTGTGCACAGGGATATGACAAATCCCATGGAACGGGAGTACGGCATCAGACCTTGTGGCACACAGGCAGGATAGAGACCATAATGACTTTAAGGGAATAAAGTGCTTTCATGTGTTTCTGTTCTGAAACTCTCACGACGCATCTCTGACTGAGAAAAGGACACTGTTAATTCATGGTTTTAAAAGGCCTGTCCACACAAGTTGATATACCAGGAGATCAAAGGAAGAACACGGTAAGCAAGTAAAGGAAATTTTCAAAAGAAAAAGAACCCCTGGTTCCAAGTGCAGCAAAGAAAAATGAAACTCTTTCAGCTTCCTAGGCCATAGTTTTAGCTAAGGCAGATTGTACCTAGATCCACAAAAGACAGCTATGGTAGAAGTAGCCCCAGTAGCAAGATGGAGCACTATAAACAATGCTGGCATACTTTTAGAAGTGGTTTAGGTTTGGGGTTTTTTATTCCCAAAGTCACTGAAGTATTGCTGAACTCCTGAAGACTTTCTGATCTTGGAGGATGAATTAATATGGGAATTTTGGATCAGGAAACAGCCCCAGAGGAAGCTGCTGCTAATAGAAGCTAACTCTGGCCATTCCACTTCAGGCTTCCTTTGAGACTGCCTAGAACAAGTGAGTGCCAGCAGCTACATTTTTGGTAGCGTGTTAGGGCAGCAGTACCTTTTTCTTATTAAGGTCATTTGCTATTGCTGCTAAAACACACTGTTCTACAGAAAACTGCAACTAGAAAATGGGCAGGTCGCAACCCCTGTTTAGGAAGGTTTGTCCTTTCTGCTCTCGGCTTTTCACCTTGTCACAAGTTATGGAGCCTTTGCACCCTTACTTTTGATTCTGTCTTCTAAGTTCCTGGCTCTGCTAATTCACTCTATTGTTCAAGGTCTTGTATCACCAAGTTTAATTCATGACATTACAAAAGGTAGAAAGATAGCTGCTTGATTCATTCTCCCTAAAGAGTGCCAATGCATTTTAGAAGGCCAGCTCTTCCATTCCCCCTACACTGCAGTGACTATACCAAGCCAGAAATAAATTGTATTCTTGGAATGCAGTTTCGTATATAGGGCTGGCCATTCATCTTCCTTTGTACCAGAATAATTTTAGTGTCTCATCTCAATGTCAAACTGGGTAGTATAAAGAAATCCTGAGAGGATGGGGTCTACCCATAGCTATTCATCTTGAGAATGAAAATGCCTCTGAGATGAGGGGTCAGGCCCCTGGAGGACGGGCAGGGAGGGTATCCTGGGTGGTAACTTGAGAAATACCTTCTTCTTTCCATCATAACAGAAGTCATCTACAGCATCTCCTCCCAGCTTCCCAGGATCAATACCACTGTGATGAACAGAGGTCTTCTGCACCTACTGAAGGTGGGGAGGAAAGCTGCTGTGACTCAGCTCTGGCAGAGTGCAGAAGCATTATTAAGGATTGGTGTGGAGGGTGTCAAGTAATGGGCAAGGCAAGACAAGGTCACACTCCCCTCCGTCCTTTGGAGAAACAGTGGCCATGAATCCCCTGCCTCATGGTTTCCTCTATCACCTGCGTGCTCTGCAGGGATCTGTTGTATGTGAGTAAAGGGCTAAGAGATTGTTTTTTTCATCCAGTGTTTTGGAGAACTGGAAGTTTCGTGAGACAAGAAAAATGCTGGGGTTTACTGCCTTAAACCACATGTATGTATTATTTTAATCACATGTCCTGAGACAGGCTGTTTTCTTAGGAAATGTTTGTTAAACACCTTGAAATGTGGTAACCTTTCCAGTGTGGTTTCCTGGGAACTGTGTGGTTCCCAGGAGAGGTTTGACAGTCCTAAATTGCAGAAGTGGGTTTTGCAGCTGGAAGTGAGGAAGTGATGCTGGAAGTAAAATAAGAAGTGGAATCAGCAGCACAATAATTTTGGATATTGCTGTTCTATTGCTGGTACTTGAAATATAAAAATGCACATTATAATGTTATTGACAGGGAAAAAGCAATGAAATATTATTGCATAAAACTGAGTCAAGACTTCTAATGTGTTTTTACAGTGTTGCCTGTAACTTAATTACACTTGCTCCTGACAGTGTATTATATCTTCTTATATCTTCTTTATTGCACAGGCATTAATTTAAACCAAGATAATAAATGAAACCTCCGGAATTAATTACAGGTTGTAACAGTATGGTTACTTTGCTAGAACAGGCAGGAAGACAAAAACATATGGACCCATAAACATTAACTGGCTTTTGCAATCCAGCCATTACAGGAGAAAGACAATGAGGATTAAATTACTTGGAGATGTAGCTCAGAATGCTCAGGCAATTTTCAGTGTTTCTGAAACTCAGCAGTTCTCGGTGTGGAAGACCTTGACTACTCCATTTCTGTGGCCCTTTCAAACCCAAATGCATCTTGTGTTTGAATCTGTTCAAAAGATCTAAGCTTAAGAACTGCTTTTACAGATTCCTGGGATCTGATTTGTCTGGCAGGAGGGGTCTTTGCAGTGCTGTTTCAATGGAGGCATGCTGCCAGGATTTGGGATCTGCGTGTGAATTACCATTATTTCCCTTTGGGCCCTCTCATTTCTGCCAAATTTGAAGTGGACTTTCTGTGAGTGAGAAGCAAACATGGCCCCATTCCAACAGCACAATATCTGGGAGTGTCTGACACAAAAAAACCTTGCAGAGGAGCCTTTCAAAGCATCTTTAAAAATCCCCTCTTCTAGGGGATTTCTTCTGGAGAAAAAAGTCATTACTTCGGTTTAGAAGGCAGAGGGTATCTTGTTTGGTTGCCTAATCTTTCTGATGACAGAGTTACATTAGAAAGGAACTCCATCAGATATGAAATTATTTACCTTATTCTCTTTATAAAATGCAACTAGTCTGTTCCTTGGTGCACTATTCATGGTAAAAACTTTCTGATCAATATGATTTGCTCTAGGAAGCTTAGTACTTAACCTAACCTTTCCTTTTTTTAAAAAAACAACACCCTCTCTTACTGCAGTTAGTGAATTACCTTTTTAATGCAATAAATACATCCTCTTCTTTGTGTTTAACACACTGATACTTGTAGGCCGCTATTTTGCACTTCAGTTGTCACTTTCAGCTGAGCTACACATACATCAGACTGCTGCAACATGAGCTCACAAATCAACTCTAAACCCTTAATAATTTCTGTTGTTGTTTTCTTAATATGCCTCCAATAGATCTACATTTTTCAAATACTGAAGTAGTCATATCATAATAAGATATATCAAGAATGGTCCCAGTAGACTTTTGTAGAGGAGGACTGTTACCGACCTGGTCTCTGATGGGGATTTGTCTACACAATGCAGGAAATGTAATCCTACACTATGTGGAAACCCTGGCAGCCTAAGCAGTGGGGGATTTTGGATCTTGAGAGCTCTTTCAAGAGTGAGCCAGTGCCTTGAGCAGCATGCTGAGTGCTTAAGGCTGCCACTGGGCACTGCCCAAATGTGTCATTACATCTGTCCTTTGGTGTAGGTAGGAGATAAGGTCTTTTCAAAATCCAGCAACATATCAACATGGTGAATCTGCAGACTTGTGGCTTCATTTCCTCAGAAAAATCCCTTCTGTGCTCTCAGAGTGCTCAGTGGTTTTCAGCCAGGGGGCTGTGGATCTCTGCATTGGCAGATGGCTCCAAGTGGACATGCCACTAAGAAAATTAAATGTATTGATGCCTGCTGTCAGCTGGTCTACAGGAGGCTGAAGCTGCAGTGGAATACTTCTGGGGATGCAAAAAATAAAGGGTTGAAAACAGCAGCTGTTGATTAATCTCTGTGAGGTGCTTTTTTTTCCTGTCCCCTGAAATAAGTATGTTTTAGTTATTTTCTCTAGATGTATTAGCCAGCAGTTTGAATTTCCAATGCTATATTCACTAATATGTATTATTTCCCTAGCACTCTGAACATTATTTCTCTGCACTCACTGCTGCCTCTGATAAGTCCAAACCCAGGATCATCTGAGAGTTTCAGCAACTCTGTCTTGGGAATTGAATCAGTTCACTGATTAGGGTTTTTCAGACACTAGAAAAGATACAAGGCAAAGAATCAAAACTGGAAACATGGAGATGATTGGACTGTGCACCTGCAGAATACTAGCCGAATTCCAGCTCATTTTTAAAAAAGTATAAATAAATTAATCTCCATCTTTAGGTTCTCATTTCATGACAAATGCAACTGACTATCCCTACAGTCTCCTGCCTGAAAGATCAGCCTGTTTCTTTCCCTCAGTCCAGGACATGCATTTTCACCCTAGTTTTCCTGCAGTCACAACATATCTAAGGAACTAACCTAGCAAAAACCACTTTAATTAATAGAAGTTTTCAACTAGTTTAACTAATTAAAGCAATTCACTACAGAAAGTCTGACAGGGGTCAGGGAGGGAGCATGGACAACCTGTTCTTGTGGCAGCCCATATGTGCATCAGCTTCAACAATGCACCTGCAAGCCCTGGAGCCTATCACACAGCACTGCATACTCACAGTCTCCTAAGTTTGTTCAAGTGTTGCCAGGCCCCCTCTGATGTAGGCTGAAAGGATCAGCCAGGCAGGAGGCCCAGAGCACCGTGGCTGCCTCTTTCTTGCCAATGGAAGCATCATTCATTTTATGTACAGGAGGAATCCACCTTCCCTGAGCACCTCAGTGACATCGAGAATAAAAATTATATATCTGTTTGATGGATGAAAAATATGAAGCCGTGTGAAGTTAAAGTGCATGGCTAGTGCTGGGAAGGCAGTCAGTGGCAAAGGCAAGAAAAGAAAGCAAAGTTTTTCCTGTGACTGTTCCCTATGCCATCTATACTCCATTTCATAGAGGCCCAGAATCTCTGCAGTTTATTCTGAGTATGACTGATGCTCTAACATAATGGCAGACTCCCTGGCTTGTGCTACTTGTACTGAAATTTAAGAAAGATACATAGCATCATAAATAACACAAACACAGTCATTTCAGAGTGCATGCTAAGGGTGGTATAAGGCCAGAAACCTCATTTTCTTTCTGTTCTTTCAAATACATCTTCATTTTTTTAAAAGTTATTTTTCACCAGTCTACTACCCTTAAGTACCTTCATGCAATTGAGTAAGGTAGTCCTATCTTTTCTAGACTTTATCAGAGAATAAATAAAAAGGTATATTACTTCTCACAGCACTCTGGTTTTTGTCTAATAATCTACTGGATTCCCATCCTCCCTGGTTTTATGTACCTCTTTAGACCCCAGCATTTAAAAACTATTGCTTCACAAGAGACTTCAGAAGATCATCAGATCATCCAAATCTTGTTCAAATACTGGTTTGTAAATATTCAGTACATTACTGTAGGACTTTCTTCATGAAATAAACTTTTTCTTAGCTGTTGCCAAAGACTGTTTAGTTTTCAGGGAGAAGCTGTGCCTCGATGTCAGGGACTGCCATGCGCAATGCCATATTGGGAAAGAAGGATGCTCCTGCTTTCAGTAGGAGCATATATTACAATATATATTACAAAGTGCTTTGTTTTACTCTGTCATCCTGGATCAGTTTTCTCTCATCTCATCCATCCCCATTTTGCCTGTCTGAAGCCATTTCTCAGAGATTCTTTATTAATTATTTTCCACCAGTTCTATGTGTTGGAAAAGCATTTAAAAAACGCTTAAAGCTTAAAAAGCGTGAGCGATCCCATTTTGGTGGAACAGTTTTTAGGCCAGCTTGGATGTGGTTCTAAAGCCCATGACACTGAAGGAGTGCTGTAGGTGGGGTTCAACAGACACCTGTCTCAGGATGTAATGAACAAAGGCAGATATGCATGACACTGGATCCTCAACTCCTTTACCCTTTTGCGAACTCTCAAGCTTAAAAGCCCCTGAAAGATCAGCGGCTTGCTTGGTCCTCTTCTCAATTATGTCTCAAATCAGCCTGCCCAAAACCCAATACCAAATGTAAAAAAATGCCCCCAAAACAGTAATTAATATTCAAGTACCTGCAAAGGGAAGAAATATTCACCATCTCACTTCACGGAGCATTTAAACTTTCAAGACTTACATGTCTTCAGGATAGTTTTGGGGGCAGGGGAAATCTCTGAGCTATTCTAATCCTGCAAGAGCATTTAAAGTAACTTCTTCTTAAGCTCTCATTAATTTTTAATACATTATTATGTGGACATCCACCTTCTTTTGGCAGCTTTTATTTTTGTATCAGACAAGTAATACAGTCAAAGTGCTTGCTTGCTATTATGTATGGAAATGAAATTATTGCTTCACATAGAAATTGTAAAGAACACAGATCAACACGGTGTTTACCAGATTGCACTGAGTACAGAATTTGGACTACTAAGTGGCCACTGGCAGTTGCCAGTAGTCCACTGGCAACTGGAAAGTAGTCCACATGGACACCTTCCATTTCCCGGCTAGTAATTACTGCTGGCTGTGCTAAGTAGCACACTGCAGCATCGGTACCTTTCAAAGAGTTGGTTCACATTTCGTGTAACAATAGGCAGAGGTTGGTAAAGTAAAGCTCTGGTGTTTATCCTTAATCAAAGTTCTCTACTTAGAGGGATCTTTGCTGAACTTTAGGTGTGATTTAACCCACAGCAACTGAGGTCTTTAACCTAGAAGAGTGAGGTTTAGCAGTCTGCTAATTCAATTGTAAAGAAATTATTTAGCATTTGCAGTTAACTGAAAAGGAATGTGACTGAGAGAAAGTACACTGGTCATGTTTTAATCACAGAATAATAGAAAGTGTTGTGTTGTGAAGGACCTTAAAGATCATCTAGTTCCAAACCCCCTCCCCCGGGCAGGAACACCTTCTATTAGACCACACTCAGAGCTCCATCCAACCTGGCCTTGAACACTTGCAGATGAGGCATCCACAGCTTCTCTGGGTGCCCTGTTCTAGTATCTCACCACCCTTATTAATGACAATCTGTGTTAATAAAAATGTAAAATACAGTGTCAGAGGATTACCAACATAACGTGATGCAGCAGTAACCATTTGTGTAGGTTCACAAACGATCCTGCTAGCAGCTCGACCGCAAGCAGTGCCAAATTATTTCTTAAAACGAGAAAAAACCACGAACGGTAAAATTAAGATTCTGACTTTTCCCTTGTGATACGAGGTTTCAAGCACCGACCTTCAAACATCAAATAAATAGCTGCGGGCTCACGCTTTAGGCTTAGATCTAGAAGGAAACAGGAAAGCAGAGCCTCCCCCAACCTCTCTGCAAGGCCAAGACACCCTTTCCTTCCCGTTCTCCTGACGGCCCCGGCGGCAAGGGCCTGCGGGGCACATGCCGGGGGCGCGGGACCTGACCCAGCTGCAGCGGGAGCCGCCCGGCTGTGGTCCCGGCGGCAGGGCATTCTCCAGGACCCGGGGTACCGCGGGAGCCCAGTGTGCTGTGTAGGGCTCGGGGCGCCATGGGACCCCCGAGAGGGAGAAGCTGGGCCCCCCTCCTACTCCCTCTCCCTCCGGCCGGACACGCCGCCGTCCCCCCCGTGCCGTATCCCCGACAGCGCGGAGCGGCACAGCCACCGCCGCACAAAGCCCGCAGCTCCGCGGGGAAGGCGGCCCGTCCCCGGGCTCCGCCCTCGGCCCCTCCCCGGCGGCC
>VZTX01011068.1:21363-82408 GCA_013400915.1 Pardalotus punctatus
CCGGCGGGTCGGGCTGCGGGAAGCGGGAGCGGCCTCTTTGTTCGGCCCGTGCACGGGTGGCCCGGCTCGGCGGTAGCGCGGGGCGCCGTGGGTCCCCCGCCGCGGGCTGTGCGGAGGCAGCCGCTGGCCGGGCGGTGGGGGCCGCCCCGGCTTCCCCCGAGTTGCCTGGGGAGCAGCTTCGCGTTTCTGTAGCCTTGAGCACCGCTGAAGCCACTTTTGTTGTTACTGCCCCGCGCTCCTCTCCCGATGGGTTTCTCAGCGTGACTAAGGGCGGGCGCGGAGCCCGTCATGAGGTGCGGAGCCGGTGCCCGCGGCCGGCGGATGCAGCTGGAGAGCCACTGGGGGCTGCAGCCCGCGAGACTCGGTGGAGGTCCCTGGAGCCGGCGGTGAGAGGTGGAGGGATGCTGGGGGCTGCGGGGGGGCACACAGTGAGACGTGCCACCCGTGCCCCCCCCTCTCCCCGGACCGGCCGCGACCTGCGGCTCGCCTCCCTTTTCTACAACGTGAGCTGTATAAATTCGTATAGCACTCCTGGCTTTTGAACGATACATGGCATTACGGGGAGGGGGTTGTTAATTCAGTGTTGTGGAAAAGTGCATTCTGTCTTATTTGTTGCATTAATTATTCTCTGGGCTATAGTGGCTGTAGAGCTGGCACGTTATATCCATGTGGAACTCCAGATACGTGTAGTGTAGGATATATACGGAGTAGGATCGCGCTCTACCCTCGCAACAGTGTGAATCCGGGAATAACTCCAGCCAAAATGATGTGTTGGGCTGTGCTGACGTTGTAGCGTGGGGAATTTGGGCCAAACTTTTGGTTCAAAGACAGAGCGACTGAATTCAAACAAACAGTGCTCTGGAGAATTAATATTGTTTAACAATGTAGTTCTTACTTAAAAGCAGATGAAGCTGTTTTGAATATTACAAAATGAGAATTTTTAATGGTAGCTTATATATTGAAAGGATGATCAGGTATTTTCAAACTCACTATTTTCTGTGGAGTTTAAGAAGCTGCGTTACGATGTTTGTTATTTATTTTCATTTTTTTTTCCTTTTATTCCTGAACCTTGCCATTTGATAATACTGCTTTCTGCATTGTTGCTTTTTTTAATTTTTTTTTTTTTTTTTAAACCAGAGTTTATCCTGCCTGTGCAGAAGGTGCACAGAACTGAAGTGTGGCTTGGTAGATTGCGTCCTATCAATGTATCACTAATGAAATGGAAGTTTTGCCAGCGAGTTAAATGCTTAACCTCCTGTTTTCTTCTGCCTGCCTCTGTTGAAGTCAGGCCACTCTTTTGTGACAGTAAAGGCGATGTGGATTAATTTTCAGAGTTAAAAATAGCCGTTTACAGCTGCTTGATTTGGGTCCAGGACAACCATGAGGTTCAGTTTCACAAATGTTAATGCTTTGTGCCTGAGCTTTTCACTATAGAAATTTGCAAGCTTAAACCAAACAAACTGCTTTTCTCTCTGGTTAAATTTCAGGTGAATCATTTAGCAGAATCTACAGTGCACAGGCTTGCTCGAATCTCTTTTGGCTGGCAAAGGAGAGACACTCCTGTCTCCCACATTTTCCATGGGAACTGTACATTCTAACAGTCTCTTAAACCATTTGGAAACCTTTGTATTTAGAAGGGCATAGAAATTTGAGTCCTAAAACCAAAGTGCAAGAGTTACAGAGCATTAAGCGTAGCTGGGGTTAGATGGATAGTGTAATTTTTTTTCACAGTTTTTACTTGCAATGAACGAAATGGAGAAGTGTATTGAGAAGTAGCAAGGCTTTGCTGGTGTTTGTTTTCAGTGCAAAGCTTACCCCTGATTCTTGCTTTACATGACTATAGAGACACTTAATTAGTAGCTGTCTTTTCAAACTGGCTCAGGGGTAGTAAAGCTCTGCCATATTTCAGAGTATGGTCTACCAAGCAGTAAAGCCAAAAATTAGAAGTTTTTGTTTATTTTACTGGGAAAGCAAAGCTTAAGTGAGAACAATATCCATATCTATTTTTCCTTTAATACCTTGAGCCCTGGCCGATTGCAGTTACATTTCATGAAAAGGAAGAAATTTCTGAGATGTCAAGATCCTGTACCTGAAAGTAGGTGCCATGGTAAAAGAGAATCTCATAGCTCCTCCAGGGAGGAGGAGGCTGTGTATCCTCAGGCTGTGTTAGACCCATGTGAGATCAGCAGAATGAACCTTCAGAAGATTAGATTTCATAGGAGTGTAGATGGGGCAGCAGACCACCCCTGATGTAATTTGCTTTCAGCAGGGTGGAAGGGTGTGATGCCTGAGCTGCCCTTGTGCGTGTTGCCACAACATGATATTTGCACTGAACCCCTGTGAGGACATCTGTTTTATGGCCCAATTCCTATATTTGCCTGTCTTTCTCCTAGGACGCTTCTTTGTCCTTACCAGCGCATTTTAACTATTAGGTAAGAGTAAGTTAACACAGCTGGAGGGTGTATTTTATGTGAATTTAATTCATGAAGAATGCACTCAAGACAATTTCTTACACAAAAGTGGGTTTTTTTCCATATCTGTGTTTCTTTGTGTTCTGTTTCTGTCAGACTCTGAGCAGATGTTTGTAAGTGAGAGACTGTATTTTTTCCTACTGTTATTTAATTTGCATCCTGGGGCAGTTACCAAATGCACACTGAGTTTGCAAGCAGAGGGTACAAACAATGATGGAGGTTGTATTTAACTCTTCATTATTTGGCCAGTCTCATTCTGGTTTCTGTCTTCTTCAGGGATATGCTTTTTCAAGTAAATATTTAACTTGCCACTTTACCTGGATCTCTACTTGACAGCTCTGCTGGATCAGAGACTTAATAAGGAAATTGAAAATGTTTAGAAATATTTTAAAAAATCTGAATTACCATTTTTTAACTATTAACTGATTTTAAGTTATAAATTTAAAACAATTATTTAGCTCATCAATTTCTTATGATTCTGGGGTTTTCTTTGCCTAAGTGGAGAGCTCTTTAGTGATCCCTACAGAAAAGGCTTGCAATGTAGCTGTGATTAACAGGTCAAAGTTAGTTGTATTTCACGCTTGCCTATATTTTTGGTTCTGAGGTTACATATTAATGATAAGCTGGAGATGACAGTAGTCAAAAATACAGTCAAGTTCCTTGTGGTAAATACTGCAAGATAGTTTAGCCTTTAAGTGAATCACTACTTGAATTTTTATTAAGGGATGTTAAAACCTTCATGCGCCTTCCTCTTTGATTAGTTTTCTATATTTTGACAGGAAAACTGCTTGTTCTGGGGTTTGCTGGGAAGGATTTCATCACAAGTGATGGACTGAGAGTAGTCTTTCACTCTTCCTAAGCAGCTAGTGTTGCAGTTTTTGTTTATACAATACCTCACATTGCACACTCTTAGCATATGAAAACCCACTTAGCAACACTTGTGAATCTTTCCTTTTATAAATAAGGTAAAATAAGACTTTAAAATGAACTCTTTCTTTCAAGCAGCTTTTTATCTTGTTGAGATACAGTGCTTCTTTAAATTCTTGCTTGAAGTAGATCGATAAAAGATTATGTTTTGTTCCTGTTTAACCCGTGTTTTTAATTTAGCTATGATATTTTGCTCTACTATTCTTTCAGCCTCCATTTTCAGCTCAGGGCATTTTCCAAGCTGGATATAGTCTTGCATTGTTTGTAACTTGCAGAGGAGGAACATTTTGAAAGGAAATTGATTTCTTTTTCAGCTCTTAAAAAGCTTTACGGTTCACAACTTTAAATATAAGATAATACCCTGGCAGAAAAAAGCATCTTCTTTATATGAATCTAAACCTTATCATTACCTTAACAAAAATAAATGTGGTAGGCATGATAAATACATTTCCAAGTTCCATCCTAGGATTTAATTCTTTCTTTTAAATAAAATTCTTGCAGGGCAATAGCTTTTGAACTCGTCTACAGAGTACATCTTGGTTGTGAGTGAGAACAGATGAGTTGTGTTATAAGACCTTTCTTCCTTATTTTCCCTTTGCCTGGATGTTAGTTTTATTAATGCGTACAGAGAAATGGTTATTGATAAGCTCTGGAAATTTTTCCTGGAAATTAAAAATCAAAAGATCTTTTGCTGCTCTTTAATACTCTCCTGTCCAAGCAGTCCTGTAATCATTATCAATACCTCAGCTTTCAGTGGCCCTGCATATCTCCCAAGGTCTGAAATAAATAATTTCATAATGGAGTCTGTTTCTGGGAAAGGCAGCAAGAAGACCACAGTGGTTGAGGACTCCTGCAACTCAGATGGGGAATTCATCTAGATTGCCCCTGTTCATTACATCATAGCAGAAGAGGGTCCAAAGTACATGAAGACTTGGATTTTTACAAGAGAATGCACATGACAATCCCCTTAGAATTTTTTACTTTCTGGAGGGGCAAAAGGCAAAGTGAGTAGCATATTCATGGCCTTATTAAAAGGTGTGTCCCAATACAGTCTTCAAAACAGCTTGCCTTTTTGTTTTAAGATATGTTCAGGAGAAGAAAATAAATTAGGCTCAATCTGAGTGCTAATGAAAAAAAACACCAAACCCAGCAAAATACTTTCGTTTTAAATGAAGCAGTTTGAGGAGAAGAAGATGCCACAATACTGATGTTAATAAAGGATATTGGTAATGCTCAGTAATGCTCACTGTCTGCATTCATGGTTTTGTTTCCTGAAGCCTTGCACAGGAGAGAAAGAGAAATAAGCATACTTTATTGAAAGCTTGGACTCATGTCAAAACATTATCTAGCCTTGCCCACAACTGGAATTCAGATCGGCAGGTTTTTTGCCCTTTTTTATCTTTTTATTTTGCTGTTACATTTTTTTAAGGAGAATACATACTTACAAACTCTTTCCCAAGAGGATGGCTTCTCTGTTACAGCATTTGTCCAGGGAGCGTGATCTGAAAGGAAGGATAGGAACAGCGTGCCAGGCTACTGCCTACAAAGCTGGGCACCCCAATTCCTGACCTCTGAGGCCCCTGAGCTGTGTGTGCAGCTCTGGCCTTCTTTGCTTTCCTTTCTGGGGTGAGTTTTTTGCTTTTAAGCACCACTGTGGTGCTGAGATGGCTAAGCTGAAATGCAGGTGCTTGTGTTGAAATGTTAGCAATGTGTTAAGTGCTAATATTAAAGGTGAGGAAGTACCCATGTTTGCAGAGGAGAAGCTGGGTTTTGCCTGCATAGGGACTGACCACCAGCTTTTGCAAGAGTAATCCAGTAAACAGCTACCGTGGCTTTTTATTTGCATGCTGTGAAGGCCAAATGGTACAGAAAAGGGCAGGAAAATCCTAGAATGATTTGGACTGGAAGGACCTTAAAGGCCATCTAGTTTCAATCCCCCTGCCATGGGCAGGAACTGCTCCCACTAGACCAGATTGCTCAGAGCCCTGTCCAGCCTGGCCTTCAACACTTTCAGCATAGAGCATCCACAGCTTCTCTGGGCAATCTTTTTCACTGTCTCACCACCCTCATAGGAAAAAATGCCTTCCCTATAAAATAATAGAGCATATCTGTGGTGGCAGAGGTAATGTAGCGCTAGTTTGGTCTATTCAGTGTTATTTACAGCACACACCAAAAAAGAGAGAGACTTTTTCATATTGCTGCAAATTGTGCCTGATGTCTGAATAATTTATAGGTCTGCAGCAGCTTTTTGTCCATTTTCAGGTGGAAAACATTTTCAGGTATTTTTACTTGTAACATGAGAACAAAGCATTTGGCTCAGCGGCCTTCAGGGCTGTAAAAATAGACTTGGCTTGACCTAGACTGATGGCAGAGGACTGAGATAAACAGCCGTGAGTTCTCTGCCGTGGCAGCATGCCCACCGGGGAAACAGCCCATGGGGAAGCGGCGCTGGGGAAAAAAAATTGGTGCACCAGGGTGGGGATGCCATTTCTACCATTCCAGGAGAGCCAGTGCGTAATTCATCTCACTTCTTCCCTCAGTGTGGTCTTTCCCTATGCATGTGGTCATCCGATGCAAGCACTCAGCATCACATCCAGTGATATGGGAGTCATTGGGACCATGGGACACCAACCTCCACAGTGAAATGCCTGAACTCCCCACGTTTCTCAGGTCCACCTTCCCCAGAGGGTGGCACCTAGGCATAATGATTAAGTAATTTGTTACAATTTTTTTCTGCATGCCAGATTGAAAATAGTCCCAACTCAACAGAAACTAATTTACCCAGTGGCAGTGTTTGATCTGGCAAGGCCTGCGTTGGAAGTAATGTAAGGGCTTGGACATTGAGTATTTCCTTGGGTGAATAAATACTTGGAGCATTAGGTCTTTATGCTGAAATCTAATGTTTTCTGTGCTTATCTGTGAGTGTGGTGAGTCCTTATCGTTTCAAAGGAAACAGAGCCTTCCTACAGCCGTTGGAGGAGTCCTCCTTCATCCTTTTTCTTATGTACTTACCCAAATACGTTTTGCAACTCTTTTTTTTAGGTGGTAGAAGTGTAATAAGAAATACTTTCTAATTGGTACTGTATTGTATCAAAACCTGTTTATATAATTTTGCAAAATTCAAGTAAGACAATGTGGTTGGGGTAAAGCAGAGACATTAAGCCATTTGTCATTAGTGGAATTGCATAACAGATGGTGTTCTTATCCATCAAAGCCATGGATTTTAGGGAGGCCTGAGTGAAAGTAACAACCTGGTAAACATCTGAATTTTGAACTTTTAGACAAATCAAGATGATATGAGAGATCCAGAGATGTCCCCAAACATTTATGTTGGGAGCCACCACTGGCCAACAGCAGCTTCATGCCCGCTGCCCTGGGCTGTATCCTACCTTGGTGCCATTCAAAAGCCTCCACCTTAGCCCATAAAGCCCAGGGTCTGGCATTCTCTAGGTGGGCTGTAAGAGGTGAGGATGGAGATGGCAGTGGTCTTCGTTGCATCTCAGCCCTGGATCTTGCCTTGGGCCATCCGTGGGTCGTGGCTACAAGGGTAGGACTCCTGCATAGTGGGGTGGTTGATAGTAGGAATCAGCTTCATAACACTCCCCTGCCCATCCTTCTCTCAGCAAGGACATTGGCCCTAGGGAGAGCTTTCTGAGATGCCTTGCAGAGCCAGGCAAGCAATCCCTGCTATTTGGTGCTGTCCCAGGAGTGCCTTTTTGCCCGGCTGAGCTTATCTTGGTTGGTGTGAAAAGCAGCTTTCTGTTCCAATTGGAGCACAGGGATGGCAGGGGTAGGGAATGGGTACGTCCACATATCCCTGCCTGTGTTCTGCCTGGTGGTGAGCCGTTCCTTCAGCCGGTTTGCTTGCCTCCTATAGCATGGCTAATTGCTGCCCACCATGGCTATTGTGAGGCTCTAATTGTTTGCAAATCATTGTGGGATGGAGGAAGCTATGTGATGAAGTGTAATTAGGATTCAGGGTATGAAGTGCTTCACTGCCTCAAAGAGCCAAGATTAATTCTGCTTTATTGAAGCTGTTAGTTCAGTTTCAGTGTCCTTAAAAAAAACACAACAAAACAACCCTTAATTTTTATGATCGTCTGAATTGTCTGATTTGTTCTCTTCTCCCAATTCACATGTCTAAACAGCTTAGAGTAATTCTCCATGCTATTAACTCTCCTTGCAAAACTACAATCACTGGGAAACAACCTGTACTGTTAGCTCCTTCCACTTCCTGGGAACAATTTTCTCCTTTCAGGTGAAGTATAACTTTTTTCAGACAGCTGGGCTTATTTTTCTTTCTGCCCTCAGATTTCTCTGGTGGAGCTGATGCAACAAGCAGCAGTGAACTCCCAAGGATGAATTCAAAGGCATGCTCTTCAGTTTTGTACTGGAGCAATGCTGGTCTGCGACCATAATTGTAACTGCTTCAATTTGGTGGTTTTGTCTTACAGAAATAATGTAGTCTGATTGAAAAAAAGAGGATATGAGTACTTAAAACATTATTTTGGCCTGGTATGAGCCACCATCTGCTCTTTTCTACGTCCTTGCAGAGCAGCCCCTGAGCAGTCACTGCAGTCCCTAGAGACCATGTGCCATCACTTTCTTGACTTTGGAAGTGCCATGTGCCTGCAGCCGAGAGAAGCCTCAGCTTTGGAGTCTCTGAGCATCTTTGCAATCTGTTTTGGGTCCTTCTATGGTGGTGCTCCTCTGCCTGTTTTCTTGGAAGGGCTGGTTTTGGCAGATACTCTTAAGTCAGGCATTGTTGCACATCTGTCCAGCTGAGCTGGTCTCAGGTGCAATGGAAATTTCAAGTATTTTCTTTTTTTACCAAGTAGAATTAGGAGAAGTGGAAAGACAGTTTTCTCTCTGCTTCAAACTTCTGCAGCAGTCAGTTTGTTTGTACAGTGAGTAAAGCTGTTCCATAGGATGCTGGAGACACAGGCTGGACTCTGTCTTCTTTTTCACCCCTTTGATTTTGGCAAAGAGGGTTTAAGTGTTTGATCTGGGAGGTTCAGGGCTGTGTGGGAAGAGGTGCCTCTGTGTGTGCATCTGACCTGCTGTTCCAGAGATTTTAAAACTGCTGTCAGAATTTCTTACCAACTAATTGCAGGTACTGCATTTAATTGCTTCTCTGAACTACTTTGGCTTTCATTCCCCGCTTTGTAATGGATATATGAGTTCACGTTAAAGAAAACATCCTGGCTCTGGTGACCAAATGTCTTACTTGAAAACCAAGTAGAACTGAAAGGGTAACATTGCTGAGTTTTGTGATAACTGCAGGCTTCCTTGTCACTTAGATTTAATTCTCCTTTTTCTTCTTTCCTTCTTCCCTTCTTGCCAATCCCCACCNTTATTTTTTGGGAGAGTTTTATTAATGTATTGGTCCCCGACTGCTAAATGATCAGTCCAAGTCATTCTGCCTTGCAGAATGGTTTAGTTTAGCTGCTGAAGTGGCCACCCCATTTATGGGAAGGCATTTGACTAGTTCTCAAAAATTTCCCTTTAAGGCCTTTAAAATACGATGGAAGTAGGTAGAAATCGTCTTGCTATATGTAGATGGTGTCTTGGACTGCCTCTTGAATATTGTTGTAAAAGATGGAAATAACAGATAGTTTTTTAGTTTGAGTTTCTAGTTTGTGTTCAGCTTTACTCACCCTTTGCCCTGTGTCTTGGAAGTTTAAAATAATTTTTGAAATCCCATGTGGATGATTAACAGTGATTTGGGAAAGGAGCCCGCATTCTTCAGCTTGAAAGATATGGAACGTTTAGTAGAAGTTGGTGTTAGGTTAACTTACTGTAAACATGTTCCTTTTCCTAGATTAGTTATGAACATGACACAAGATAAGTTGTAATGGGATGTTTTATTTTTCTGTGGGGGTGTAAGGAAGCATTTCTTCAAAAATGAAGAGTAGTGCACTTTTGATTTGAGAACCTGATCCTTGTAGAAATAGCCTTGATTTTTGTGGGTATGTGTGTGTATGTGTGTGAAGAAATGCTCAACAAATTCATGGTGCATGATGTCCTATTTGTGTTCTATTTGGTTACAGGTTGACCTCTGTTAAGGGGAGACAGTACCTACCTGTTGTAGAATTTGAAATGGTTCCTTGCTAATTTTTATACTTCAATTTATTTCTTGTATTGTATCCATAATATGCGTGTACAGTTCATACAAATGGATGTGCAATTGGAAGTACAACAAGCTTGTTTTACTTGGAGGTACCCAGTTTTCTTTATTCAAGCGACAAAGTATGCATGAAAGTAGATGTTTCAGTTAAATAAAAATTACCAAGTAAAACATGGAATTTGTAGTGAACTTTCCAGATACGTTTTATAAATTTACTTCTGAAAAATATTGATAGATGTTCTCTCTATCTGAAATCTAGCTCTCAGCTAAAGTGATCAGATTTACTGAGGAGAAGCATATAATTTCAGTGGAAAAGTGTTTTTCCACTTCTGTCATCTCCATATTTGTCAAAAATACGCATATTACACCAGATATGCATGCATTCACATTGCATGTGAATTTTAGCCTAAAAATATTCTTTCTGCATGAAGAAACTTGCACCTTTTGAGGAAGCTGCGATGTTCTGTCAGCAGTCTTTCATGGCAGGCATTGTAAACTCACATCTGCAGCTTTCCATAGTACAATTACTGTACAGTTAATTGCTTTTCTTGAAATACTTCTGTGTCTTGGGAGGTCAAAAACAGACAAGAAGTTGGTGAAGTGGCTTGTTAAAGGGGAACAAGTACTCTGAATTTTAAGTTCCTCTCAAAAATCTTGTCCCATATAGGGTGAAAAAAAAAAAAAGGGAGTTTTGAGAAGAAAACCAGAGTAGCAGTTCTCGCTTTTCCTCTTTTGTTTCTGTTTCCTTTTCATTTTTTTCTATTCTGTAGTATAAATGGTTTCACTGTTGCCTGTGTTGTCGAAGAGGTCTGCATTACCCTGACTGAAGGCAGGCTGATGCATCAACATGTGAGCCAGAGGCTCTTAATATAATTTATGTATGCTTGCAAGCCAGATACTCTTTTGTTTTTTAAACAGATTCTGTTTTATAAGAGACCCTTCCATGGAACAAACTGTTTGGACATATTGTGAGAAAGGTGTTTGCTCACAGGCTGGGTATTTTTCAAAGCATGTTTCAAAATGACTGTACTGTTGTTTGGTTTTTCAATGTTTTGATACAAAAGTTATCCCAAATGAATTATGAGGCAACTTACACTGGAAAAAATTTTTCCTCTAGTTTTTGTAATTTTCTTGCTACTGTAGTTTCAACTAAATCATCATATTAGGCCAGAGTGTATATATTGGTGTTGAATCCTTTTCATGCTTCTGCAAATGCACTCTTAGTAATCTCTTTTCTCCATTCTCTACCTCTCTCAGTCTCTCATCCGAAAAATAAAGGAGACTCAACATGGGGATGGGACCCACTCTTTGTGCTTGCCCAACTTTAGCGGTACTTGCTCTTACTTTCCTCTACTGCCCTTGTGTCTCTTCTGCAGCAACCCCATCACAGCCCCTCCTGGCATGGGTGGGACAGGACAGGACTCCCTGTCAGCCACAGCGATGGCTTAGAGTGATTTATGTGTGGGGCTGTTGTGCCCTTGCAAAGCCCTTGAAGGGGGCCAGGCAACCTGGGCTTTATTTGGGCAGGAATCTTGATGGCCACCCTAATTTTTTTTTCTCTTTGTGTCTTAGTTCTGTCTCCTCTTTGTCATCGTTAGTTAATATTTTAGTGATGGGTAGTTTAGACAAGGGAGGTGATTATTTCTTTGTATAGTTGACGGCGAAGTGGGTCTCTTTTTAATTGTTTGTAAGCAATATGGAAATTATAAGCAGAAGTAAACAGTGAGAAGAGGAATTGGGTTTTCTGGTCTGTTATTCAGGAAGGGAAAAAGGAATTACTTTTGCACAGGCTAAGAAGTAAAGCAAAACTTCACAGCTACTTCTGTGCTTTCATGTGTTTTTTCATGGTTTCTGAAAAAAAGAAAAGGTATTTTACAAATTGGATGTTCGTTAAGCATTCTGTAGGGATTTTGGTAGCGCTTGCTGTTAATTGACTTTTTTCCATGACTGTAATGAAATGGAAAAGAAATCTTTCTCCTAGGTCTGTCATCAGGGGCAAACATGCACAGGACCTAAATTTCTTCTTTTTCTTTCCTGTGGTGTCTCAAGGTGTTTTGAAATTTGAAAGTTAAACCCTGTTTTTTTTCTCTCCGTCATTTGATGCTCTCTGGCTGGCTTTAATCCAGCAGTTTTGAAGACTGCACACTGAAGTTGGTGCTGTTTTCTGTGAGCACAGGTGATTTGCTACCTTTCATACCAGGATGAGTTTTTATGCTTTTTTCTTGTAGTTACAGGAAGCATTTAGCAATTTCAGATATTATATGTATTGTCAGTTTGCAAATTCAAATCTCCATTTTAAATAGATGGGTGTAATACCAGGTCACATATTTAAGTGAGAAGCAAACTGCTGATGAAGAGTACTTCACCCTACAGTTTTAAGACATATTGTGTCCAACTTCTGTTTGGCTTTGAAAGCGTCATTGATGGTGTGTGTGGATGCAAGGGAGAAGTACTTAATGTAATTTTCTTTGCTCTCAGGAGGTTGCTGATGCTCTTCCATGTGAGCTTCTTACAACTTCTAGACCAGAAAGTGGTTAAAATGCTGTTTGGTTTGTGTTATATTCAAATTAATTAGTTGTGGTTTGTTGTCCAAGTGAGAAGGCAATTAGGATGAGGACTTTGAAGGTCTCCATTATTTCCATTAATCACTTAGGTGAGGGACTGAAGAGTGCCATATTTAAAACAGCATGTGGTGCCAAGGGCTGGCAAACCTTTTGGAGATAGAGATTAGTTCCTTTTGTCGTGGGTTAATGGTGAAGGAACAAAAATACAACAGGTTGAAAAAGTCACATGTGCAAAGGGAAAATGAAGTATTGCAGAAAAGTTCCTAGATACTCTAGTGACATAAACAAACATGGTAAAGCCATTCCTCACTCTCTGGCATCCATCTCCTTAGGAGATTGTGTCTCTGCAGGATGCACAGGAAAATTGAATGTAACCTTCCCTGAATTGCTATTTGTAAGCACCGTAAACCAATTCTGAGTTGCTTTAACATGCCAGCTTGCAAATCGTGGCTTTCAGATAACTTTCTCATGGATAGCTTGGTTTTGCCTGCTCAGGGGAATGGGTAACAAGAAACACCAGGAGCTCCAGGTGTCCTCCAGACTGGAAAGTCTTTTTTGGGGTCAGCAATTGCTCCAGTTCGTCAAAATGAGTTTGCCTTATTGAAGTCAAGTGCTGATTTACTGTGGGTTACTGCTGCAAGCTCTCTTGGATAGAGTGGTACATATGCAAGATGTAGGAGGTGATCTTCCACTCTGCTTGTGCCTGAGACATCAGTGGCAGTGAATATCAGGTCCAGTTTAGTGTCATGGCTAAAGATAAGCTGGAGAGATTCCAATGTAAGTTCAAGAACAATGAGCTGTTTGAAAAATATGACCCAAAAGGAAGAGATGAGGTGATTGGGGTTTCTTTAGAAAAAGAGAAATCATTAAAGATGAGAAACCATGATGTTACTTTTTCATTATGTCAAGCATTAACATCAAAAGTGCCTGTGGAGAATTACTTTGCATGTTCCAGAGAGAAAGATTAATTTCCAGCAAGAAAGGTTAAGATTGTGGTAGTTGGCATGTTTGGGGTAGGGTTGTTTTTGTTTTGGGTTTGGTGGTTTTTTGTTCTGGTTTGGTTTTTTTTGTAAGAATACTTAATGAACGTAGTGGAATAGGCTACCTGGGGAAGTTTTTGCATCTTGGTTGGGGGAGGTTTTGAAGAACAGGTTAGACAAACACCACTTAGAGCATAGGTGTATGTATCCAACTTCAGAGCTGGGCTGGAACAGTAACTTCTTAAGATGCCCTCAGGTCGTTCCACTTCAGTTCTGTGGTTATATACATATATATGAGGCAAAACCAGAAACACAGATAATTCTATATGCTTTTGATCTTCTAATCTGATTTGCATTTTGCATTCTGAGCACCTGTAAATCACAGCATATAACTGGGAAAGAATCGTTATCGTTATGTTCTGTATTTTAATTTTATGGCTTTGAATGTGAAACAACTTGCAGGCTACAGAAGTGAAAACTGGCACTAATCCTGTTTTCCCCCTTTTTTCTTTGCAGGTCGCTTGGTTGGTGCCCTGGATGCTGTGTTAGACTCTAATGCACGTGTTGCTCCGTTTCGAATTTTACTCCAAGTTCCAGGCTCACAGGTTTACTCTGCCATTGCATGTGGTGAGTTACTGAACGAATCAGGAGTTTACTGGGCCATAGCTATTGGTGAGTCACAGATGGAAAATCCCAAACTGATTCTGAGCATGGTCAGTGTCTGCATGCCCAGGAAGCTCAAGGTAACCCCAGCTAGTTGTATGTGTGTGGAAAGCTTGTTTAACAACCAAATTAACCTCTGGTTAAAATCACAGATAAGAATTATGAAAAAGTGTTACCTAGGAACATTAAATTTCTTTGGAAAACTTGTTTAGCTGAGGGTGGTTTGCTGTGTTAATTTTCTCTGTTGCAAAGTAGTGTGGTTCTGTTCATATGCGTATCTTTTCTTACAGTAATAGTTGTCCCTTACAGCAAGAAGCTACTTAGTCTAGGCTTTCACCAGTCTAGTCTTTCACTTGCTTATTGTGAAATGTCTTCTCATACTTTGTTATAATGAAATGTAACTAGAACATTTGGAAGATTTAGGAGATAAAGTTGTTGGGGAAGGGGGAATGTCAAATTCCTGATCTGTTATGCACTAATCCCTTTTGCAGTGTTTCTGCAACTTCAGAAAGTCAAGCTCATCTTCAGGAAAGTGATATTGACGTGAATGGCAGCAACCTTGCCATGACCCAGTAAAGGCCCTCTGAATGTTCCATTCATCCTGTTGTTGCTTGACCAGTGTACTGGGCTGTTCTTATCCCTTCTTCTCCCATCTATAAAATCCTAGCATTGAAATTTACAGGAGTTTTTTCTCTGGGAAAAACTAAAGCTATGACTGGGAAGCCTTAGGAAGCATCTCTTTTGTGAGAGGGTGGCCAAACCCTGGAACAGACTTCTTTCTGAGAGGTGGTTGATGTCCCACCAAACATGTCAGTATTTGGAAGCATTTGGACAATGTCCTTAGTAACTTCAGCTTTTGGTCAGTCCTGAAGTGGTCAGGACTTGGATTAGATGATTCCCAAGATTTCAAGGAAAGCAGGGAGGGCTTCTTCAAATGCATATATAACAAAAGGAAAACAAAGGATAATGTGGGCCTGTTACTAAATGAAGGGCAGACCCTGTTAACAGAGGGTAGGCAGAGGTACTATAGAGAAGTACAGAGGTAGTGAGCACCTTCTTTGCATTGGTCTTCTCTGACCAGTCCAGCCCTCAGACAATCTCTGATTCCTGATAGCCAGGAGACCAGGCTAAAGGAATGTTGGACAGAAGACTTTCCTTTGGTCAGGGAGGATTGGGTTGGAGAAAAACTAGGCAAGCTTGACAGCCATAGATCCATGGGCCCTGATGGGGTGCATCTGTGAGTGCTGAGAGAGCTTGTGGATACTATAGGAAGGCCACTCAGGGTCACTGAAATGTTCTGGTGATCAGGAGAGGTGTCTGAGGACTGGAAGAAAGCAAATGTCACCACAGTCTTCAACAAGAGGAAGAAGGAGTACCCAGGGAACTACTGGCTGGTCGGCCCTACCTCAGTCCCTGCCTGGAAAGGTGATGGAACGCCTCATTGTGGAGGCCGTTTCTATCCACATGGATGGCAAGAAGGTGATCAGGAGCAGTCAGCATGGTTTCACTAAAGGTAAATTATGCTTGAGCAACCTGATTGCCTTCTGTGACGAAACAATTACAGGATGGATGGATGAGGGGACGGCAGTGGATATTGTCTGCCTTGACTTCAGCACGGCTTCTGACACTGTCTCTCACAACATCCTCATAGGCAGACTCAGGAATTGTGGACTGGATGAGTGGACAGTGAGGTGGATTGAGAACTGGCTGAATGACAGGTCCCAGAGGGCTGTCATCAGTGGCACAGTGTCTAGTTGGAGACCTGTCACTAGTGCTGTCCCCTGAGGTTCAATACTGGGCCAAATACTGTTTAACTTAATTCATCAGTGATGTGGATGAAGGGCCAGTTACCTCCTCAGCAAATTCACTGGTGACACAAAGATGGGAGGAGTGACCCAATAGCCCAGAGTGCTGTGCAGCCCTTCAGAAGGGCCTTGACAGGTTGGAGAGTTGAACAAAGAACTGCCTAAAATGCAGCAGTGGCAAGTGCAGGGTGCTGGATCTGGGAAGGAATACACCATCCAAGGCTGGGGGCTGACCTGCTGGAAAGTAGCTCTGTGGAGAAGGGTCATGGGGGTCCTGGTGGACAACAATTTGTCCATGAGCCAGCAGTGTGTCCGTGGGGCCAAGAACGCCAATGGTGTCCTGGGTACCATTAGGAAGAGCATTACCAGCAGGTCAAGGAAGGTGATCCCTGCCCCTCTGGAGTGCTGTGCCCCGTTCTGGGCATCTCACTGCAAGAGAGACATGGAGCTTCTGGAGCAGGTCCAATGGAGGGCAACAAAGATGCATAAGAGATTGGAGCATCTCTTACGAGGAAAGGCTGAGGGAACTGTGCCCGTTCAGCCTCAAGATGAGATGGCTGAGAAGGGGACCTCATCAATCTCTATCAGTATCTGAAAGGAGGGTGCCAAGAGGATGAAGCCAGATTCTTCTTGGTGGTTCCAAGCAATAGGATGTGAGGCAAGGGGCAGAAACTGATGAACAGGAAGTTCCACCTGAATATAAGGAAGAACGTTTTTTACTGTGGCCATGCACTGGAACAGATTGTCCAGAGAAGTTGCAGAGTCTCCCTTACTGGGGATATTCAAGAACCATCTGCACGCAATCCTGTGCAATGTGCTCTGGGATAACCTGCTTGACCAGGAAGGTTGGACCAGATGACCCGTTGTGGTCCCTTCCAACCTTTCCCATTCTGTGATTGTTGTAGATCTGTAGAATGTTGTAGATTGTTGTAGATGTTGTAGAAAATATGCTATTCTGTTTTTTTTTCTTTTTTATACAGATTAAGCCATGGAATAGGTAGTGCAAATTTGACATGTTATTGATAGTGTTTGACATAGTAGTCCTTTAAATGGAAGAATCAGTCTATGTATTCACCCTAACCCTTTCCTGTGTTCAAGCTCATCCAGCAATTTTGACTTGGTTCAGCAGAGATCCCTCTTCATGTTCCCCATTAATACTGGGAATTTTTCCCTGGGCTAGATGTGTGTGAAGACGCTTGTGTAAAGTCTGTTTGTGCTATTTTTGTTTTGGCTAGGTTTTCTTTGTTTTGCAATTGCTCTGTGCTTTCTATCCCTACTCTACTCCTTTTCATATTTAAGTAATGCCATCTCATGGAGAAATTTAAGAGCTTCATGCTGTTACAGTCCTGTGATGAAGCCAGGTAGCTTTTGCCGAAAAGTGTTGCTGTCATGGCTTCTTGATTATTTGAACATACGCAATACCCCTTACTGGAGCTGATCCTTGCCCTGCCCATGCTCTCAGTGCGCACAGAATTTGGTTTGGTTTTTTGCTTTTTGGTTTTTTAAAAAAATTTTTAAAGGAACTACAAATGCCAAACTTGCCTGCTTGGAATGGCTAAAGATTTTGCTGAGACAAACTTTCATGATTAATGTTTTCTAAAATTCTCTTTGGCTCTTCTGAATGGATGCTTATCCCTGAGAAAATGGTATTTATAGTAATGCAGCGGAAATCAGAGGGGTCTGTTTTGTGTGCTGCGTGGGTAGAATATACACGGTTGCCAGACCTGTGCAGAAATAAGGAACCCTGGCAGCAGAAGCTGTGAATAACATTGCTGCTGTGAAATCCTGACGTGAGTGTCCAGGGGAGAGCTGGCAATAGGAGTCAGAGGAACATCACCTGACCCCTTCTTGGGAAGCTGGAGGAGGGCAAACCCCACGCAGAAGTGGCCATCACTGCTAACCCAGCTCTTCACTGCCTGAGCAAGGCATTTCATGCAAAAATGATGTTAAAAGTCTCTTACTGGCTTTGGAAGGAGCAGTGAGTCAAATTAAGGTTCCTGCTGATGTATAGCGAGGGCAAGGAGCAGCTCCAGGAACTCCTTCCATTGTTACTTCATTGTGGATAGCCATCATGTCATTAGGCAGTTAATTAAAGTGACATTTTTCTTTGTATGTTGGCAGTTCTCTGTTCCAGGAGCTGTAGGCTAAAATGATAATATATGCATAAAGGTCAGATCTGTGTTACAGACATTTGCAAATCTCAGAGGGCTGCTAGGAAGTCTGATCCCTGCACGGCTGTTCTGGCAGAGATGTTTTAATCCAGATGGTTAATCATGTTATACCAGTACAGGAAAAAAAAAAAGGCTAACCTCACCCCTTGTGTATGGCCACTTAAAATTTTTCTTTCAGGAGGTTCATGAGCAAAACAGAAACTCAAGTCCCAGTCAAGCAAAAAAAGATTTTAGGAGAGGGAGAGCAAAGGGTTTGGTGAGAACTGGATTTAAGAAAAAGATTCTGAGGAATGAGGCAGTGGTTATACAAAACACTTGGCGCAAGCAGATGAAGAAGGTGGGTAAAAGGTGGAATAAAATGCTGTGCAGAGCATCAGCACAGGAAGAGGAATAAGGAACGGAAATAAGGAAGAGGTTGGCAATGCTTGGGTCAAATCACTGGACTGCTTTAAATTATGAAATGGAAATTAGAAATGAAGAAGGGACTCAAAAAGTTGAATTGGCCTGACCAAATGAAAGGGCCAAAATGATCTTTTGGTATTTGAGCAAAATCCCTGGAGGCAGGCAGGAAAGATTGCAGGAGTCCCCTGTGGAATATATCTGCTGCCTGGGCTCAGAGCAGTCCCAGAAGTGTGAATGCTACTGTGAAAGGGATCTTGCTCACAGCTTATTTCACAAGAGGCAGCCCAACAGCTTGCCTGTACACTTGGTATCTTTTAAATTGCTCAGAAATAAAAATTCAACTCAGTATTTGCTTTGTGCAGCAGTATAAAAATACCATATTTATGGTGTTCTTAAACATTTATATAATCTGTTTTCTTTACCTAAAGGACATTTAACTCTCTCTAATTTTATGATTTTTTTTATCTTAATTTAACCTTGTTTAATGATACTTAAGAAGTTCCATTACAAGACTTTCCTGTCAGGGAAGTTAAAGCTTGGAAGGTTTCCCTGCCAGTTGGCATTCTACATGGAAAACAGACCAGAGGGAAGTGGAAAATCCTTACCTAGATTTATCATTTATTGTTGTTGTGAGCCAACATGATGCACCACTAATATACACACAAAACAAATCTTGAGATAATGGGTCTTCTGTCTGGTATTAGTTGTATTATTTTATTCATGTGTGATTTGTATGTCTCTTACATCTAACTATTTCTCTTCTTTCTTCCACAAGCAAGGCACTAAGGGAAGCAACTATTACTGCCTTTACTCTTTTACCTGTGATATCTAATTACTGACCTGTAAGGTCTTGAGGGGACAGATTTTCCCTTGATGGCCCTGCATGGTGCCCATCTTGCTATGGCTTTTCTGTCATCATGTCATGCAGAGACAATTCAGTTTCAAGAGGAAAGAGCCAAAACAAATAGGTAGTGAGTGAAATATTATTTCTGGAGTTAGTGTGAACACATTACTTTTAAAGAACCAGCAAACCCCTCAAATCTTTAGAGAAAGAAGCTTTAAATATTTGAAAAGCTGTACTAATCAAAGATTTCTGTTTGCTTCATTTCTTCCCCAAACTGTAGAAATGTGCTCCTTAACCTTTAGGTTTTGCTGAACCAAACTCTTTTTCAGGTGCTCTATTTATTATAGAGAGCTTTGCATTCCTCTCAAAGGGTGTGTGTATGTGTGTGTGTGGTGTGTGCATGCATGTGTGTGGTGTGTGCATGCATGTGTGTATTGAGGGAGGGAGAAAGGAAGATCAGGGACTTTTGGGAACAGGGCATAAATCAAAGTTTTCCAGTGACTGCTTACAGAATGTCGTGTCAGAATAAGCTGCAGTCTAGCAGCTCAGGATGACGTTTTGCTGGTTTTTCTGCTTTGACTTTTAATGCAGCATTTGCTGGCTGTGAGCATTTGAGAAGATAAAATTAAAAGCACTAAAACGAATTCTCTAAAACAATGAGGTTTTTGTTTAACTATACTGCTATGAACGAGACCTTTTTGACCTGTTTGCTACTAAGAATTTTGAGGTTGAAAGTTCAGTTTCTTAAAATGAATTTACAAAACAGTGCATATTAATACTTTTTTTTTTCTTCCTTTCAATTTTATTTTGTAGGATTAGTTTCGATATACTATTTCTTGCTTTTCTAGGTGCCACTGCAGAGGAAATAAACCAGCACTGGGAATGGCTGGAACAAAACTTGCTCCATACTTTGTCTGTATTTGACAATAAAGAAGATATTGTTAGTTTTGTCAAAGGGAAAGTGAAGGTAAGGAATCTGTCTCACTTTCACCCTCCCCTGCCTGATCACATGTGGTTTATTAGAAGTAATGTCATGAAGTTATTGTCATTTGTAATTCATTTTGACCACCTAAACATTACTGGTTTTCTGTGTGACTCTTGCACCTGATGTGGCCAGCATATGATGCTGCTGACTTGCCACAAGGTTGGAGAAATGAGCATCCCATTGGAAGGGTAAAGAATTTTAAAAGTAAAGGAATTTTGTGACCATAAACCAGATTAAAAATAACAGTGGCATGTGAGGAGGAGGTTAGAAAGCCTGATGTCCTGAGCTCTGCTTTGGATGAAATACATACTCTAAGAGGAGCTTGGTGATGGCTGGTGGGGGTGGATTCACTAGTGACTGCTGTACCTTAGGGTCCTGCTGCAAGCTTTTCCTTGCTAAGAATTTTGGTGGGGTGCTCTTCCCCCCATAGCCCCTTTGCCGGTTTGGAAATTTTGTAGGAATATAATGCTTTTGGTGAATTTCAACCCTGCTCCTGTGAGGTCCATGGGCTCTGAATGTGGGGAAGAAGGGGACAGAGGCAAAACATCACTGTACAAATCCTAGTTTGTATCCTGCTTTCTTTAAAAAAAGGCATTTTGTCTTAAGTACACTGAAATACCAAATACAGTTAATCTCTCTTGATAACACAGTAACAGCCTGTTACCTAGCACAACACATACTTAAAATTCTTCTGGTTAACAGTTAATGTGAAGTCCAGGTTTTGGACCCTTGCACATCCTGTGGACTTTTGGAATATTAGGACTGCTTGGTAATTGCATATTATACGAGGTGCTGTAATTTGTCTGCATGGTGAAATGCATTCTTAACTCTTTTGTTGTAATGCCAGTATTAAAAATATGAAATCTTAATTACATTTATGTAGATGTTCTTGAAACCATGTTTGTAAGGGGTCCAAGCATGTCTCAAGTTACTGACACATCTGACTGCATTGCTTCTTTACAGGTAAATAGTACTGGTCAGTATACACAACTGTTGCTCAGCTTTTGCTCAGTATATACCAAATAAGAGCAGTCGTAAGCCATAGTGAAAGTGTAGAGATGTGGTTCTGCCAGACTCATTGGAAAAATTATATATAAGGAAAGGAAGGCTTTGGGAACATTCAAAATGTACGAGATAGGCAGGCACCAGAGGAATTTCTCCGTTTCTGAAAACTGTAAATTGACTGGAATTTCTTTGTAAGAAAGGGGCTGCATGATTAAAATTTGAATGGGTAGCAACTTGCCTGAGTGTGAGTGCCATAGCTTTATCCTGATGCTTGGTCTTGTTCCGGACTCAGGCGCTGATTGCAGAGGAAACAAGCAGCAAGCTCGCTGAGCAGGAGGAAGACCCCGAGAAGTTCCGAGAAGCCCTGGTGAAATTTGAATCCAGATTTAATTTTCCTGAAGCAGAGAAGTTGATCACCTATTATTCCTGTTGCTGTTGGAAAGGAAAAGTTCCTCGGCAAGGCTGGCTTTATTTGAGCATCAATCATCTCTGTTTTTATTCCTTCTTCCTGGGCAAAGAATGTGAGTGTAAATGCATAAGAAATCTTATGCTGGGGAGAGATAAAACTACATTTAAAAGCAAGAATAGCCAGGATTGTTATGAAAAGCCTAGTTCACCTCTGAAGTTTAGTTTCTAAGTTTTTAGTTGTTCAGGTGAAAAATCCTGTTTAATTTAGTTTTCACTTCAGCCTTTGTATTTTAGTATGAATCCAGCAATAATAATGACACTGCAAGAGCACACAGACATAGTTGCTATCTGGTTCTTTTTTTTGGCATGGTGAAGCAGCCTTAAAATGTAGCAGACCTCCTACAGGTTCTAAAATAGGCACTTTTAGTACTGGGAATGGTTCATAAGGATGGGTCCCTCCCACAGACAGTGAAGCAGTCACTGCCTTGCTGCAGGGTGGTAGGTGAAGAGCTGGTGGGGCCAGGGATGCCTGAGTCAAGTTGCCTGCCTGAGGATACCCCAGGAAGCATAAAAGGAATGTGCCCTGGAGAACCAGGTGAAAATTCTGAGCTTTTAAGGAAAAACAACAGTGATTTAGGGATTTGTCTTGTGTTTCTGAAGAGCAGTGCAGTAAGGTCACAAGAAATGTGTCCTGGGGCTTTTTAGACTTTCAGATGGTTCAGCAAGATCTAAGGATTTGCTTGTGGTGTTCCTCTACAGGGAGAGAATTGTGTGGTTATGAAAAAGCCTGTCAGGATAGATATTAGAAGGTAAAAATGAAAGTAACAGACATAAGATGGTAAAAATGAACACAGCCATTTCAACTCTATAGCATTTCTCTGTTTTGTTAAGATTGTGCATGAACTGCTAACCTCTTAAGGCCTGTTTATCCTGCTGGAACTTAAAACAAAGTTAGCAATAGAAACCTATACTGCTATAAATATAGTGGTATTTGCCAGTTATAACAATTAGGAAATTTTGCCATATTCCATCTTGAAATATAGCTGTGGGTTTAAAAATGAAGTGCATCTTAAGAAAGATAGTAACTTGTAATTTCTGCGACTGAAAACATACAAAGACATGCTTCAAGATGGAGGTCCTTTCTTCCCTTGTATTATTTCAAGCCAATTATTTTGTCATATTAGCAAAAGGTGGAAGAGTTATATTTGAAATGCAGGTAAGTTTGTTATTCACCATAAAAACAAAAGTTTAGTTTTGCTGGGAAGAGTAGAATGGAATTTCTTGATACACACTAGATATGCAAGTTCTTGTTTAATCTCCTTGTTTTCTGGTTAGTATTGAATAATATCCTTTGTCAGTATTTTCTTCTTATTATCATTGCAGGTTTTCTCTCGTTAAATCTGAGATAGCCCGTCTGCCAAAGCACACAAAGCAATAATGATACTTACTAATGATAAATAACAGAGGAAGGAGGAGGGAGAGAGAAAAACCCTTTATATTGTTCCAAAAATTTTGTTTATGCAATATCACAGATCGTTAAATTATAATGGAAGTACAGTATCATTCTGTATTGTTTAAGAAGAGATGTCTCCTCATATCTTTAATAATATTCATTATGAAAATGCAAAAAAAGCCCCAACCCATTCATTGCCTTTGTTTTTCTCAGGTAGCAATCACAAACTAAATTTGGTTAAATCTGGTCTTGAAAATAGTGCTAAGAAATCACATTTATAGTGTTCTTTAATTCAACACAGAGAAAAAACCCAATATATGAGTTACAATAAAATTAGTTCTTAATTGTGTTTTTGCCTCCCTAAAAATCCCCCCAAACTGTAGACTGAAATCTCTTTAGGGGCAAAGTCTTCTGCTTCCAGCAAGTCTACTCCTTTTTTCGTATTTCATTTTGTGTAGAAATGACCTGGAATGCAGTATTAGAACCTGCTTTCAGCTCCTTATAAAATTAATTTACGGCTTATGTGAATATAAACTCCACGGAAAATCTTTTCCAGGACAAGTCCCCTTTTATCTAAGCCATAAAGTATTTGTAGGATTTCAGAGGCTTAGATAGTCAGATCACTTGAAAGGGCGTGCCAAGGTTTCTTCACATTTTTTAATTTGACTTGTGTTTTTCTGAAACTCTGAAGACTTTGTGCCTTTTATCAGTGGCTTGGGTCCCATACAGGCTGTTGTGCTGTTTCTGTAACCAACACTGTAGAGCCTGTGTGGCTCTGACCTGCCTGAACAAAAGTGCTGTTCCTGCGGCATTGTGTAATCTTTCTTCCCTTGGCTGGGCTGGTACAGATGATTTTATGACCATTTGTAACAGTCTGTGCATGTTGATGCAGCTGTGCTTTATTTAAGTAAGAAAAAATGTAACCTGCAAATAATCTTGACAGCTGTGGTTCATGTAGTACTGAAAACTTGCCGAGGGTAGCTCCTTAGGTAATTAATGATCACAGATAAGTGTCATATATATATGACAATGTTTGTTATTACTGCCTTTTTATTGCTTTATTGGCATCAGAAGACCAGCTAGGGATGTTAGGGGGTGTAGTCTTGATGTTATTGGCACAGAGAACCCTGGAAAGCTTCCAAGAGTTGTTAAGAAGAAATTTAATCTATTTTAAAGTCCTTTCCAGCCTAATTTCTACTCAGAGATTCATGTGAGTGGCAAGTAACATCCTGCAGTCATTGTCTAAAGTAAGCTGATTCTGTTTACCACTTGTATTTATGTGATTCAACAGCTTTAAGTATAGAGAACAGCGTCCTACACTTCTTGTTCTCTATAAACTAGTCTGACTGTAGTTAATATTTAGGGCAAGATGTGCCTGTGCATCTTTTCAGTAAAACATAACCAAAATGGGAAGATCGCAATGCCTAGGCAGCTTTTTTTAATGTCCTGTTTATAGTAGTAATTGCACTTTATAGCAGTCTCCATGTGCAAAAGCTTCCTTTTGGATGGGAATTAGCTTTATTTTAAAAGCTAAAGTGCATGTAATTGGTTTTCCACCTGCCTACGGTTTTGCTTCTGGGAGATTACAAAACCTTTCCCTATCATCTTTGTACTCTGGAGATGAGCTTTTTCTTCTGGTGGTAAGGAAGCAGGCTGCAGCAATGACTTGTAAAGAAGTTAGGAGCACAGTGGATGGCAGATGTTCTGCAAAGGCACCACTCCCCAGTCTAGCATTCCTTGTGAAAATAGTTAAAACTTTGAGGGAGAAATTCTGGAAAAGACACATCTTCTGGAGTGGGTGAGACTGAATGCAGAGTCGTAACAGACATTTTGGCATGTGCTTGGTCTTGCCTATAAATTCTCCTCTTTGGTTGTATGCATTTCATTCTGAATTTAATTATCTCCCAAATCTGAAAAATGTAAGCAGAGTTTCCAACCCACTTTTGCTTTTCTCTTGGATTGCAGTGAAACTTACCATTCCTTGGGTTGAGGTCCAGAAACTTGAAAGAACCTCCAATGTGTTCATGACCGACACAGTCCGTGTCACTACAGCAAATAAAGAGCGCGACTTCTCCACGTTCCTCAATATTGCTGAGGCTTTCAGGATCATGGAGCAACTGGCAGATGTGACACTCCGAAGGCTACTGGATAATGAAATATTTGAACTGGATCCGGGCCTTCAAGATCCTACTCAGATTACCAAGAGGTAAAAAGCTAAGCTGTTGTATGAGCAGAGGTTCAACAGTGGGCTTCATGATTCAGTGTGTTAGCCGGGGAAGATTCAAAGCTTTGTTTGATTGGACGTGGAACAGACTTCGTAATGTGTTACGGTGAATCCAAAAGACGCATTTTGACTTGTATGCAAGATACATTTTTCCACTAAACATTCTTCCCTTAAACAACACTGTTTTATTCTAAATTTGTTTCAAAAGCACTGTTCCACATAGAAGGCAAGATTGCAGCAAGGGATATTTTCCATCTTCCCTGAAGAGCAGCATTATTCTGCTTATAATTTTGGTAGTGTGTAGGCTTTCCTAGTGCCTTCAGTTCTCTAGAATTACCGCTTTTGATCATATCTGAAACATGGAATTCCCACTACTGTGGTTGCCATAGCCAACTTAGCAAGGAGTTACAGGACTTAAAAAATACACAGTTATGATACTGCTATTATCAGCTCTACCCCTTGCATCCCTGAAATGGATCTCTGCATTCCTCTCCCACTACAGAAATGCATTGGGCTCTCGGGGAACGATAGATGGCTATTTCTCTGCTGGTAGCACAACATACAACTCTGTGTTTTATTTGCTGCTGTAAGAAAGGGGGAGGGAAACTGCCCTGAGGAATTTTAGGTGGGCAGGATGGAATAGCCCAAACTGGAATTTGCCAGGGGCGTCAAGGTTAAGGTGCTGATTTAAAATACTTCTTTTCTGAATGGGATATGAGAGGAGGGGTTATCTCCTCTTGAATCATGCTCTTTCCTGCTCTTCCTTCCTCTCCCTCTGGCAGGGGTATGAAGGGAATCACACAGGTGTTGCTTCCTGACTAAAACATAAGGAATGCATGCTATAATTGACCCAAAAAAAGAGACAAATAGTCATTTTATTGTTTCCGAGGGACATTTTTACAGTGGTGGTGGGCATACATCTCAGCTAAACACTTCTGCAAAGTTTCATAATGGAGTTTAAAACAATAAAATGGACTTCCTCTGCAATTTCGTATGTACACACAATAAGAAAAATCATTGACACCAGGATTTCATCCATGATGTTATTGAGGAATTCACTTGAGGTAACACAGTGGTGAGCAACCATAAATGTCTTTGCAGGCTTTTTAATAGCCAGGGCTCCTTGGAATACAGGAGCTGTTTTTACACTATATGCGTAACTGGTTTTTTTTAACATTGTAGACTTTTGGCTGAAGAGATGTAGGGATATGTACTTCAGCTCATGTAGGACTGTTGTAGGTTGTATCTCACCCCCTTTCCATGCTTTACCATTTCACCTTCCTCCTGCTTTGGGCTGAAGAGCTAGATGCAAGAAAAGAAATGCAGAGATGTAACAAAAATCTGGGGGGAGATATTTTTCAGCATCTACAGATTTTTGCCATTGTCACTTCCCAAAATAGTCTTTGAATCAGCAGTACAAACTGAATGGAAAGAAAGTAAAAGTTATAAGTTGCAAAGAAAAGTATAAGCTTAAAATTAAATATGTTATAACAAGGGCTTCTCAAGGAATCTACTTGTCAGTACCTTGTGGCATTTTTGAAAAGTAGTGTGTCTATTAGCAGTCAAGCGAGAGAAACCGTCCCACACATTTATTCAAACAGGTTCTCTCCTTCCTTCCAACTAAAGAAGAAAAAAAGTTGAAAGAACAGAGGAGAAGGTAGGACAAAAATATATTTACTGGAGATTGCCTGGTCATTATGTTCTCTAACCTTTGCTGTGACTTGGGATAGCAAAAGGGCAGTCATGGAAGATGCCGAAATCCCCTTTCCTCTGTATGAATTAGGTAGTAGTTGGATAAGTTGTTCCTGGTGCCCTTTGTCCCACTTCAGCAGCCACTTTGATGGAAGGTGATTAAGCAAGACTAATTTGAATAGTGGATAAACTGGTTTTTAATGTTAACGTATTTTGGGGGGGATGTTGTACTTTTTTGGTGTGTGAAGTTTTTGTTGATGCTTTTTTTCTTGAAGCGATTGTCGTACTGTAAGAACAATTAGTTTCAACATGTTCCCTCTAATAATTATCATTGCTAATTCTTGTACATGATTGGGAAGCAAATAATATTCTATGAAAATGAAAGCAGACACACACATCATTGGAACTATTCCAGCTCTGTCAAATTAATGAAGTTGCTGTAGGTGGCTTTTGTTTGCTATGCTTTCTTTTGTGGGAGGCTTGTTTCAGTGTCTTTATTTTTTAAAAAAATACATTTTCAGGGCTATCATGATCTGTATATTCTACATTTATTAACCCTTGTCATTCCTGAGGCTCTTGGGGTCATCTTGCTGAGCAGTGGAGGGATGGGACTCAGAGGGGCCATGGGATTAGGCCCACAGCCTGTGACACAAATTACATCATGGCCAGAGTCAAACAAGTCAGTATGCAACTTTTTGTGCTGTTTAATGAAATGATAAGGCGCAGAACAACGGATTATGAAGGGATTAATGGCGATTGAGATAATTGCCATAAAAAGCAAAGCAGGGGTGTTTGGTACCTACAAATACCATTTCTTGCAGGCATATATATGTGCCATACAATTTTACTGGAACACATATGGTAACTATTTTTTCTTTTTTTAAAGAAAGGCTGCAGCAGTGTCTGGTATAGGTTTTTTGTGCTTCTAATTTCCATCCCCTTCAGGATGCAGAAATACCCATTGTATTTCTCAAATGTAGTGAGAAATTCTCCAGAGCATAACCCACAATTTATAAGCTTTAGTGCTGGTGTCAGTAAGGTTTCGAAAGTGTGATATGTTTTCCCAGGCTCTAACCACATCAGTTTATTTTCTTCATGTTTAACTGTGAATTACCGATGAGAATGACATTGCTTCATGTGAAGGCAAAGAAGGTTGTTAATGCTGGTCTAAGCTCAGTGGAAACTGTTTGAAGTGTCCTGAGTCATAAATGTCTTTTCAATCTGCATTAATTCCTTCAGAGAGGGAATCTGAGAATGCTTTAAACCTTGAGCAACAAGGAAAATGTGACTAGAAATCTCCTTTTGTTGCATCTCTGTGGCAAAAGGTGGGGTTTGGGTTATCTCTGTGTGATTGCCTAATGTGATTTTAAGGATTTGCAGTAATGGGCATGTCAGGATCCATACCACTGTTCTGTCATTTAGAAGTCTGAGGTCTAACCTGAATCTTTTGCATTTTTTGAGTCTGTCACTTGTTCTACCCAATACTATTGAAGAGATCAGATGTGCTCTCTTTCTTTAGAGCAATCATTTGTGTATTTGGAGGTTGATGTGCATCTTCTTTCTCTTTCTTTCTTCAAGCTGTACTGCACTTCTTCTGCCAGAGTTTCCTTATCAGTTCAGATATTAGCCATTCTGGTCACTCTTCTCTGGACATTCATCACTGATGCCATGTGGGGGCAGGTGTGCGGTGGTGGGGTATAGGATTGCCCCAGAAAGCTCACCAGTGCTGACCAAGGCAGGAGCAGTGTGACTGCTGCAGCTCTGGGACTGCCATGCTGCATCTTGGTAGCCATGCAGTTCTGCAGCCCAGTGCAGTACTCCTCTTCCTCCTGTGAGCACAAGGCTGTTGGCTCTTGTTCAGTCTGTGATCCCTTGTAAAGCCAAGGGATGGTTCCCAGTGGAGTTCATCTCCACGCTGCATTTGTGAAGCTTATGATGTACAGCTGAAAATATTTGTAATGCTTTTTTTTCCACAACATCCCTTCAATTTATGAATGTAAATCTGAATCTGATCCTGTTCGTACATTCATTAACCTCTACCAGCCTTGCATCAAGTGCAAGTTTAGTGACAAGCTCTTGATCCATCACACAGATTGCTGAAGACATTGAACAGAAGCTAATGTAGGGCAGATTCCCAAGGGAATCCTCTTGATACAACCTTCCATTTTACCAGGAAGCCCTGAAGGGCTGCGTTTTGAGGTATTCTTTTCAACTGGCTTGGTACAAAAGTTTGTCACTTCTAGTATTATTAGTTCCATGAGAGGATGTATCAAGACTTCCATAAATTTTGGCTAAAACATTAATTGCAACTCTTTAATCTACAAGTCTAGTGTTCCTGCTGTGTAAGGGAATGATGCTCAGTTTACATGTGTCCTGACAAGTCCATGTTGGCTCTTCTCAGATAACATCTCCTGCCTTGCTTATAAGAAGCCTTTCTTCCCACATGAATTTAGCAGTTTTTCCAATAAACAAGACATACATTGTCTTGTTTATTGTGTTATTGTATCATTGTGTTATTTCCAAAGTATCTGACTTTCTGGAGTTTGAATAGTAAGAAGAATCTAGTAATGGTCTGTTAAAGCAAGAGGTCAGCAAGTCTATTTAGATTTTAGATAGGCATCAAGTGACTCAGCAGAGCTAAAGTCTTGCCAAGTCAGCTTCTGCTGGGTTTAAAGCACAGAAAAACATTTGACAGTGAGGACAGCATTTTAAGCATCCTGATACTTTTAGACATTTTGTTAGTCTTGTGTGTGTTATTTCCTTTAATTTAAAATTCTTGGAAGGTAACGTGGGGGTCATGCACAAGGAGTTATTGCAGTTGAGGCTTGCCGTTCACTGTGAAGTGCTGGAATTGGAGGCATTCCATGATCCCATAACATGCAAGCTGGGAGCTGCACTCGGAAGGAATTACTGAGTTTTTTGAAAAGCAGGGAACAAGGCAGTTGCATCTTCCCACCTTTTATTCTTCTGATGCTTGTGTAAATACTCAATAAACATTATTTCTACATAATAATAGCTTTCCTTTTATTTTTGGTTAAGTACCACTCAGTGTGCTGCATTTGCTTAAAAGCCAAACTGACATGGTAATAACTGTTAAGTGAGAGCAGAAATTTTCAAACAGGTAGGGGTGCAAGTAGAAAGGTTGCATTTCTTTTCAGTGTTGGAGGCATTGTGAAACTCTAAATGGAAGCTATGGGACCTGGTGACATGGGCCATCTTTACTGTATCATATTTAAACAATTGCCTGTCTCATTTTAGGAGCTAAATTTGTTTGTGGGTTTTTTAAAGTTGTGAGTTGGTTTGTTTTGTTTTTTTAACCAACTCTAATTTTGTTTGGCTGTGTTTATCAAGGGAAGCCTTTAAGCTGTAGAATTTGCTTGCTTAACAGGAAATATATTCATATATTGGTGTTATATATAATATATTGGTGTTCAGCTTTGGAATTAAACCTCTTGTTTGAGCCCACAGTGGTAGGTGCTGACAGCATCTCATCCCTCTGCTACCATTTTTCATTCCAGGATCCCTCCTCCAAGCAGGCTGGCCCATTTCAGCACTAGTTTCTGGGGCAGCCCGGGCTGTGGTTGATCTCTGTGGTGTCCCTATGTGAACCTGTATGTGAGTCATGGGGGGACAGGCAGTTCCAGGGATGTTGGGGTTGGCAGCCTTCCACCAGTACAGAGTGAGTTGGGGTGGATACAGTGCTGGTGAATTTACTTAGTTTCAGATGTGGAGAATGTCATTCTTCTTCAGCTTAAAATCCTGTGGCTTGTGGTCTGAAAGGCCCTGCGTGTGGACCCCACAGCCCAGAGAGATGCAGCAAAATCCTGAAAACTCAGAAGCTTCAGATTTTGGAACATAGGAAACAGTCAGCTCTTAAATAACAGACAACCTGCGCCTCAATAGAGGCCCCACTCTTCTGTATAAGGCCTCTTCTCACATAAAGGTCTAGAAATCTTCACAACCGAGTAGATGCAGGGAGGGTCTTATGTTTCAGCACAATAGCAGGAGAGCACAGCTCTACCAGACCTGACTGCAGATGCTATCAGCAGCATTCATCTGTGCTGTGCAGAAATGGAAAATATTTTAGTGGTGAATTAACTAGGAGGCATATCCTGATCCAGCTTTGTCACAATAGCAGATTGCTGCAGGCACTTATCAGGGTTGCTCTTGCTGTGGGATTTTAGTTCAGGAGCAGCCTTTTTGTCTTTCTTCACAAAGAGTGTTTCTCTTTGTTCTCTGTGAAAAAACAGGAATCTATTTGTCTGCTTTCTTTGGATAATATTATTAAGGAAGATAATGCTTAAGAAGGAAACAGAAACTGAACACTGGTTGAGCGCATTTTGTCTTTTCTGTTGCTTGCAGATACATATCCTCCCTTCTCAGGTCTTAGTTTGTTCTGGATTGTCTTCCTCCCTGTTTCACATGGCTATGCCTTTTTCTGTGGATTAAACTAAACTAAAAAAAAAATCAAATCCAAACAAACAATTGATTTACTTACAGAGGCAGTGGCTACATTTGTCTCAACTTATATTTTAACTGAAGGGCCGGGGTAGAGGGAAGGTATCTGCAGAGAGGAGGGTGAAGGAAGGAGTGGAGAGGGGATTTACAGCACCAAGGTACCACTCCCTGTAATGCTTCAGCCCACGCTTTAAATTCTTTCAATGGCAAAAAATCAAGCTTTTTTTTTTTTTTCTTTTCCTTCTTTTCTTTTCTCTAAGGTGAATCATGCTTGGAAAAATTTACTTGTAGTAATGAAAATTGTGGAATTTAAGCTCTGATGTTTCTGGAGCTGCTGTTGGTGAGCTAATAGCTGTAGCCTGTTTATAATGTAATTGCTTAGCTCTCTAAGCCACTGCAGCCTTCTTCATTAAGAAAGGAGAACAAAAATAAGTCCCCAAAGCAAAGTCTGTATAACTGTGGCTCAGTAATGAAAGTTTCATTTATTTAATTTTTTCTCTCCACATAAATGTGGATGGGTGGCTGGAAGGAGGCCAGGTTCAAAGTCAACATGGCTGGTGCCATTATTCCCATATGAGTCTGTAAGTGACCTGAAACTGTTTTGCATTTTGAAACTGTTCTGAGGGTTCTCTGAGGCTGATACCTGTGCAAGTCAAGGATTCCATCATGTGAATACCATCCTCATTAACACTTCTGTTACTGATCACTTTGAAAGTACTCATTGAACAAATGCATTACTTTTGCACTGCAAGTCCCTGAGGTGATGTTGGTAATGCTACTGTGAAGGGAAACAAGGAACATTAAGCTAATATCTGTTGCTCAGTATATGTTCATCAGATGGAAGATTTAGTTATCTCCTGGGCACTGAAATTTGTAACTCTTTGAGTTGGTAAAGTCACACAGCAACCATAGAAAATGCATGGTTAAATAACAATTTAAAAAAACCCCAAACCAGCAAAACAGCTGATTCAAATTAGTGTCCTTTCCCTTCCTAGTTACTGTACTAGTGCTTTTGACCTTTTGTTAAACAAAGTTATTGATAACGTTTTTCTTTTAATGTATTTCAAAGCTGGTCATTTAGTGCTCTGTTCACATAGGCACTGAAGATTGCTGTGCACAGCTTTTATTCTGTGTTTCTTGCTCTTGGTGAGGCCAACAAGAAAACTGAACCTCACACTGTATGTCCTGGCCTTCAGGATCTCGTGATTCGTTCTTGCTGCTTTTTCTTAAGGGATCTTGAAGCCAGAGCACAGAATGAATTCTTTCGGGCCTTCTTCAGATTGCCCAGGAAGGAGAAGCTACATGAAGTTGTGGAGTGTTCTCTCTGGACGCCGTTCAGTCGCTGTCACACAGCGGGGAGGATGTATACTTCAGACAGTTATATCTGTTTCGCCAGCAAAGAAAGTGGCTGCTGCACTGTTATCATCCCACTTAGAGAGGTAGAGTTGTTTGTTTGTTTCATTTTGGGTCCTTATCTGTCTTTTTCTGCCCTAAGCCTCTGCTGCCATTTGACTTACCTGCATAGTATTTTTTGATGAAAAAGAGTAGGACGCTTGTGTGTATCCTGGCTACAGGGTTGTTGTACAGCTTGTTCTGGGACTCATTAGGGTCTGAGCTACTAAAAATAGGGGTGATACAACACTGTCCTCTAAGTGAAGTATGGACAGGTAAAGCAGCAGGACAGAACACTGCAAAAGCAGAGTCTGCTTGGCCCAAGACTTGGACAGGACTCCCAGCTCTACAAACATGTACATCCAACTTGGTGTTGATGGAGACCAGTTTGGACCCATTCCAGCGATGTGAAAGCATCCTTGCCTGGGATCAATGCAAGTGGTGAAGCTCTCCCTCCACAGACAACCTCTAACAAACCTGTGGATACTTTGCAAAGCTGTAAGGCAGAGAGAAAGAGGGGATGTTATGGATGCAGTGATGAGCTGACAAATTTCCATGAAAGCAAGAGATGAATTTAAATGGAGGGAGGGGACATGGGAAGGTGGTGGCAGTAGAAGAGGAGAAGGAAGCTGTCAGCTAACACCTGCCTGATCTGCTGTGAATACAAGGCTATTATGATCTCTTAATTAAAGCTTTCCTTTCGTCCTCAACTAATAGAGTAACATCCAAATCATATCCTAACTGTAGCAACTTAACTTCCGCTGTCTCAGAAACAGAAAACAATATGAGAACAGTGTTGTATACTTAATCAAAATTAACAAAACGACTGTTTTATCCCATCTTCAGAGGTGGGAAAGTAAATTTCCTCCTCCACCCCCAGAACTTGGCCAAGTTGATCCTTTTATAAATAATTTTTTTATCATACACCCCTTTCTTATCTTTTCTCTCAGTCTGCTGTCCAGAAGAGGGGTGCAAAATAATTTGGGAAAAAAAAGGCATCTGGGATACTTTTTGGTGTCTGTTTTGAGCTTCTAAAGAGACCACGAACTTCAGGCAGTGTTGATCAAGGAAAGCCAATATGAATAACCACATTTAAAGCATGCATGTGAAATGCTATGTTTGTACATTTTGGTACATGTAGAATGTTTGAAGATGTTTCTGTGGCTGTGATGCCTAATGTATTTTCTGTAATGTCTCTGGAAAAGGTAATCAGTATAGAGAAGATGGAGGACACAAGCCTGCTTCCTAATCCCATTATTGTTAGCATAAGGAGTAAGACAGCCTTCCAGTTCATTGAGCTGAAGGAGCGGGATATTTTGGTGGAGAACCTGCTCCAGAGGCTAAAAGAGGTGAACTCCAGCAACCCATTGCATTGCAACAACTTGCCAAATAACAATCAGGTACTGAACTTTAATTTTATTGTTAATTCAGTATGTTTATCTATTAGTCCACTGTCCTGCCTTCTTTGGGGGGTCCCCGAATTGGTCTTGAGCCAATGCATATCTGATGGCACCTTTAAAGACCTGCCTGGTGGGATGGAGGACGCTCACAGCATAGCTGTGATTAACACGCTGGGGAGAGCAGGGACCGTGTTGGGCAACTGGGCTGCCCTTCACAGAGACCTCAGCAGTTTGGAGGAGTGGGCTGATAGAGACCTCACAAAGGTCAACAAAAGCAAACATGAAACCTGGCAAAGTAAGCCCAGGAGAGGCTGGGGACTGGCTGGTTGGAGAATAGCCATGTGGAAAAGGTGGAGGAGTCATAGTGAACAAGTCGAACTCGTAAGTCAGCAGTGTGCTCTTACAATGCAGAGGGACAACCCCATGTCAGGTTGTACTACCAGGATTGTAACCAGCAGGTCATGGGATGTTACTGTTCCCTTTTATTCAGCAATTCTGAGGATGACCAGGAGTACTGTGTCCAGTTTTGACTGTGCTCCACTGCACAAGCATTGATAAATTGGAGTAAGTCTAGTGGAGGGCTACAAGATGGTCAGGGGCTGGAGCACATGCTTTATAAGGAGGGAGTAGGGCTTCCTCAGCCAGTCTTCCACTAGATAGTGGGAAGATAGAGGCAGACTTTTCTTTGATATGCCAGTTGAAAGGTGAGCAACCACAGCCTCAGGATGCAGCAAGGAAAAATCCGAACAGATGCAAAGAGATTTTCTCTCACGGGTGGGTAAAACTGGACCAGGCTGCTCAGAAAGGCTGTGCAGTCTGCTTTCTTGGAACTACTCAACTTGACTGAGCACAGACCCCAGCAGCCAGGTCTGAGGGCTCCTGCTTTAAGTAGGGGGTTGAAAAAGGTGGTTCTCTCCAACCTAAATTGTTCTGTGATTTTGTCTTTCAAATCCTAATGGCAGAAGACTGCTTGGTAGCTTGTCATCAACGACACTTAGAATTGGCTAACAACTTTTGGTTTAAGATAACAGCCCTTTTCCTGACATGCAGATGAATGATAATTTTTATAAAGTCTTGAGTAAGGCCTTTCCTCCTGAAAGGTGTTAAAGGTTTTGATGCAAAAGCTGAAGGGTGACCCAACTCTGTGTCTTGAGGACAGTTGAGGATGTAGTTCTTAGCCTTTTCAGTCATTACCACTTTGATTCTGCGTTACAGAACAGCCTTACCTTTGGATCCATGTGCGTGCTGGGGGATGATGAGCCTGCATGTCTGGGGACAGAGGCTTCACAAGGGAAGGAAAGAAGTGAATATGAAAAGGAGAACACTTACTTGCTCAATGCAGAAGCACTAAGGTCAGACTTTCATCAGTCAGGAATGTCAGGCCTTGATTTTGGAAAGGTATGTAATATTTGGGGGAAGCTGTAGGAGTATCAGGTTTTGTTTTGTTTTGTTTTTAAAAAAGCTGGGGTGACATTCAAACAGATAGGCATTTTTAGTAAAATGCACTCTTGTATTGGTTGGAGGAGTTAGATAAGGGACAACAGGTTTTCTGTTTGCTTGGGGTTTTTCCTTCTCCCTCCCCCCATTTCATTCTGGTGAATATTTATAATTTTTCCCCCTTTACAGTGAATTGGATATGCAAAGTGGAGAAAGTTGGAGTCCTTAGAGCAGGCTTCCCCTTTCCATTGGTAATGGAAATATGTTGTGGAATTTCTAATATGTGAAATGCTTTTTTTAACCAGTTCTCATATGCACATGATGTGTTCTTTTAAAATATATCTTCTTGTTCCCAGTCTAGGGAGCAAATCAAAGAGAGCCTGTGGGATGACCATTTTGTAGAATATGGCAGAACTGTGTGCATGTTTCGCACAGAGAAAATCAGAAAACTTGTTGCTATGGGAATTCCCGAATCCTTAAGAGGCAAACTCTGGCTGCTTTTCTCAGGTGGGCATGCTTAGAAATGTTTGCTGTAGGCATCATGTGATTCTGGACATGGCAAAATATTTAGGCAAGAAGTCTACCAAACGCAATTAAATATTCTTTGCATGGAACCTGTAATACTACTTAAAGAAGATAGATGATCTGAACTGAACTAATATATGCAAGGAAGTACCCAGGTAGATCTGTAAAAGTTTTGTCTCAGGATGATACCATATGATGTGCTGAAGAACCAAAATAACATCTTTGTAATCTATGTAACTTAAAATTAGCATCATGTTTTCATAAAACAATGTTCATCTTCAAGCAGCAATTAGATTGTAGCATAAATATTGAGTTAGCCCAAGACAAATCAGATTACTGCAAAATAATGACATCTCAAAGTCGGCAGACCTGCTCCTGCTTCTTGCTGAATGTTGGCAGGGCTTACAGAAACTGGAGATGGAAAAAACAACTTACTTCATTGACAGATCTGACAGAGCCATAATGTGCCTACAGTATGACCTCAAGTTTAGTCCTTATTCCAATGTATGGCATATTCAGACATGTGTAAATGTGGGGCTTTTCCTTCTTGAAGGATGTGAACAGTACTGAGTATGTTTCTCCCAGTAATATGTGTGGGTGGTGAGGCACTTGGAAGGGGTTGCCTGGAGAAGCTGTCGATGCCCCATCCCTGGAAGTGTTCAAGGCCAGGCTGGATGAAGCTTTGGGCAACCTGGTCTTGTGGAAGGTGTCAATGCCCACAGCAGAGGGGTTGGAATGAGATGATCTTTAAGGTCCCTTCCAACCCAAATCAATACTTTCTGCTGGAGACATCTTTTGCTCAATGAAGATGTTTTGAATTATGTAGTTTCGTGTAAGCTTTGCTAATAACTCATTTTGTTTTCAAGACATGTATTCTGCTAGGACTTTCTCTTTTAGGTCTGGATATTCACAGACCTTGGGGAAAACCATCTTGCTTATACCCTTTTGAGCAGTAAAATTCCCACAACACTAGGTTTAGCATTGTCCTTATCCACTCCCATCTTCCTGCTTCTCTCTTCTTGCTGCCTGCAGATGCTGAGACAGATCTCACCTCGCATCCTGGGTACTACATACATTTGGTGGAAGCATCCATGGGCAAGTGCTGTATCGCAGCAGAAGAGATCGAGCGTGACCTGCACCGCTCACTGCCTGAGCACCCGGCCTTCCAGAACGAGACGGGAATAGCGGCCCTGAGAAGGGTACTCACAGCATATGCACACAGGAACCCCAAAATAGGATACTGCCAGGTGAGAAATTCCTGCTGGGATAATGCTCCCTGATTTTTCTTCACCTCCTTCCCACTCTCTGTTAGTCTTGTGAGAGTGCTTTTACTGGTGCTTTGGATAAATAATGTCCTTTTAGCTAGGAAGAATACATAATTTTAGATATTAAATGCCATTTTTCCTTGGAAAACAAGTACATAGGCTCGCCAAACATCTCTGTCCTAACAACAATATTCCCTCAGCATTTTGCAAAATGCATTTAGAGTTACAGGAGGAGAAAAAATATTTTTGATGCTTCTGTTTGTTCAAAAGCACATTTCTTGGACAATACTTGGAAACAGTGCAGGGCAAACTGGCCTGCACAGATGAGATTTATGTAGTGCACTGGGGCAGAGGTTTAATGAACGTGTCTGGCACTTTCTTCCAAAACTGATGATAAATGATGAAAGTACTTTGTCTAGCTGGCCAGCTCCCTGAATTCTGATTAACATCAGGCTGGTCCTGATACCAGAATGGAGGCAGATTGCAGTATTCAGTGCTGTGCTTTTCTCCATTGTTTCATATTGCTCTTACGAAAAACATTATAAATAAGCTTGGAAAACCTGTTATGCCTTTGGGTTACAATTATGTATTTGCTGTCTATTATCTCTTTTTCTTGCTGGTTTTTTTTTTAGTTCTTTGCGTCACATTAGGCTACTTTTCTTTCTATAAAAATAGTCACAATTGAACTTTTTTCAGTAGGATTTGCTGTCACTAACAAATCCCATTTTCTTCTTTGCCCTTGTAGTCTATGAATATTTTGACCTCCGTGTTGCTGTTGTATGCCAAAGAGGAAGAAGCCTTTTGGCTGCTGGTTGCTGTGTGTGAGCGAATGCTGCCGGATTACTTCAACCACCGAGTGATAGGTGAGCTTGTGTCCGTCTCCTTTCAGACTGGGAAGGGGCAGCCATATGACACAGGGGTGGATAAATGCTCAGGGTCTGTGGGGTCCAGACCCCATGGATGAGGTGCTCCATCTGCTTGTGTGGTGTGCAGGGACAGCAGCAGTGGCTGCTCAGATTCCAGACAGGGTTGGTTTTGGTCTGAAGGGTTTGAACTGCAGGATCTATAAATATGTGCTCAGCTTTACAGTTTGTTCTTTTTCTTTCCTGTTGGTCAGAAGATGGTGACACTTTTGTCTGTTACATAAATAGAAGAGCTTGTGGGTTTTGGCTAGCAGTGTTCAGTGTTAGAGACTCGAGCTGTTTAAGATGAACCTAGGAAAGATCTGCTAGGGTAGCTGTTTGTCGTCTGACCTGTCTGAATTGCCTGGCTGCTGGAGCAATGCAGGCTTGCATCTACACTAGCCCTTTGTAATGAGGGCTAATCCAAGTCTCTGTGCAGAACGTGCTGTGCACTCTGTGTGCTGTGTCTCCTATATAATGCCATTATTTTTAAGATTGTTGTGCAAACTGCCTAATGCAGAGAAGGAGAGGGGTTGAGCCGTATTTGTTCTTCACAGTCACTTCCATCCCTTACAGAAGTGCTAACCCTAGTCCTTAGCTACAGCATCTGCTGTTGCACCATTGCTGTGGCAAAGGGAGGGACTAGGGTCACATGTGAGGAGGGGAGAACAGGAGGAAATCCCTGGCAATAGTGGTTCTGGGAACTAGAAATGGTCTGGGCACTCTGGTGCTGCCTGGGGAGTGGAAGGAGATATCTGAGAAGGTTTCCAGTCTTTTCCTTGAAGGATGGGGTTGTCATAGCTCCCTCCTGACTCTGTGTCACTGCACAGTTTCTGTCTTGTCACTGAACTGGCAAGAAGGTAAGTTAAAGCTGAGATATTCCATAGTTAGCTGGATGCTTAGCATGTTTTGTGGTGCTTTGGTGTTTTCAGCTAGTGGACTGGACATTGTAACTGTCCCACTTGTCAGAATTTTTCTTCTTGTCTCCAAACATGACTTTAAATTGCTATTTTGATAACTGACTTCCATGTTTGTCTGTCTCCTTCCTTGATTAAAGGAGAAACACAGCTTTATCTGTACTCGTGCATTTCTAGATATCATCAGCACACTTTGGGTTACTCATAACTTTGATGCTTGCTGGGTTATTGCCCTTAAGTAGCTTTCTCCACCCAACCTAATGAATTGTCTTACTTGGCCAGCCATACCCCTGCCTTGAGTTGTACTTAATTTGGGCATTGTATCTTTCCTGTCATTTGCCATGGCTGCAGACTACATTGTTTAAGTGCTGAGAGTTCTGGTTGTCCTGTCTCTCTGTTTTCCTGCCCTCTGTACCCCAAGCAAAGAGTACTGTTTCTCTCTACTGCCATAGCTCACCACAGTGTGAAGAGCCAGGAGCTTCATTTTAGAAGTTGCTGCCCTCTCCCTGGCTGAGCAGCACTGGTGCAGTTTTGCAGCATGGCTGCTTCACTGAGCACTTATTTTTGCAGCTCTGTTTTACCCTAGAACTTAACGTGCCCAAACTGGTGCTACTGATCTTCTCCACCCTGCCCCTCCTCTGGTTCCTGTTGCTTGAGTTAGTGTTCTTGGCTCTGCATTTCAGTTGACCTTCTTTTTTAATTTGCAACCAGCTCTTGTCTAAACTTTGTATTGTTTCTTCCTGCATAACACTTCCAAGACCCAACTTTTCCTCTTTGTCTGCCCTGCCAACACTGTTGTCCAAATTTTGATCTCTCTATAACTTTGGCGATCTCTGACCTTGCTACCCGTCACTGTGCTTTTCCTCTTTAGTGTCAGCCAGTAATCTCTACAGTCAAAACAGCTACTCAAGTAATGACCTTGGTTATAACAGGCCTTCTTAGCTCCATTTTGTCTCAGACCTTTTCTTTATGACTTTCAAAATCTTCTATTTATTTGTCTGTGTGTTTATTTAGTTAGTTATAATTTTTGCTTTCAAAACTTAGGCAATTCAGTCCTACTCAACTTTCATCACGCGAGCATCTCCCTCCTTCAGCCTTGCCAGCTATGACCCCTCGATCCTTTCACATGCTTTTTCATTATTTCACTGCTTGCAAATGGGAAAAGCCTGCAGGCAGGGCTCCTCCTTCAGGAATTCCCTCTATCCTTCTTTCTGCAATGCATAGAGGAAATTATAGGCATATAGCTGCAGGATAGAAACAAGCTGTATTTGGGTCAGGAGTGGTGGCAGGGGTCAGGCATCAGGCGTATCCTATTCTCAGTTACCATGACTTTTCCATCCCCTGCATAAACCAGCAGGCCATCTTACCGTATTTTACCTGTAAGAGTTTTATCATCTTGACACTGTAATTCTTGAAACACTGAAAACCTTACTTCTTTTCTCTGATTTGCTTTTTCAATCCAAAGATGTCATTTATCTTGCATAATTTTTCAAATGGATGCCCTAGTATTATCCTACCTTGTCATGGTCTCATGCTGTAATACAGATTCAGTTGCTCAGATTTCATGTTTCCTGGGAGCCTAATGAAAAAGTGGACAGAAAAGTTCCTTTGAATACATCTGCTTGACTTTAATCTACAGTGTCAACACTTATAAGAAGATCTGTGAAGGATCTGGGCAGCACTGTGTGTTCCCTTTAAACCTCTGGTTTTGCCAGTGCTGTCTCTGAATCTGGAATGATCTATTTATATGTCTTGCCTATCTGTCTCTGGCTTCCTTCAAATACCTCTAAAACCAGCTCTGTTTTTTGCGTCTGTGTAAACTATGGCTATTAAATTGCTTGCATTAAAAGCTTATTAAAAAAACCCAAACAAAAATTGCCCTCTGTTGAGTAACTCCAGTCTGTTTTTCTCCTCTCTTTCCTTAGATCTTATAGAAGGCTTTTTCTTCAAAGCATCATGCTTGGTGTGTTTCTCAAAAGCTTTTTGCATGTCCACAGGCATTTATTTTTGATTTGTGGTACGGTAATGTTTGTTCAGTCATCAGCAGAAGCTCTTTGTGGCTTAATGTGAAAGGTTCTAAAACAGAGAAATGTCATAGCTATTATTTTTCTGTATGATTTGGATGCAAAGCCAAAAGATGCTGGGTCTCTGCCACAAATTGTCCAGGTTATATTCTGCTTTTGGACAACAGAAGTTTTGAGTGCTGGGCATATATCCGTCTCAGCAATTAAAATTGTCTCCTGATATTATCAGAATATGGATTTTAAGAAAGAAATAACTTGAAAGACAAAATAATTGAAAAGCTAACTGCACTTTGTATTCAGAACTATTGTTAACTTATAGTGTCTTTGGTCAAAGCCCTTATGTGGCAGATTTGATCTGTGTATTCAGGAATATTTTTAAACTTACAGTGTCTTTGGTCAAAGCCCTTATGTGGCAGATTTAGTTTGTAGATACAGTCCATTTCAGTGAGAAGAAACTATATTGATTCTATAATGGCTGCTGACAAAGCAGAACTGAGCTAGTAGCTAAACCAGAGCCCAGATCTGCTCCTTTTGGAAAGGCTAGTTGGGACAGTTAGGAAATCTTTTATCTGGGCATTGCAGAAATCTTTTGTTCTTTATGTGTACGTATGTATGCTTGTAAGTATGTATTTGTATCTATGCATGTACTTATGTGTAAATATTATTCTTCCTGCTTGATGTGTGTAGCCATATCTGGGTTTCCATCTTACATTTTCTCAGAGCAAAACCTTTGCTGCCCATTTGCTTGAGTACATACATCGGAGAGGAATGTGTACTGTCTTTACTGCATACATCCCAAGTGGAACAGTAAAATGCTTTAAGATTGCTTTTGGTAGCACTTAATTATTATGTGCTCTTGTGGCCAAAACCAACAGCTGCTGCTTTTGCTATTTGATTGCACCCTAAGGCACTTAGAATTAGCATAGTTTTTGAAGAAAGTTGTACAGTGAGGATTACAGATACAAGGGCTGGGCTGAGATTGCAGCAGGAGGATAATGACATTTTTCATTGTAGACGTGTGTGCGTCTTGCCAGTTTAAATTTTAAGAAAGTTTTGCATTTAATAGTTGAGAGCAATGATTAGTTTAAAAAAAACCCTTTTTCCTGTGTCAGTCCTGGCTAATACTGTTCCTTTATGACTTGTAGGTGCTCAGGTAGACCAGTCAGTGTTTGAAGAGCTTATAAAAGAGCAACTTCCAGAGCTGGCTGAACATATGAAGGATCTGACAGCACTAGCTTCCATCTCTCTTTCCTGGTTCCTCACTCTTTTCCTCAGCATCATGCCCTTGGAAAGTGCTGTGAATGTTGTAGACTGCTTCTTCTATGATGGCATCAAAGCCATTTTCCAGCTGGGCTTGGCCATACTGGAAGCCAACGCTGTGGATCTGTGTAACAGCAAGGATGATGGGCAGGCCCTGATGATCCTGAGCAGGTATGGCCACGCAGGAGTGCTCCTTCCATCACAGGCTGTTCTGCCCTGAAACAAAGGCATTCCTCAGTAGGCACCAGGGACCCTCTGTGTCACCCTGCTGCTGCTGCTGCTTTCACAGTGTCTGCCTTAAACAATGGGTTTTGTACATGGGACGAGATGTCCTGTGAAATTTCCTGGCAGTGCCGAGACATGCATTGCCTGCGTCAGTGTGCAATATTTACTGCTGCTCTTCGTGCCTTCCCTAGACTGACAGGCTTCCTGCTCCAGACTTCAAGGAGACAGAAGTTTTCTTCCTTGGGCAGCATTTAGACATTGGCTGGCTTGCTATTCTTCAGATGAGTAATCACAAAGGCATTTTTGAAAAGTTTAGCTTGCCCAAAACCCAGTTCATTTCTAAATCTGAGCTATAAGCCTTATTTGCTTACTTGAATTGAGAAGAGCACAGTGCAATGTATTCTTACATATTTCCTCCCTTCAGGTTTTTAGAGCATGTCAAAAATGAGGAAAGCCCTCTGCCACCTATTGGTAATCACCATGCATTCTTTAGTGATGACCAGGAATCCTCTCCAGTGACTGAAATAGCAAACCTGATTCATGACTCCTATGAGGTAAAATAATTTCCTGTATCTACGAGTCAGTTAAGTTAGAATTTTAAAGAAGGTTTAATTCAGCTTGGATGCTTTGAAAGTTAATACATGTGTTTTATAGATTCTTTGACTAAAGTGCTCACATTCACAAGACTAGCTGTAATAGGAATATCTAGATCAGTTAGAGACTGGGTATGCTTTTTCTTCAAGGTCTCACTGTACTTTAAAAGCTGTATTTGCAATTAATGATAAATACAAATATCAAAAAAAATATGACACAAATAATAAACTTCCATTCCTCTCTCGTAGAAGTTTGGAGACCACTCTGTGGAACAGATAGAGCACATGCGCTACAAACACCGAATCCGTGTCCTGCAGAGCCACGAAGATACAACCAAGCAAAATGTGGTGAGTAGGGGGATTATTTTGACTAAGGTAGCTCAACATTGCCTCTCTGGAGGCACATGGGTTTAGTTTTTAAAAAGGTGCCCCCAGGTCTTGAAACAGGGAAATATCATTGCTGACTCTGCAAAAAGCTCTTTCCTGAGATGCTGATGGTTTTTCTTTTGCAGCCATGTGCCTTATATTTTAGGGTGGCTTTACAGTTATGAACAGCTGCAGGACAATCCTGCCGAGCACCTTGTCTGTGACTGTGGCCAGTCCTCAGCAGATGCCTGCGGGGGAAGAGCGTGAGGAGAGACAGCACCATGCGATGCTTCCCCTGCCTCTGTGACCTGTAGCTTAGGGACTTCCCGTCTTTGTTTCTAATAGCCCTTGAGGGATTTCTCTTTTCATGATCTGTCCAACTGGTGAACCTAAAGAAGGGGGAAACACTGCAAAGATGTTTTAATACTGCAGTTTTCAGCTGTACCACGTAAGTACAGCTCGTGAGTCTGCCTATGTCAGTGATGGCTCTAACATGATTTTCTTTCTTTTTAAGCTCCGAGTTGTCATCCCAGATGTTTCAATTCTTCCTGAAGATTTAGAGGAATTGTATGACTTGTTCAAGGTTGGTCTCCCTGAAAAGCAGATGCACCTCATTGAGGCTTTTTTGGGTGTAAATTCCAGCTGTTGCTTTGCAGTGCAGCCCTGACCTCCCATCCTCTGCCTGTGCCATGCTCTTTGGGTGGGATCTTGCCATTTTCTCCTTTGTGTGGTTGCGCATTAGCTAAAGAGGAATAGTAATGTACTGACTCTTCAGAGAACTGCTCCAGAGTTTCCTTTCTACCTTTCTGCTTGGAAATGGTCCCTGACAAGTTATGTTCTGTTAACTTTCACATGCTGAATAAATTAATTAATATGTTGTTCTGCTCACTGGGAGCTCGGCAGCACTTTTAAATCCTGTTCTCTTCATGGTCTTTAAGGGCAGACTCTCTTTTCCATGGGCGGAGAAATCCCCAAACTCCACAACCTTGTGTCCTTGCCATTTGTTCCAAATTTTCTAATAGGTTTTTTTTAAAAAAAACTAAAAGCTGTTTCAGTTCTTTCTGTCAAGCTGATATTTAACAAAACTTACAATAAAGTTGGAGACAGGGACATCTAAGCTTATACAACTATACTTGATTTAGAAGTCCAGGCTTGTAATTACTTCCCTTAATGGACCATTTCTTCTGTGTATTGTCCATAGCCATAAATATTGAGAATATGATTGTGGTATGTTGTTAGTGTTACACAGCTCTGTCGCCAAGAACAGCTATATCCTGTCTCCATTAGTGGGTGTAAGATGATGTTGCTGGGGCTTGTTCTTCAGTGCTTCCCTCTTGCTCCTTGCTGCTGGTTTTGACCTTTGATTAGCTCACACCCCTTATTTCATTTTTTGGTAGTGGTTCCTTTTTTGTTATTTCCTGTGCCTCCCCCAGGGATAGCTTTGCTTTTTTAGGACTCTTTTTTTTGCCTGTCCCTAAGGGAAGACTAATAGGTACAGTATCCAAATGGAAAGATCTGAGAGAGAATAAATGAGCAGGTTGAGCCTATGCTTACTCCATATATTTTGTACCTTTGGCTGGTAAGGGACATTCTGGATCAGATGTGGTTAAATAATGTTTCAGTAGCCCACAGGGTATTTTTGTCAAGAATCAGCCCAGTCTCCCTTCGTATGCATTGACTATCCATTGGAAATTGTGAGAGTGGCTGGCTGCTTTGATGAAAGATTTGCTTTTTCACCCAGGAATGGTCTTGGTATCACCATGACACCTTGCACAGAGCGAATTTCGAGCACGTTATAGCGTAGTTTGATGTGAATGCCTTTTTCTGCTGGTCGTGCTCTGCACTGCTGCACCCCACAACAACCGCTCTTGTGTCTCCGATTTTTCCTAGAGGGAACATTTAATAAGGTGCTACTGGGAAACGACAAGCGCGGTGTCGGAGCGCCATGACCCCAGCAGGCCGTACGCCGAGCAGTACCGCATCGATGCCCAGCAGTTTGCCAGCCTCTACAGGCTGCTCTCGCCCTGGACCTGTGGGGAGCACACCGACCTCCTCGCCCACAGGACCTTCCGCCTCCTGGATGAGAACATGGACCAGCTCATCGAGTTCAAGGGGCTTGCCAGCTGTTTGGGTACCGGCTCACTGCGGGCTGGGCTGGGGGGCACAGCAGGGAGTGGCATGTGGGGTGGACAGCAGTGTTAAAATGCCATGTAACTGGCAGGGGAGGATGGTTTCTAGGGCTTGCTAGATCCTTATCGGTCACCTTTACTGATTTCTTTTTGTGTTCTAATCACCTGAAGTAGATTTGATTTAAAAGTCAGCCTAAAGACATGATTGAATATTGTATTATAATGTTTGATTTCTCGGACAATAGTAATTTAATTGAAAATCTTTTATGAGTTAAAAATTACACTTGGGTCTGCACACAGAATGCTAGGAAATCCTCTCTACCCAGTTGTTGCTCTGAGTATACCTCTGAATTCTCAGTGTACCTCTTTGAAACTGCTTCTTGAAGACTTAGCCTTACAGAGCTGACTGCTGCCTGCCTTACATGTTGACAGGATGCAGAACAAAAAAATCTGGCCAGCAGTGACTGAGGTCTGTGCTGGGGTTGGTCTTGAGGCCACCAGCTGTCCTAATAGGTGAGATTGCCTGTCCAAAATCTGGTTGAAGAGAAAGTGCTGTATCTCAACTGTCACCTGACCTCAGGAGGGAAAAACTGAATCAATGTTCAAAGCTTCAGTAAAAATCCCTAATTTTGTATTCTTGCCACTTAAAATTTTTAGAATTTTTTTTTAATGCAAACATTAAGGCACTTTATATTCTCTTTTTTATTTAATTTTGATTCTTAGAGGGATACAACTTAAAAGTTCTCCACAGCATTTGAGTGCATTTGAAAGTTTAGAATCTAATTTCTACTGGTCATTGAAAATGTGAATTACATTACACGTGAAGTAGTTATCTCCTTTGGGCTTACTCTGTAAAACAGCAGTAAGGGCTGAAGAGGGAAATACTACGGTGTCCCCAATGTCTTCTGTCTCTCCCTTCTCACGTTTCTGTAAATCCATGGCAGCAAACTAAATCTAGCCTTTACTAGATCCCCTGCCATCCTTCTTGATATTTTTAAATAATGTTGAAACTCCATAGGGTTAGGTGCTCCCAGTCTATTTTACAAGAACAAAGATCAAAACAGATGGTTGTCACCTACCGTTCCTCACTGACAGGCACAAACTGAAGTAATACACTGGCCATATGTTTATTGTCCATGTAAGCAATTATCCTTTGTGCACAGAGAGATGCCTGATTTATTTTAAATGGTGGAAGTAAATGCTCTGGTTCACTTCCTTCTGGTTCTTTTTTTTCCTTGCAGATATTATGTATAATGGCGAAATGAATGAAAAGATAAAGTTACTATATAAGCTGCATATCCCACCAGGTAAGAAACCTGAAATTATCTCAGTTTCCAAAAAAACATCTTGCTTTTGGGAAAAAGCTGCTTAATGAAGAACCCCATCTTGCTTCCTTCCAACTGGGAGCATACAGGATGTGCATTTGTAGTTATGCTCACTGCATTTTACAAATTACTCCATTAATTACAAACTGAACCTTTTGGGATGAAATTTATGGATTACAATGTCAAAGCTCACACATCTGCTACATTCAGAGCCCTTCTGCAGCCAGTTATATAGTTACTTCCAGAAAAAATAGGAATTAACATTTTTGAATGGCTTGTAATCCATGTACAGTAGACATCTCCTTGTGTATCTTGATCCAGTTTTGATTAGGTGACAGAATTCTGTGGCAGTTTCTCTGTGCGAAGTTTTTAACTAAATGTGCAGTTCATGGCAAGCTTCCAGTTGCAGCACCAGTCTTAGAGTAACATAATTTTCCAGTATGATTTAATGAAGTACCTGAAAGTATTTACAAAACAACTTTGCACAATTATGTTGCTTTCTTCAAATATGTAAATTTTAGAAAAACAAAAAAACATCATGCAGAATTCAAAGGATTAAATTTGTTACATTTTTTTGATAGCTCTCACAGAAAATGAACGAGACAGCCAATCACCATTAAAGAATCCTTTGCTGTCAACATCAAGACCACTGGTCATTGGAAAATCAAAAGGTATTGTCCAGAATGGTCCTCTAATGTGTGTGCATATGAGATAACCAACTTTCCACTTGTGATCCTACTATATTATCTCTGCTCTCTGGGGTTTATGTGGAAATGTAAATTTACTCGTGACTTGAAAATAAATTCTCCTTTTTATGTCTGCTCCAAAAAAGGTGATACAGTAGATTACCAAAAGCAGTTGAAGCAGATGCTGAAGGATCTAGCCAAAGAAAAGGATACTAAAACTGAAAAAGAATTGCCAAAAATGAGCCAGGTATGTACCTTAGAGGCTGTATTCTATTTTTAAAGAAGTGTACTCAAAATGAAATTATTGAATACAACAGTTTGGCTCTTTCTCATAAAGTGTGACTTGAGCGTGAACTCAGATTCAGTCCTTCAGGCATTGAGGATGGGGCTCCTCCGATCCAGGGAGCAGGTGTTTAAAAATACTTTCAGCTACCTTCCTAGCAGCTCCCTCTGCTCAGACTGGCTGGTGATTAGAATTTCAGATTCACCCTCACCTGCAGCAGAACATGCAAGCAAACAGGCTTATGCAGTTTAGAAAAAGCTGTCCTCCTCCTAAGCCAAAGAATTCCCAGGAATGCATGTTGTTGTTCTGTATTCCCGTACCTCCTCTGCACCAAACCAGTAACTTCTTAGTCCACCACCACCTGGAACTTGCCATGTATTAGCCAAACACTGACTAGAACTGCAGGAAAACAGCTGAAGGCTGTCACGATCTTACCATCTGTTTCCTAATGCCAATACCTTTCTGTGGTGTTGGCAAAAGGAAATCTACTGGAGGGAAGAGGGCCCCCCTATCAGTAAAACAAATAATACAGACATACAAAGATGGGACTGCCCCCAGAATCCCTTCTGTGCTCATGTTGTTAAATAAAGTTTTAATGGGTGGTATGTACCTAACCTGTCAGCTCTGCAGGCACTGATGATCTCACAAAGGCGTAATTTCACTGAGGGCTCACAACTTTCCTAACAGGATTATATGGAAGATCCTCTCTAGCCTGATAATCATCTGCAATGGGTGAACAAGGGAGAGATAGAAAGGGGCTGGACAGGGAAGATCTCCAAATTTTTTTAGAAGAGCTGGGGAAAGAGGGGAGATAAATAGCAGAAGGGAAGTTGCCTGCAGGCCTGTGGATGGCTTTAGCTGTAACTCACTGTGTGTAGCAGCCACCAGTGAGGGATTATCCCTTGCCTTGTATCTCACTTGCCTTTAGATCATCTGGCAGCTCCTGATTTCCTTCATCAGGGTATCAAAATACTTCACTGCTCTCTTCCCTGTTTGATTTCAGACAAGGTTTCCTAGTGCCATTGGGGGCTGAAATCCCTTCACTAACATCTTTCTTAAAAGCAGGCAGAAGTTATAAGAGAGGATATAAATGTACACACCATTCCACCTGCCTCTGCACTACCATGCCCAGCCTGACTCCTGCAGTGATCCTTAGCATGGCTGTTCAGGACTTTGATGTTGGTTTTTCATCCTTTATAGAGGGAGTTCATTCAGTTCTGCAAAACGTTGTATAGCATGTTTCATGAAGATCCAGAGGAGAATGATTTGTATCAAGCCATTGCCACTGTGACCACACTGTTACTTCAGATTGGAGAAGTAGGACAAAGGAGCATCAGCCTGGGGAGTGGATCAGACGAGTTCACCGAGGACTTGCAGCCCGAGGCCTCTGCTTCAGACCAGGATGCTGTTTTTACTGACACTGTGAAGACCCCTCACAAAGACTCTCAATCTTCACCTGTGACTGAAGGGGACTGGACTGTTTCTTTTGAACATATTTTAGCCTCCCTCTTGACTGAACAATCATTAGTTAACTTCTTTGAAAAACCCTTAGAACTGAAACCAAAGCTTGAGAATGCAAAGCTAAATCAATACAGTCTCAGAACAAATGGAATGAGCTGCCAGTCACGGGGTGAACATGCAAAACCAAGCATGCAGTAGCAGCAAACATGTCAAAAAAGAAATGCACTGAAGTTATGCCAAAGGACATACTGTAAAAGGCTTTCAGTTAGCAGTGGACTTTGATAAACAATTTGTTGGTCTGTGGTTTTCAGTTTAAGAGCTTTAAAAGCTAAAAGGGTATGTAGGTTTGTTTTGTGCCATTGACTTATCATGTTCTTGTTTTGAATGTAAAAGGAAACATCTGTCTACAGTGTGAAGACACTGAAGCCTTCTTCCGCACTGGGAAGAGCAGGGGCTGGCTCCAGTTGTCTTTTCTTTTTTTCTTTTTTTTTAAAGAGGGGAAAACACTTCTCATCTGCTGTCCACAGTTTGTTTCAGTTGCCTTTTTTTGCACTAATACTGGAAACTGTTTCAATGCTGGTAATTGAAACTATTTTAATATATTTGATTGTATTCCAATTTTTATGTCTTGCTGAAATGTTAAGTGTACATGGACTGTACTTCTGATGTTGGTCTGTGAAAACATGCACTTTTCAATAAACCCTTTTTGTACAAGACTGATATTGACGGTATTTACCGATTTAGGGAAGCTAAGTGCCTCTAGTCTCTACCACATTAAAAAAATACCCTGAGGTAGCATAACGAAAATTATTTCACTAATCAGAAGCCTGTTTCCACAGAGTTGCTTTGGGAAAAGCCCACCGAGTCTGCCTGAGGCCACTGGGGAACTTCATCCACATGAGATTACACATGCAATATTGATCTATCAGTTTTGGCTAAGTTTTTCTTGTTTTGTTTTTAAACAAACTTGGTCTCAACTTAAAATACCTGTGTAGTGGCTCTTCATTACCCCAGAACAAAACAAACTCACCACGACTCTGCCACCCACAGAGAATATTTGAATCTCCTTATTCTATTCACACGTAACCTAAGTTCAGTGTATCTTTAATTAAGAAAATTACACCATTATGTTCAAGTTCAAAGAAAGCAAGATACTTCATGAAGTTGATACCTGTTCAACTCAATGCTTCACAGTGGAGAGCTTGAAGAGACTGGATAATAAAAACAAGAATGTATTTTCATATTTTTATTGTAATGAAAATCAGCTTAATTTTCATCCACATTGACTGTCTGTAGCCCTGCAAAACAAGACATTTTATTACCACCTGTTATATGTATGGCAGTCTTCATAAGAAAGTACACCTACTGTTTCAAAGCCAGTTTGCTGATCTACTTCTGGAAGAGCAAACTGTATAGGCAAGTATTTGTACCAATGTTAAAAAGCAAAAATTTTATTTACAGAATTGATTTTTCTCAGATGACAAGCAAAGATAGCTCAACCTGTCTGAGCTTTTGACATCAGAAGATAGGCTTTACATGGGAAAACAAACCTTAAAACTACCCTAATGACTATGGCCAGTGTTTTTCTCTCTCTAAAAATTTACACAATCATTTCACTGAATTCTGAACTTCTTTTTAATGTGGATCAGGCAAGCCAGCAGCCCTTTTCTTTACAGCAGAGCTAGGTTAAGCCAGTGGTTTAACTCTTCCAGTGTGCTTTTCATCTGAATTTTGCAGGAGGAGCTGTCCCGCCTTGCTTCTTCAGAGAAACATGGCATGGGAGATGCATGGAACCTTCCTTACCTTTGAATGTTGTGACTGGTACATAGGTAACCAGAGTGTACAGCTTGTTGGGTGAATCCTCATCCTCATTGCGCTTTCTGGACAAACGCACGCGGATACGGTAAGGAACGTTCCTAAAATGAACATGGCAGATTAATTTTCAGTGAAGAATGTGTTGAAACCCATGATTTCATAGGAAAGTTCTTACTCGGCATCACAGCAAGAGCAAAATCTTGGACCTTAAGAGTACTGTTTGTCCTAGAGAAGCTATTTTTCTTGGTTTTGTTTGGTTTTATTAAAGCTAGCAGGTAAGATTTAACTAAGCCGTAAGATGAATTCATAATCCAGCAGGAGCATTCAGTCAGCACTGCATCATCAGTCCACTACTGAGGAAATATACCATGAAGATGATCAAGTGAACATGATCAGCAGCAAGCAGCTGTTACTAACAAGCATTTCTTACAACAATACAAAATAGTGAGGAAAAACCCCAACAATCCACCCTAAAGTCCATGGCCTCTGTCAAAAGTCAGGGTATTGCCTGATCTTTATGCAAAAAGTTGTGGAAGTTCTACTGAGCAGCAGACCTGAACCAAGGTCTTATTTATGGGCACAAAACCGATCAACATTTCTTCCTCACAAAGCCCATGGAATCACAATTAAATTGTTTAGATGATTTTTTGTCATAGGAAAGTCACAGCTTAGTGTCCTCTGCTAATAATGCCCAAAAAATGCGTCTGAGGGGAAACATAAATTTTTTTTCTCCACTGTTTTTCATGTAACCTGCCACCTCAAATGAACTCAAGATTTTGGGAAACTCCTGCTCAGAGTACTTTTGCTTCATGAAGTATGTGAAGGAACTTCCTCCTCCCTGCTGTACCTTTTCAAGAACATACTTACTAAATCAGGTGGACACAGCAATCTAAGACACAGGAACTTGCTCTGCTTTATTCCCTTGTTGTAACAAGTCAAAAGCATTTTTCACTACTTTATGTAGATGACTGACCAGCTGATACCAGCCAACATGGTGATTTTAGCCTCCCCTGATCCTTCCAGAAGATACTTTACTTTGCATGCATTATGTATTCTAACATAAAAACTGTAGACTTGTACTGGAAAGACAGATGTGGCGACTCCTTGTTCCACAGATGGCACTTGTAACAGTTGATAGGAGGAAGTCTTGGCTAGCAGCCTCACTATGAAGCTCGGGGGTTATGCTGTCTCCTGGTTCCACTGCTACTTCTTCACTCCCTATGAACTGGGCAGTTTAACAGGGAGGAGAGAGAACCGCTGCCCATAAGACCCAGTAACTCAGTCTTGTCCTCCCACTGCTTTTGAAAAAAGGGGTCAGCCACACAACACCAGGTAAAGTATTCTATGTATGTCATAGACTAGACTATTGCCCAAAAGACACGGTTTAAACCCGTGTGTATCCAGTGCATCACTCAAAGCATCAATCCAGATCACTAAACCTTTTATTGCAGTTTAATTGGTCCCACTCCTCACAGGAGTTCTTTGGACCATCTTTACATATGTCAAATCAGCTGCCTTTGTAGCAGTGACTTACAGAAGGTGTAGATTTCGGCCCCCAAACTACTTATTTATTTGTACTTAGAAGAAAAGATAAATGGCCCTGTTTAAAACAGACCTCCTTTTGTGTAGCATTTGTCAGTTCAGCATGCTTCAAAACCGAATCCTGTTCAGATAAACTACACAAATCCCAGACACTTAGCCTGGGATTGTAGGTATCACCAGAAGGTCAGGTTTATGAAAGCTGTCTGCTGCAACAGGGATCAGGGTGCTACAGTACTACAATACTCCAATCCTTTCTCTTCCCTGCCCTCCATCCCCAAACCTGTGTTACTTCTTTCCTTTGCTTTATTCTTATTAGAAGGAAGTTCTTTCAATCCCAGAGTTTACCAAAGCTTTGTTACAAATACCCTGGGAGAGCTGACCAGAACACAGACGTGACAGAAATATTAGGTTGGTGTGTACGTGGCAAGAAGGAAGCATTTGCAAAGAAAATGCAAATACTGCAAGAAGTATACAGTTTCTTCCTAATCCTTCATGTCCTTCCTCACCCAGTAAGGAAAATTGCAAAAACCCACCTTATTCCTTTCGCCCAGACTGCTTTGTTCAGTCTGGTGTCAATGCGAACATCAGGAGTACCCATCTCCTTCATCGCAAATTTACGTATTTCCTTGAGAGCGCGTGGTGCTCGCTTCTTGAAGCCCCTGGGACAAACACAAGAGCCATTTCTTTAACTTCAGGATACAGTCAGCACTAGACACTTGTTGCATGTATTCTTTAAACATACAGCCCCAAAGCATTGTGCTCAACAGCAGACAGACAGCTGCACCAGCACGACTACACCTTTACCCTGGCAGGCAGCTGCTAACCTTCATGTCTGTGCCTAACAAACCACTTAGATAGAATAATTTCAGTAAAATTTTGCAACCACAAGAGCTCCTGGATCTTAAGCCTTCAGTTTTGAAGTCAACATGTTTAAATATCTCAGTATCACAGAAGAGATCAGAGGTTTCACACAGACTGAATAAAAGGTCTATGAGAAAAGTCTTCCAACGACGACATAAACATGACAGAACTCTTATAAGTATTGTAATAAACAGCAGAAGATCAAAACTGATTTTATTCTGAGTTACAGCTTTTGCTGAACAGTATTTGATTGTTACTTTCTTTCATGCTGTCAGAACTGCACAAATACCACCATCAGAAGTGTTTTTTCCCCCCAGTATAACCTGTCCTAAAGCCCATTATGGTCAGATCCTGCAGGACTGGGCATTCACAACAGAAGTCAGAGCTGCACCATGAGTGTTCTGTCATATATATTATATCCACGTTGTCACATGGGGCTGTGCCAGTAGAGCCTGAGGTCCCACAGTGGGTTATCTTTAGTTGTATTATCTGCACACTGCTGTTGACATTTAGTGCTAGAAATGGGGAGTGGGTACATGATTACAAGTAAGGCAAGCACTAAACAAAGAGTATTTCAGCTCTAGCACATCATGCCCAAAAAGAAAAGTAGACAGCAGGACCATCAGCTTTAAAATAGATTGAACTGCCAATCAACAGGCAAGGCCAGAACATCTCACTGTCATTTAAAGAGTACCACTGCCTCCCATTCTCAGCCACAGTTCCGCAATGCTTCATTGCCTCATTTCTCTCCTATTCCATGTTAACTTTAGCCACTGCATCAATTATTCAGATTTGGATGGTGTCTTCCATGTGACTGCAGGCATCCACAGAATGCAAAGGCAATGCAGTTTCCTCTGAAATACTTCTCCACTATGTATTTTCACTAGGTTCAGCATTTTGTCCATTAAAAAGCTACTCTTACCTACACACAACAAATCCCCTTTAACCCAAATCATATCCCAATTTACACCTCACACAATTTCGTGATAAACATGAAGCCAACAATCTAATTACATAACTATTTAATTTCTAAAACTTTCTCAGTGGGCTGAAGTCTAAGCATTTCCTTGGGAAAGAATGACAACCTATGCACAGAAGTAAATCGATGTAACTTCAAGTGCCAGAACACTCACAAATCACAGAAACAGGCTTGTTCCTGACAGCCACAAGCCAAATCTGGGGATGCACAGGTACAGAGCTGCTGCCTTGGGACAGCACCAAGGCACAAGGGACCACAAAAACTTAGCTGTAAGGACAGCCCTTCTCTGCCCTTTAAAACCTACTGAACCCACTGCCAAATGCCACTTCACTGAAGGCCACCTTCGGTGATAAAAAGAACTTACACGCCATGGATCCGCTTGTGAATGTTGATGGTGTATTCCCGAGTTACTACCTCGTTGATGGCAGAGCGCCCCTTCTTCTTCTCGCCGCCCTTCTTTGCGGGAGCCATTTGAGCGACGCTGAAAGGCACCGTGCACACATCAAATGCAGACCTCACACCTTCACTGTCCCCTTCCCTCCCGCCGTCCGCAGTCCCTTACAAGCCGCACAACTCCCACATTCAGAAACTTAAACCTAAGCTTAATTAACCCCCAGGGTCGCACCATTCGCAGGCTTCACGCAGCAACTTTCCAGCATCATAAATGCTTTACTTCTATCTCCCCGAAAGGAGCAGGAAGTACATCCGAGACTCTTCGATCACCTCGCATGAACACCGGGCTCCGGGCCAGCCCTAAGCCCCCTCCTTCTGCAAGGCGACCCAGGAGGGCAGCTCAGCCCGTCCCGGAACGAACATGACGGTGCCAGAGAGGCTTCTCCCACTGGCAACAGCACGGGCGAGCCATATCCCAGTCCCGTGAGTCCCGCAGGCCTCCCCGGGCCTGGGGAGGGCAGGAGACTGGCCCCATTCCCGCCAAATGCGGACGCGCCGGGAGATCCCACCCGGTGCCCCCCTTGCCGGGCCGCCCCCCTTGCCGGGCCGGGCCGAGTTCCCGCCGCATCGCGGGGTCTGCGGGACGGATGGAGGCGGATTCTACGGGACGCGGCCCCGACCCACACTCACCCTGCCCGGGCGCAGGCCGGAAAGGATCGCGCGAGGCAAGCCGGGAAACAGGAGCCCTTCCGGGATGAGGCTGGGACGAAACTGCGCCGGCGGCGGGAGGGGCTGGCTTGGGGGCGGTGTCTGTGTGTGCCGGTACCGGGGCTGGCTTGGGGGCGGTGTCTGTGTGTGCCGGTACCGGGGCTGTTTGGAAGCGGTGTCTGCGTGTGCCGGTACCGGGAGTGTTTTGGGGGAGCGAAGTCTGTGTGTGCGGTACCGGGGTTTTTGGGGGAGCAATGTGTGTGTGTGCCGGTACCGGGGGTGTTTTGGGGGAGCGGTGTCTGTGTGTGTCCATAGCCGGGATGTTTGGTGCCCACCCGCTCCCTCTGTAGGGCCTTTCTTTTCCTTGCAGTGGTGTGTGGGGAGCTCGGCTTGGCGCAGTGGTGCCTCCAGCAAGCATTTTTCCCCCTTCAGATCTGGAGGTCTCCTTCCTGAGACACAACCGAGGCATCCTGGCGTGGAGCAGCAACCACCCCGCCTGCCCGGAAAACCGGCCCGAGCTGAGGGATTGTGTTGGAACCAGCTGGGTCTCGGCTATAATGAACTAGAACAGCCCAGCTCTGTGAGGAGGACTGGCGATGTTTTGTGTGTGCAACAGACAACAAGGGCAGTAATCCCAAACCAAAATGCGTGTATGGGGAAGAAATGAGACAGAGCATGAAAAACTAGGTATTGACATAAATCTGCTCTTAAAAGCATTCTGTATCCTTGCAAACAATGTAATTAACCATCTTAGAAGAAGGCAACCCCACCCTATTTAGAGAATCTCCCTGCTAACGGCTTACATTGCCACTGGTTTCAGAAAGTTAAGCATTTGCTCCAAGGCTAAGCTTGGTTTGGACATACCAGTGGCAGTCGGGAGAGATGTGGGTGTATAATCCCTGAGAGCAAAACAAATTCTTAAGGGAATTTTCCCTTCCCATGTCTTCTGTCATAGTAGCTGAGATATGACAACTGTGGCTTCCATGGGTATTTCCTCTGAGGTGCTCATGTTCCTTCATTGCGTCTTCCTGCATGAACTTTTGGCTTACAGATTTGTCCTCTCCCTTGCCAGGAGTGGCTGGGATTTATGAAGTTAGCCGCTAGCTCAGCCAACTGGCCTTTGCTTAGGTTTGTCTATAGTTAATGGCAAGAGAGAGACTCCTTCAGACATTAACTGAAACCTTCACGTTTAGCTTTCTAATCTTCATCTGGTGGGGTCACTCTTGCTTCACTGAACACAAGAATTTAAAGGGATGAGCAGGCTAATTCACCCTTGCACCTAAAGGTAGCAGTAAAAACACCTTAGAGACCAGATGCTTGATTCTCTCATCCTCTCTCAATGAGGGATTGTATGGACTGAAATACTCGTGCACCCATCAGTTGGTTGGTTGGTTCTTGCAGTTGAAGCACAGGGGTAATTTTGTCAATGGATTTTCTTAAGGAGATTTTTAGCTTTTTCAGAACTCAGGGCAAATAAGCTTTTTTTTCATTTCCATGAAAGCTTACTTTCACAATTTCCAGGCTCCTTGCCCAGATATCTCTATTGTTCCCCTATGGCACCAAAACCAGAACACATAGGCCCTGCTGATGTGATCCTTGGTACTGAAGGGAGGCGAGACCATGTGTGCACTTTGTTGAAACTAATGTTGGCTCCAGTGGCTGCAAGCTGCCCTGAGGGCAATCCTCTTTCAGTCTTACTGAGGGGAATGAAGACATTCCTGTGCTCAGTTACCTACCTCAATCTGTGTTGAAGATTCTCCCTCTCTGCAGAGGAAAAGCAAACCTGTGCCTTGGCTGCTCCACCCTGCAGTCAATTTGAATTTAAGATTAAAACGAGTCTGCACAAGGATGCTGAAGTGGAAACCAGACTGTCTACAGGGTGACTATTCCAGAGAAGATGTGTCCCAAAACTCAGGACAGAGGTGTCTTAAAACACTGAAGCTGGACATGGGTCAAAGCCCTGGTGTGTGCTGAGTCAAACCATTCTTTAAACCATCTGTTTTGTCCTAATATAAAACTCTTTGGCTGGAAGTACAAAGCTGCACTAGGTCTTCAAAGGTGCGTAAAGTTTTTAAAGGTGCATAAAATGACCTGTCTTCACTTGCAGCTAGTATAACTTCCTGAGCTTTCCTTCTCAGTGTCTATGCCATGCCAAAAATTGCAAGGGATAATAATACTTGGTTTTGCTAACTGGGTGCCAAACACCATTCAAGTCTATGGCTAAGAGTAAAAGTCTAAAATTAATCACATAGTTCAACAGTCACAGGAAAATGTGTGCAAGTCCTGCAATAAAGCCTTTTGGCTATTTTATTTTATTCTACAAATAAAGACAACTGTCCATCATTAAATGGAAAAAAATAATAGTTTGAGTTGTATATAGCATGAAACAGTAGTTCCCTTCACAAAAACATTTCTAATTTATTAGTTTATTACAAAATACCCACTCACAAAAAAGCACAAGCACAATCTTTATACTTGTGAAATGAGTTGATATTTCATATACAAAATAATTTCCACATAATTCCATATAATTTTATTTTATATAGAAATAGGTCATTATTACAACAGCTGTACAATTCACTACTTTTTATTTAATAATTACATAAAATCTTTCTTAGAAACATATCAACGGAAAACATACAAAAAAAGCGAAAAGTGCATTTTTTTTTTCCTCCAAAGGAAAATTTAATCCTAAATGTTATAATGAAAGAGATATGTAATAGTCTGCAGCATCCCGAGTCAGTGGGCCAAAACACAGTGCATATTCTCAGAGACTTGGAGTGGGTGAGTTTAGATTGAAGAAGGATTCGTGTTGTACTATTGGAGAGTTGCATGATTGTGCTTACAATATGAGTTCTCCTTTGCAATCACAATTCATGTAGGAAACAGTCCAGTGTGGGTTTTGGGTTTGTTTTTTTGGTTGGTTGGTTTTTAGTAATGAAGAACAGTTAGGGTAAGCTGCATAATACTTTACAGATTCTAAATCAAGGGTTATGAACTGTAGACCATATTCACCAATGGCTGGGCTTTCTCCTCCATTGGATGTGCTAATTTGGCCACAAGAATAAAGGAACAAACATCTCTTTACAGAAAGTGCCTAGGTTTTGTCCTCTGTGCAGTTGTGCAAAATAATAACAATAATCATAATAAAAATAATCTCTTGTTCTCTCCTCGATAGACCTTTGATGCAGTGCTTTTCATACACAAAAGAAGAACTGAAACAGTGAAGGCCAAGTACCTCATGAGTTTGTCGACAGTCTTTTGGAATTGCCAGATGGCTTCCAGAGTGACACGCCGGGATTAAACACCTCTTCCCATGTACCCAGTGGTGATGGAGGCTGAACAGGATAGTGCTCCTTTTTATTTTGCTGTCAGTACATCCTGTGCTCATGAGACAGTGCAAACGGAAGCCAGTGTGCCATGAATGAACTGTCTGTGGCAGTCTGCACTCTGGGTGTACTTCTGTCATAGAGCTTGGAAAGAAATCCTTGTGCAAAAGCCTGAACAGTAAGTACAAAGTCATTCTTTTCTGCCCCATGTGCCCATTGGTTAAAGCTAATCGTGCATTGATTGTGCTGGTGGGACTCTTATCGCAGTGGTTGTGGTAAATTTGATGATTCTGATAAACTGTTCCTTCTTCTTGATGTTAGTTGTTGTTGCTGTTGCTGCTGCTGTGTCTGATGATACCCCATATTTCCTTGCTGTGGTGAGTAAGATGGCAGGAGCAAAGAATCGGGTTGTTCATTGTGCAAAGAACTTGGTGTTTGCACCTACAGATAAAATAAAATTTATTGTGGTGTTTGATTCTTTCACGTGTTATGTTCCTTGTCCTCAGTGTACAGGATGCTTAAAAGTACTACTTGGTTTGCTGGCTTTTATTTCTGGAGCTGTTTGGCATGAGGTTATCTTAACTAATGCTAGAAGGAATGGGCATAAATTGCAACAAAGAACATTCCAATTAGGCATTGAGAAGGTTTTGTCATAGGAATGCACTGCTTGGGATTAGCAGGTTATCCTGAAAAGCCTTTTTAGGAACTGGGTGGGTGAACATGTCAGAAATGACACAGATGGCAGAAATGAAACAGGATCCTAATGTGCCTCCTGCTGTCCCTTCTAGCCCTTCCTTTTCATGAGCTTACAGTAGGGTGTGACCTTGCGGTGTTGAAGTTGATGGGAATTTTGCAGATGCTTTATTGGAAACAGTATCTGCCGTACTTTTTTCATTAATTCTTGGCTATGATAAGGATTTCATTTCAATAGCAAGAGTTTAATCATTTGAGGTTGGTTATACCCTTTCAGTGATGCCAGTGGATACGTGACGAGGTTTTATAGACTCAGTTCAGCTCCTGTTGAACTATTGCAGAGACACCTCATTTCCCCCCTTCTCCTTTACTTTAGTATGTGTTGAATTAGGTCAAAAAAATAAGTATTTTTACATCTTCAAATCACCTGGTTCTTCCAGGCAACGTGCTCCACTTTATCTTTTTTGCCTTGTGGAGTTGAGAAAATATGTTAGTTTCCTGAAGGGATCCAGATATCTGATCCAGATCTATTTTATGTTGATGCTGGTAATTAAAAATCATCTTTTGACTTGTAAACTAAGCAAATTTTATACTGAATAAAGGGTACAGAACAAATCCTAAGGCACTGATTTTCTCCAGCTAGAAATAAACTTTAAGTATATCCAAGATAATCTGATTATGCTTTCAATGTACAGAATTAGTAATTTCCTTTTAAATATTCTGTTCTTACTGTTCTCTTGTTGTACTGGTACAGGGCACTGTAGCAGTGTCTCTCACAAATGTCAGCATCTCAAATGGACACTTCTGCCAGGATCTAGCTCCAGCAGAAACCTGGGGCCCCATTTGCACAGCCCACTTACCTCATTACTCTGTGTGTACACTTTATACATCATCCTCTTTTTCCTACCTGCAGGTAGCGTTGTTGCTGATGCTGTTGGTGCTGGAGTTGCATAGGTGGCAAAGAGGATGGCTGGGAAGGAGGGGTAGTGGTGAACCCTTGGTTTAACACTGCTTGTCCCATCAGTACGATTGGAGAGCTGCTGCTGGAAGTCTGCACTTCCAAACTTTGAAACATTTGTTGGGTTTGAGAATACCTACAGAAGAAAGAAGCAAAACAATCAAGAACAAAGTGGTGGAAGCAAAAGTCTTCTCTTAGAATAGGGATGGCAAACCCTAGTCTTCTTAATTCATAGAATCACAGANTCCGCGCCGGCTTCGGACCCTGCAAGAGAGGAGGAGAGAGCGGGTAGACAGCCCGACTGCGGCACCCGTGCCTGGCGGTGTCGCCACCCGGTTGCTGTCATCATACGCGAAACGACTGTCGTGCCCGCGGCTGGGCCCCGCCCGCCCCCGCCG
>VZTX01011068.1:85150-174811 GCA_013400915.1 Pardalotus punctatus
CTGGACAATCTGTCCCACTGCATGGTCACCTGCACAGTAAAGAAGTTCTTCCTCATATTCAGATGGAACTTCCTGTGCATCAGTTTCTGCCCCTTGCACTTTGTCTTGTATTTATTATACACAGTTTACTTAATAGAGTCGTTATAACACAGGTGTGTAGGAGGTTAAAAGCTACAGATGGGGGCTCTGTAGACAATAATGCAGCTATGCTTGCCACACAATCAGGAGCAGAAATAGGAGCTCAGTTTTCTGTGAAGTACAACAGGTGGGTGGAAGAGCAAACACTGGAAATGCTGAGAAACCAGCAGTATGAACAAAAGTCCTGTGCCAAACCTAATAGCTTCCACAGATCTCAGTTACTGCTCAGGCTGCACTTTATTTCACAGTGCAGGAACCTGTTAGCATTCACAACATGAGGGTCTCACACAAATCTCAATGTATTCTGTGTGCCAGCACAGCAGACAGGCTTTGTTGTGTTGGTGCCATCCGACTGGACTCAGGGAACAAGTGTTCTGAGAGGTCTCACTATTGCAAGTTTCCAGCATGGTCAGTCAGGTGTCTTTCTGGACCACCCAAAGAACAGTAAGTCACCCACAGCTTTTGCATTCCCCCTTGCTCTGTTTTCAAGCTGAAACAGGTGCTCAAGTAACCCTCCTGGCTGAGGTCTTAAAAAAGGCTTTAAGCAAAGGTAAATGCTGTAGGGAAGCCCTTTATATAGGCTGCCCTTATATAGAAGAATAAGAAGGGGAAGGCAAAGGCACAGTTACAGGACTGACATTTTACTTGCTTGCTTAATAACAGCTCAGTGTCTCCTTTCCATCTAAATGCTTCTCTATTCAAAGAAATGATTACCTGGCTTGATATCACGCTTGCTTCTCTCAGTGATTGCTGGTTCGTTGTTTGTGAAGATGTGATTTGCCCTTGAAGTTGAGGATTGGGGACAAGCTGCTGCTGAGATACAGCCCCTGACCTCTGCTGTAGCTGTTGAGGGTCCAGCTGCTGAGTATTGCTAAAGCTCAGGGACACTGTCGGCTGCTGTAAGAACATCTGGAAAAGAAGAGGGGAGGGTTTATTTACATAGCCCAGCTGTCTTGAATAATGAAGGTGACAGAAGTAAATCCAAAGATATATTCTAAAATGAAGTTATCACATTTCTGGATTCATAACACATTTACTGTTAGTTGGAAGTCACCAATCATTCCTACATTAACAGCTCTGCTGTCTCAAGTTTCTTGGTTTCCCGTTCTGCAAGTGCACCCATTACTTGTGAAATGTGTCTTGAAGGTACATGTCCTCTCTCCATGGGGCAGGCACAGCCATCTTAAGACTAGCTCCCAGCACACTCACTGTGTTCTAGGGCATCCTGACCAAAGAGAAGAGAGTAACTTCATGTCTCTTCAGTCCTTTTGTTTCTCCTTTCAATAAAATCCGCCTGCCTTTCGGACAGAGCTGCCTTTGAATTTGTCTCTGGAAATTCAACACTTTACACCCAGCTGAGTCGTTGCATGTTTTTAATGAGGCCACAATCAGGCCAGAGCTCTCCAAGCTGAATGGCCCAGTCCTTATCATTGAGAGGATGTGTCAACAGACAGTCTCTGCCATTTATCTGATGTTCCATCAGGTAACTGTCACCTGGTGTTCTTCCTAAGTGTGCCATGTATTTGACTTGTGCAAAAGAGCTAGCAGCTCTTCTCTTAAGTGTTTCTGTAAATCTTATCCTCTCTATTCTTGCATTCCAAGATGAGGCTTCTTTAAAAGTTATAGGACTTGGGAATTTTTGCTTTTCTAGGGGCTATATCTTTTATTATGGCTGTAAAGAGGAAAAAGTAATCTTTTAAATCTATGCATTATTAATGCTACAACTCTCTTTGCAGTATTTCAAACCTAGCCTCCTGCCACTAAGGACTGTATGGAGATACACATCCCACGCAGCTGAAGTAATTTTTGGATCTGATTCTGATTCCACACCACTGCTACATGTGTGGAGATCCATTAATTTAAGTGGAACTACTTAAGTTTTAAATGAAATCAGAATCACAATTATTCTCTTCATTATTCATCCATCAGTCTCAGGCCTAGCAGTATGTCTGAGGTACACCCAGTAATTAGTACACCTTTCTGCAGCTTATTGCTGTATTAACAATTCCCTAAACTATCATGTCCCCTGTAATTTTTCTGGAAAAAGCCCATACCTTTCTCCAAAGCCCAGCACAATGTCTTGCTTTTCTTTGCAAAAGCATGGCTTGATCCATCATGTTTGTACTTATTTATATAGCTTTTAAAACACAGTTTATTTAAATATGATAAATTTTTAATGAATTCCTGTGTGCCAAGATTTTATTCAGGAAAAAAGGTGCAGATGAAGCTTACATTAATCAGCTGGGAGAGGGGGGGCAATTAAGGAAAAGCAACAGTTTCAGGTGCTGTAGGCTAACCACATCTCAGAGATGTCTGATAGGAATAAATGGGTCAAGTGACAGAGTTGGGGCTGCTGCTTGCAGCACGTCTGAAACTACCTCCAAGTGTTTTCTTTTAAAAACACTACTCACTGAGTTTGGAGCCATTACATATCAGACAGACAGATGGTCTCGCAACTTCCGCCAAGTAAATAGATCTTATTATGAATAAATCAAAGAGAAAAATAATGAAAATTCATTTTCTTGTTTATTTTCTGTACATAGAAGCTAATCTTTGGACATATTTAATTAACTCACTTGATTAGCTCTAGCAATGAAACTGGTCACCACTGATATAAAATTTAATGTAAAATTCAGAACAGGTAAAGCAAGCAGTGCTGGTCAAAAATGTGATGGGTAGTGCGAGCCCACTGGTACTGGACAGATCACTGCAAATTAAGACCTTTAGGAGGATTAGCTTAGTGTCCTCGATGTACGTGGTGCATGGCACTGGAGAAACATTCCATTCATCCAATGCAAAGTCAACATCTATCAAGGCAGATCTCAGGCATGGTGTCAACTTGCCGCAAACTACTTACTTAGCCGGGACCTCCCTGTGTGCTTACCTCACTTCCAGATGAAGGCCAAGGAGCTTATCCTCGAAAGAAAGCAAAGTAATCTACTTTGCAATTACCAGAGTGTGCCACTGGGTAGGAATGTGCACAATTAATGGTTAGCAGCTAACACCTATAAATTTAAAACCAAGTTTATGCCAGTGGGCCAATTTAATTTGTTCATATGTTTGCACCCTGAGAGGACTCTGAGTGTTTCATACCTGGGGACTCTCTGCTGCCATTATAATGGCCAAAGCAGCACTATCACCCTCCAGACATAAATGACCTGGAAAAAAGGAGCTCAGAGCAGGAAGCAATGGTGCCTGTGTCCCTGCAGAGCTGAAGACTCAAGATGCCTTATCAAAACAAGAGTTAATGTGACAGAATCAAAGCGTGGAATTTCCACCTGATAGTTAAACCTAAAAGTTTAATTTGTACAAAAATTAATGGTGGTTTTTCATAATGTGCCTTTTTTGTGATAGTCCTGTCTGAATTCCCCCAAAACACTGAAATACAGCAGCTTTAAATAACAAGAGAAACCTTTTAATAAAAAATGAAATATTTTCCTGTCTAAGTAGATAAATTAGCAGCCTCCTAACTGTATTGCTGCTAATGACATGTCTCGTTGGTGATTTTGTGGACTGCAAGGTCAGTGAAGCATCTTACAAATATTTTTTAATTGGCCAGATTGTTAACATACACAGCAAAGCAGCAAGGGAGAGGAGGGACCCTCTGACACTGCTGCCCCCTCATTCCAAGATAGATGGGTCCTACAGCTAATGGCTGAATCACACTGACAAGACATCCTGAGGAAAACATCTCTTGGACTCTACTGGTCCTTTGGATAATCAGGGGATTATAGCTTTTGGGCTCATCATTACAGGCATCAAGACTCTTTCTTTCTGTAAAATATGTAAAGATGAGAAGCTCAGCACTGGGAAGCTGCGATTCACTGACTTCGAAGAGAGCCTGCTTTGCAAATGATGGGTGGCTGTGGATGGTCTTCATTGTAGTTCTTGCAAGCTGGTCAGGCTCAGACTTTCTGCCTTCCTCTGCATCTGTGAATCATTAGCTAGACTGTTCAAACTGGAGCAGACACAGCATCCTTCAGATTTCTGAGGCTACTCTTGCTGCTCTTGTCCTTCATTGTCAGGAAAAGCAGTAACAGAGATTTAATGGGGTTTTGAACACTTTTATCCAGGGCCTGCCACCCTCCCGACAGTTTCATCTTTCACTGCACAAGGCTTTTGCAAACAGTTTCTAATGTGGACTACTATGCTCAACATCTGTCCAGCTGGGAAAGCATTTCTTGGAGGACTGCCGTACTCAGTTTTGAAGGTCTCTGAAGTAAATGGAAATCCGGCTTAATTCTCCATGGAGCTACCTGTACATTTCTGTGTGGAAGGGAGTGAACCAGTGGGGATGATATGCTAATACATCAGATAATCAGGGAAAAGCAGGGAACACTTCCCCCTTTTCAGACAGTCTGTGTCACTCCCCCATGCTTACAGCTCTTTTACACAGGGTATTAAAGACACCAGAAATGTGCTTTTCATAGTAGCCTGTTTGTTACCATGCTTTGTAGCTTCGATAGTAGACACAGATCAATATCTGCAGACATCCAGCTCCCTGAGTGATGAAATCTGTGCAGCAAAGCACGTGGTTGGATTTCTGATTGAACAGTTTACTCCTTGCTGCTTGTGAGTCACAAAAGAGCTGCATGTAAAAGTGCGAGGCTTTCTTTCAAATTGCCCCTAGCCAAGTAAGACAAAATTAATTCCTGGTCTCTATCTATCCCTGCAACAGCACAGTAATTTCTTTGTGTGTTTTTTATTTTTTTACCTAGAGAAAGTGGGAGAAGAAAAAGGCCCTGGCCAGGAGTCAGTGTGACCACTCACATCTCATCACCTTGTTTGATTGCTCTGAGGAGACCAAAAAGTACCCAAAATACAGAAGATGTATTTTCCATCCAGCATTGCTGTATGATCCTCATCCAGCATTGCCCCTTCAGGCAAATATGTAGCCCCTGCATTTCCAAGCTGGCTTCTATTCTCCCTGCCTCTCTCTCTCCCTGCCTCCTCTCTCCCCTCCTCTCTCTCTTCCCTGCAGTAAGCTGGGAAAGGGTAGGTACTGATACCAGAGAACTTGTAATGGTCTGAAAATACTTGGTCCAATCTGGTGCAGTCTTCATGGGAGAGGACATCACACAGATGGTGTAACTCAGAGTTACAAATTTGTAAGGGATGGGCAGTACAGAGCAACCCACCATTTACCCTCGAGGCCTCTGCTCCTCTGCTTGAGCTCCCTCTGAGAATCTGTCCCATGGTCTTTGGGCTGTTAAATGCACCCTAGTGCATATAGGAGACAGCATTCTAAAAATAAAATCTGTTTTCTGCATGTAAGAATGTGCTCTGAAATTCTATTTTTGCCTAAATGATGAAAAAAAAAAAGAGTGTGTATGACTACTGAAGACTTCACCAGGAGAGAGTAATGGTTGTCACCCAATTAAAAAGAGAGGAAGTGAGAATATCATGTCTCTTGATATTCATAATAACAATAATAGCTTTCAGACACATGACATGATTCTGAACTGAACACCTGTTAATTGCAGAGAGACTTTCTCTTCCCATTAATCAAAGTCAGCAGAGAACGAGTAGAAGAAAAACGCTGAAGCTAAACCTGGTCTCCCTATATGATTGTATGGCACCAGGAACAGGGAGTCCCAGGTTTGGTACCCACAGTTGCTGTGTTTACAGCTGTTCACATGCAGCAACTTAGGTGGCAAAGTTTCTAATTTGGCTTCGCTGATATCTTAATTGCCTAAACATACAATCCCAATTTGTTAACACATGAAACTGCATTTCACAGATGCTGATGCTGGGTGAGAGTCTATTTCTGTGTGGAAGTCACAAGCAAAATTCCCACTGACTTCAGTAGGTCCCATGTTTTCATCCTGTGCTTAAAATACTCCTTGAGCTATTTGTTTCCTTGACAGAGCTTGACTTCTAAAATAATCTTGTTAGTATAATACTCACAAAGTCCCCAGTGCAACATTTCTAGCAAGGATAATTTAACCTGGCATTTTTAGGCATCTACTAAACTGCACTTGCTATTATTTTTGAGGTTTGGTAGATGTAAGGGGTACAAAGCACATACTGTACTAGAGAATTCAACCTCTGTGTAGAATGTGCCAAAGGCAGAAGAAGAGCAGGCTCAGTCAGCTTCACCCGAAAAGCTTAAGCCTGTCCAATGAAGAACAAATTCAGATACCTTCCAGGTGTGAACAAATGAGCATCAGCAGAAGTTTGGGGGTTTTAATATGACAAGGAACTCTGAACTTCAACGTTTTTTCTACTACAGCTGCTTAGTCTGAAGACTCCATAGATAAAGTAATAAAATGCTATTGTAAATGACCCAAATTATTTTCCTCCTCCTAAGGTTGAGGTATTCCTTCCTTCTCTTCTACCAGAGAGCTCTTAAATCTTTCTTGATGTAGATTACTCAAGAGGCTTTTAGAGGGCAACATCCTCATTCAGATGATCTGGTTTCTACTTGTCCAGATATCCTGGACTCTGGAGCAATTCTAAGTTGCCAAGCCTATCAGCAGCCACATGAGAGAGGCTGCTTGACTCTGCCCTTCCAGCACTAACGCACCTGTACACTGGAGTCTTGGACAAGGCAGAGCTGCTCCTGTATCTTCTGGAGCTCCTCCTGCTGCCACCGGATGTTGGCCTGCAGGATCCGTGTCCGCTGCTCTAGCTGGTCTTTGATGGTCTGGAACATGCTGAACTGTGCCGAGAACTGGGGGGGGAGGGGGGAAATGGTTTGGGGAAGAGAGAGGGGAAATCAGTCATTATAATGCAAACAGGCCTGAGTAGAACATTGTTTTGTAAAGAGTTAGTGGTTTCTTGATTGTAAAGCACAGCCAAAGGATAAAAATATCTTTGTAATATACTAACATCTAGGCAGAGAGAAATCTTGTCTATTTTCAGTGTTATGCATATATATTAAATTGCCTCGGTTAGAATGATCTGCTTGCAACTGACCATGTTTTGTTGTAAGGACTGTTTTTGAGAGTAGGCTACTTTAAAATATCGAAAGCATCTTAACTGGATAGCCAATGAATGCATTGTTTTCATTAGCTTGTAGTTTGAGCCCTTAGTGTGGCATAACAGTATATTCCATATGTGTTTTGCTAATGCTTTCCTTTTCCTGCCCAGAAATAGCAGTTCTTCAATGCTTTATTCTGCTGATGACTTACTATGGCATCACACAATAGACCACAATAAACATTTTCTAGATTTGTACAGCTGAGTAGCACTTAAGCAACAAGAAATACTCATTAAGTTATTTTTATATGTGATGTAAAATGAATAGCTCAATGCAATGGAAGAAAAGCTGTTCTAAATAATAGTAAAAAATGGAGATCATTAATCAAGGTCAAGAAGCAGGTGCAACCTCCAATAGCAGCAATACTGGCACAAAGTGAAATAATTCAAGACTTGTGGAGAGGGCTAACAGCAATAAATTCCCAGTATTTGCTGTTTTCAGGTATGATTCAAAGTTCACCAGAGTTAATTATTACTTTAATAGGCTTTGGAATAAGTGCTTTGCATAAGCTTATATTCCAAAAGTAAAAAACAGTCTTTGAAAAGAAGAACAAAAACCTTCAAAAAATCTTTTAAGTTTTTATGTAATCAAGGCATCCAAGATCTTTATGAAAACATGTTGTGCTGTGAGTGTACGAGCAAAAAAAAAAAAAAATTGCTGTGACTTGAAAATGCTGCCCTGTCCCTGTAGTTGTTCCAGTGGCTCTGTGCTAGTGGGTGAGCTGATGGGTGCTGCTGGAACCTTCTTGCACCATAGTACACTGGCTTGCATTGTTTCCCGCTTTTTAATAGGAAAAAAAAAGGGTAAAGAGAATGAGACCAGAATTAAGGAGTGCTCTGGTGCTAGCAGGACTATACACTTACTTAGATGAAGTTTTTGGCTACTTGGAGAAATCTAATTGTGACAGAACAGATTTGTATCAGCTAACTAGATCACCCTAAACCAGTTAAGTATGTGAAAGTACCTTCCCATTTCCTCTAGCAAAGCTGACATCTCCAAGTAAATGGCCTTTGGCAGAGAAGGAGTGAGAACTTCAGAGGGTTTATTTCCATTACCAAGAGGAGAGTGGCTTTCCCACACAACCTGGGAGGTCACAGCACAGAGTGGTGGCCAGGTGGAGCTGAGTCTCACAGCCAACCCTGCTTAGGGGAAAGAGGGCTGCTGAGGTGGCGCCTGTAGTTGCTGGTGGCAGAGGGCCTGAGAAGCCACTTTGCTGCCAGAGGCATCTGTGAGCACTTGCAGCTTGCACTGTCTACCCAAGGAAGTGACGCGAGCCCTGGGCACATGCTGTGTTTGTGCCTGCAAACAGCAGTGCCATCATCTGCAAGCCCTCCTCTCCCAGAGCAGGAAAATGGTGTCAAACTTCCTGAAGGGAAGTTTGTGTTACTTCAAATAGGTGTCAAAAAGGAGAAGCCAGAGCAGGGTCTCTTTCTTTCTTTCTTGCCCATGTGTAAAACATTAACCTGAAGAATGATCAAGTGGAAACCTCAGATGTTTAGGAATAAGAACAAGTGACTCGAAGGGGAATCCAGTGCTGCTGGTTGTAGCCCAGCCTTTTGGTTCTGAAGAGTCCTAGGTACCCTGATTTTAGGAGTGGAATGATGCTATGAGCAACGGCTCACAGATGAGATGCAGCTAATCCCTGCTTTAACCTGGGTCCGGACAGAAGGGTTTTTTAAAGACTGTTCTCGTAATCTAATTATCTCTGTATGAACTCTTTTAGTGAGGACTGCTCTTAAGTTTTTAAAAGGATCCTTATTAGAAAAGAATAAAAAACAGTTTTAGCAAACAGCTTCATTTTAACTGCCCAGCTTGGTAGTGGCAGACTTTTGATTAACATGCAAATTCCTTGAAGACACTTTGAGAAAAAGCTGATTTTCTTCAATTGATAAATGTAAGGAATTTTATAACAGGTAATTTCACAATCATTTTATACTTCAAAAAGAAAGAGAATCCATTTCCAGGCCTTAGTTTTGAATTTTAATTTTCTTTGTAAAATTGCAAACAGAAATATGTTGCTGTTGATTTTAAATTATTATTCCTTGTTTTTTTGGTGCAGGTTCTTATATTTAGCATATTCATCTTGTATTGTCGTTGTGCTCTCTTTTTCACATGCTTTTTGTATCAATATGCTTAACATCAACAATTAGCTGGTATACTGGAGTGAAAAGTGTTATGGATGAAGACAAGGAACTTTTTCTTTTGCTTTTGTCCTTTCCCACTCTAACCCCCAAATTGTTGATAACTCTAGTCATGACCCCTGTGCTTACAGAGCTTCTATTGTTTTTGTACAATGAGACACTAACAGCAATTGACCTGCACCAGAGAGTATTTATCTCAAGATCATTAACTGCTCTACTAATTAAGGGAGAAATCTCTAATTGTATAATAAATTAAAAGAGTTTAACTCAAAATGTTCCACAGAAAACATTGCCCAGCTTTGACTCTGCCATTGGCATCAGATGAAGTTGCCCTTCATCTCAGGTATTTACAAATGTCCACAGAACCCTTAGAAAAGTGCATATAATACACAGAAAAGTGCCATCTTCCCAGACATAGTCAAACATGTGAGACTGAACCTGTGAGAGATCTATAATCGCACCAGTTTAATCAAGGTTTGTTAACATAGGCAAACCCCCCTACCAAAACAAACAAGCAAAACCCACAGCAGTAATTTTAGACTGGTTTCTTTTTAAAAAAAATTAAAATAAAGTGATGCATTTGGGATCATGTCAGCAGATGTTCTGGTAGGGAGGGGCTCAATGCAGTGGTGCTGCTGATGGTCCAGAGGGGCTGTACAGCCCAGGGATGCCAGGGTTACTACCCCAGGGTGCCAGACTTACTCCCTGTAGGTACGGGGGGGTAGCAGCCAGGGGATGGGAACTATGACCCCTGTGTCTGTCAGGATGGTTCCTCATTTCAAATGTGAGGAACAAAAAGATGGATGCCTCAAGACATTTTGTTCCTACAAATTTCATGACAATAAGTAGCTGGGTAAAGAAAAGAGACCCTATTTGATTTTTTAGCTCAGTTTCCTCTAAAACTTTATTTTCTGCCTACCTTCCAATTTTCTTTCAATCCTTCTGGCCCAGGAGACGAGCCATGTTTCTTGCTGGAGACATGCAACAGAGTTGCGACAGTGTCAAAAATACCAGATTGCTGTAATTTCATGAAAGCTTTAGCTGAGCAAAGGAGAGAAGGATCCACTCGTCCCTTCCTCCTGTGGGAAAGGCTGGCTCCAGGCACCAGCCCTGCAAGGCACAGCCCCTGGGAAACTGGGTTTCATTAGTTTTGCAGCTCATAGAACAACTTGTTCATTCTTTCTGTCATCTGAATAACACCTGCTCAATCCCAAACGGATTATTAGTGCTAATTATTATTCAGTCATCAACAACTGCTGTGTTGTAGGGGATTTTAATTTATGACAATGAGGACGGCAAACAAACAAATATTCTAATTGGGAGCACTTGGTTTAAAGTAAACCATTTACATTCAGGTGATATCTAGGATGACACTGTGTTGTCTGTTCATTCACGCAAGCAAGGCAGAAGCTAAAACCGCATTTCAGTGGAGACAAAACCATCACAGCCTTTGCTGGAAATAAAACTACTCAAAGTTCAAGCAGATGGTGCCCGAGGCAGCAGCTAGCTGATCGCTGCAGACGCAGTTGTGGCCACTTATAATGCTTTTCCCTTCTGCTGCCACCCTTTAGCCAAATGTTAGCTGCAAGGACACCTGGGGCCTTCCAGCTCCTGCCATCAGTCACCTTTAGCTAAGGGTAAAAGTGGAGAAAGGCAGCAGGGAGAAACCTGTGCAGCTCCTCCTCGTGGGCTGGCAGCGGGGCTCCTGGCCACACTATTTCTACAAGCGATGAACATGTGTTCTGCCACTAAACTGCTGTGAAATGGTCAGCTAGGAAGCTGAGGAAATGTTCCTAGTGGGATGCACATGCAGCTAGGTTTCATCCCTCACTCACCTAGTGCTGCAGGCACCTTTGTCTTTTAAATAATTAACTATCTTGCTGTAGGCTGACACGTTAATTATTTTAAAGTGGGAAGTACAGAGTAGTATCATAATATTTGTAATAGTTTATGAAAATCACTCAAGTGTGTGGAGATTTGGTACTCTTTGCAGGAGTATTGCTATGGAGTGTGAACATCAGCAGCCTGAGCTGCAAGGCCCTGGTGTTATTTCCCTGCTCCATGTCAAGCTTCATCTTGAGCTTTTCCAGGAGCACTGCTGCGACTGCTGACAGAGGGCTGCCTGTGAAGACAGACTCGAGTCAGCCCTCTTCCTTTCACCAAGATTTAAGTAGCCCGAAGAGGCTTAACCAGTGACTGGACAGGGCTCCAATTTGTCAGAAAAGAAATGGAGCTGGTGTGCCAGTAAGGGCCTTTTACTAGGAAGGGACAAGGCAGCAAGGCTCTTGGTAAACAACTGGAAAGCTTCTCTTCACAAAGAGCTTTGATAGAGAAGAAAGGGAGATAGAAAAAGTCAAAGAAAACACATGCAGGCTTATAATACATAAACTAATTGATGTTTGAAAGTGCATTAATGAATAACAGAGAGACGTATCTGTAAAAGAAAATGAATGCTCAGAGCAGATAATTGATATGCTGTTTCTTCGCTGTGTGCTAGTGTGGAGTCACGAAAAGAATATTAAACATGGAAGATAAATGAGAATTTGTTATTTTAAAGCCAGGATCCTCAGGACTTTATGTTTTATATGCTACAGGAAGAAACTCTGGGATCTTGTGAGTGAGTACAGGGTATCAATGATAGAAGCAGTCTAGGTCCAAGAACACTCTGTCATTCCTAAAATCAGAGGATGATGGGGTATATCATCCCAGCAGGACCACAGGAGAAAAATGATGTGCTGGGAACATGGTACTCAAATTTGCTTCTTCAAAATCCACTGCAAATGTAACCCTGAGGTGACTTTTTGGGCCATCACCCACTTTTGAGATATGGGTTAACAGATTGGAGGAATTTGAAATTTGTCTCCAGTGGCATCCTCACCATTATTGGCAAATTCACAAAACGGGTGTTGTTGAATTTGTGTGTCTTTTGCTGGTTAGTTCTGCATCAGCACAGCCAAACAGGTGTTTTTAGCAGGACTGGGTGTCTTTGTTAGTTTTTGGTTTTAATTCTCATTGTGAATTTGACCTTGATGGGACCTGGTTCTGTAAAATCAAAGTTGAAAACTCTTTTTCCATCTGTTTTTTGTCCTCCCATGAAATAGATGTGTGTGCACACCTGAACCTACATGCACCTGGGCTTCTGAACAGAACACCTGCATGCAGTTATATGTTTAAACACACAAGTGTACAATTCAGATTACTTTCCCACAGTATTTTAAGTGTTTGAGAGTTTGGATTTGGGGATTTTAGTTACTAGACAAGTAACCTAAAAGCCCCAAAATGAGAAAATATCAGGAGATAAGCAAGTGACCTATTCCACTTCCAAATCCCCAACTAACCTGTGCCAGAGGTGCAGGCTGATTTTGCAGAGTTGCTTGAGGCAGCAACTGCTGTGGGAGAAGCTCACATGGAGGCTGAGAAGGCAAAGAAACCTAGGTTAAAAACAAAACAAACCAAAACTTTATTTATAAGTTTGGCTCCTTTAAATTTTAGGTTTCTTCTAATGCCGTGGCTTCTGTGTAAGTTGTTTTTAATTGCTGAGCTGCGTATGTGGCACATGCTGTTGCACCCTCTGTCTATTTTCATGATTCCTTGTGAAGTTACCTGAAGAGCAGTAGGTTGGCTGAGTCTATGCGCGGATAAATCCTGCTGTGTGCTTGGTGTTCTTGGCAAGGGAGTGGTACACTCTCTAATCAGCTTTGTTGGTGTAGCTGTAAGAAAAGTACCAGTGAGATCTTACATGCTGGAAATCAACCCTGTTTGAAGTCGGTAATACAAGAAGACCTGGGTAGAAATTGTAATGGCCTGGCTAAACTCCAGTGGGAGTCAAGGCTGTTCTTGTTGATTTCAATGGCAGTAAAATTAAACGGATGAGAGTCTGGGCAAAGACATAAGTAAATGAGACAGATTATGATTCTGTGCTTCAATGAGCAGTGAAAAAGAACCCAGGAACTGCTGTAAAACAGCTGGAACTTCCTTGATATGGGCTGAATAACTGTAAATTTAGGTTAGCTCATTGGCTTTTTTTCCAGACCAGGAAGCAGAAAGAGTATACCCAAGTCAACACTGGAGCATCTTACATCTTGGCCAGAGGAGAGTCACCCACAGGCTGTTATTACTCATGTAAGTCTAGAGAAGTCTCATATTGCTCATACTGGTGCCCTCAAATATTAAAGACAAAAGTCCCCATTTTTGTAACAGATTAAAAGAGCAAATTTCCCATCTAATCCCACTGCTCATCTTCCAGCATTTAGATGGTTGGGCTAGAACCCTCTCTCCCGTACGTTACCATTTCAGATTTTGCCCTTCATTGTCAGGGCGTATGATCGATACCTCATAAATTACTGTTAAATTAGCAGCTGTGGTATATAAGCACACATTCTGTAACTTGGATAAATTAAAAATAATGCAGTTATCCAGGAATGCCACTCACATGCTGGGTCTGATTTGGGTGTGTGGGAAGATTTTGGTGAGCTCCTGGATGATACTGAGGGTGTCCGACTAGCACTGAGGACTGAGGCACCAATATCAAGTGCATTAAAGTGCTGTTCAGGATCCAAGCTGGCGCCACTGTCCTAAAACAAAGCAGAAAAGGGGAATAGCTATTGCATCTATCGAAGGTAAAGCATTTTGAAATTAAGTATTGGTTGCACACCACTTCTTTGGCAGACCTAAAATGACTTGAGCAGAACTAATCTCAGGTAGGCCAAGAGAAGACCTGGACACAGAGATCAATGCCCCTTCCAAACAGCATCAAATGAATGCATTTTACAAACACTATCACTGAGTTAGAAATAAATAGCAAGCTACTGCCATAGTAATTTTGTGCCTTCAGATGTTTTTCTGAATCTTTCTTTTGTGTTCAGTTAGATGTGACAGCAACTGCAACCTCTGTGAGACACTGGGCCATGCACTGAGGAGGAACTTTGCTGTTTTTCCTCAAGAGATCACTGAGACGTAGCCAAGAGGGCTGATTGCCAGAACTTGTCCAAATAAATCTTTAAACTGTAGTACCTCGCCAAAGAAAAGTGGAGGTATCTCACACTGCCCTGCCCATGTTCCACTTCATTTGTGGCTGTTACTGTTCTCCAGGTTTATCTTTTAATAAACTCACCTAATTTATGTCAAAATTATTCAAGTGAGCAATGTATTCTGAAGTTGAGAGAATCCACCAACACTGAAGAAAGACAATGCTGGAGTCATTGGTGACATTAACATAGGAACAAGTTGTGATTACTGCAGAAATTAATGAAAAAAGCTTTTCTCGTTGTACCTTTAGTGCTGAGGACACAACCTCTGAGGACACTTCTTCCAAGCCCATCTCCTGTCTCCTCTCCACCCGAACATCTGCATAACTGAATGGAAAACATAATTCTATGTATCAACACGGAACTGCTGTATTTCTTAAAGTGTGCTTTAAGAGAGTGGAAGATCAAATTAGTGTACCATTTTACAGGTTAAATGAACAGCTGAAAAATCACTTAAGTCAAATGCTACTGAATAACATTTGAGAGTGTTTTAATTTTCAGGTTTTGGTCTGTTCCTGTCTTCTTGAAGTCAAGATGCATATTAAAGAAGTATATATAAAGGTCAAGTTCATATCCTACAGCTACTTTATGCCTTCACTGGAAAGCTTTTACACATCTCTTTAAAAACAACATAAGGATTAGAGGAAGTGAATATTTAAGGGATCTGTCTATTCTTTATTTTTGCACAAAATGGAAAAACGCCATAGTTCATCTGCCCCTAAACTGAAAAAAAATTAAGCTTAACATAAACTAAGGTTCAGTCTGATATTTTTTCTATAATTACTTTATTTTCTTCAGAAGGTTCAGGGTTAATTTTTTGTTATGTAAATGATATTATATTTCTAAAAGACATGAGTATGCTTTTATCTTACTGTCCTTTATGTCTCGGCCGGTTGATACGATTTTCCATACCTTACCACCATGTGTGTGCACACAATGAACTCTGGCTTGGAGTTCCACTGGTGGTAGGTGATGTAGTAGTGGGTCTGGAGCCAGATCCACTGCTGTCCTTTGGTCAGAAACCGATAGCAGCACGACTTCCCCTTGCCGAACTGCATCACTGCCAGCAGAAAATACACACAGCTTGTAGCACAATTATGGCATCAACGTGAAAATGACATGAAATGTGAAAAAAAAGTGACAAAAGTATCTGTCAGGGGCAGACAGGAGTATAAGCACTGATTTTGACTAAGTGCTCCTCTCAGCCTTCTGACAGAGCAAAAATTGTAAAGATTAGTAGGTATTATTTTCTGACACTTTGAATGGTACATTCCTACACAGTACAATTAAGTACCCTACAAACCTTAAGTTTGGACACTAATGAATTAGTGTCCACTACAATTTAAACATAGATCTTTCCCTTCTTTATGTGCTGATCACATACTGCTTAATTAGACAGCTGGGATTATTTTCTAAGAGTTTCTTAAATTCTAGAGCAGAAAAGTACAGGATAAAAATGCTTGAAAAGATGAGTATTGTGTGCAGATGGATTTAGAATAAGGTAAGCATAGGAGATAACACTGTGCAAAGACAAAAATAATTTGAAAGAAAATTCCCAAACTGACAAGAATTCAAACTACACTAAACCAGGGTGTACAGAAGGTTTTGAAGATTCACCAACCAAATTAATCTCTGCTTTTTTCCCCCGGTGATTTCAAGGGGTTTCCAAACATCCACATATTTAGCCTTTCTATATTTCAATGTCAACATTTAAAAACTAATATTGACAGGATACTTTCAGGACAGGCAGAGGTGGTAAACTGAGATGTTACAGCCAGTTCTGTAAGCAAATATTTGAAAAGCATTGCCTTATTTTCTTTACTTAGTGAAAGAGTTTTTCAATTAAATCCTAATAGACCATATTTAAATAATCACAGCTAATCCCAAATACACTGTGAACAACATTAGGGGAAATAATCCACAAGAATTGCTTGAACTATTCCTGCATATTCTTTACTAATGAAACAAGAGTCAAATCTGGCATATTTTATCCATTCAGTGAGTCTCACTGATTACTTTTGGGGATACAGAAGGTAAAATTCTATTTTTCAGAGCTTGATAAATCTGTCCCAGATGCCAGTCAGCTGCAGTGCCTACAGTCTCCTACAGCTCTGCTAAGATTACAGGCTGAGGCAAGAGTCAAACCTCCCCTTCCAAATGACATTTCACTGAAAAAAGGTGTCCCAGGGACTTCTGAGGAACCTGGGCCACGGGATACTTACAGTGTTCATGGCACCTTGCTAGCAGCTCCAGGTCATCTATGTGGTAATAGTCGTAGCCAGAAGTACCCAGCACTTCAAAAGGCAAGTATCCAATAATCGGTGGTGCTCTGCAGTTGGGCAGAACATGAGGCCATAAAACACAGAACAAGCAGTTCTGCATGTTGATGCAGAAATGCAAACAGCCCAGATCTGCTTCCACGTATCAGTGTACAGTTGTTCACCCCAGGGGACTGGATCCTGACTTGCCCCCATCTGGTGCCTGGGATACTTAACTGGGCACAGCAATATCACCAGGACAAGACTATGACAACAGCCTTTCCTCGGGGAAGATGATATTGTAGAAAGCAGTTCAGCTTCTCAGAGACCTTTTCACAGGAACCTGCTGTGAGGGAGCTGTTCTCTGGCTCCTCCGTGGTCAGGGGCTCTGCGGTGGCTCCTGCAGCCCTTGCACAGGGGAAGATACATGGGGAGGCGTTTGGAAGCCATCATCTGCTGATACTAGGGGGATAGGAGGAGAAATCATCTGTCCTGCTTTCCTCTGGGTGCATGGAGAGCTCATCTGTGGCATGATGAGGCACTTGCTTTGTACCTTTGCCAGCACAGATGTCTCAGGCCAGCATAGACTTTCCCTCCATAACTCAGTGGGAATTGCACACACACAATCAATGACTGGATTTGGAAAGAAGGATTTCTGCAGCTGTATAACAATTAGATCATTTTGCCATGTGACAGACTTTGGTCTGTTGATAATTTTAAAGGAAGAAAGAACAAGCTAATCACAAATGCAGCTTAAGAAACAGTCTTTTTGTTGAAAAAGCTCATTAAAAATAAAAGTAAATGTAAAATAGTAAATATCAGCTTTTGTAGGAATTTCGGTGGCAGCCCTCCTGTTCATAAGATTTAGATGTGAAATGGAACACTACTTGAGAGAATTGTACTTGTGAAATAGTAGTAGAAAAGCACCAAACACAACCAGGAGTGCTTTACTTGTCACCAACCTGTGATCCAGGAATAAAAATTTCCACTCCAGACTGTGTCTTGATGTGAATTCCTCTAGAGGTTCTTCTACGATGCACATCTCCTGTCCAATGGAGAAAACTGACTTACTGAGAGTTGGAGCATCACCCCTCTGCTTCATCTAGCTTTTGTTAGCTATAAATACATGGCATGTTAAGAGGAGAAAACAGAGGATTCACCCATTTTCTGGCAATTCCAGAGAGCAATCTATTGTATTTATCAATGCCAACTTTTTTGCAGGAGTTGGGGAGAAGAACTTGTAATGCACACATACTTAAGAGCTGAGACTGCCTCAGGGTGCCAGAACTCTTTTGGCTTTGAGGCAGTGCCTGGGGTGTGATGGCCGTGGGCTTTCCCAGCATCCAGCCTGTGCCTGATCCCACCAGGGCTTGCCACATCTTGCTTCACTCCCTCTGTGTTACTAAAGATACCCACCACCCTTGCCTGGTCCTTTTGGATGTCTGCCCTCCAAGCTCTCTGAGAAAGGGGACACTCTCCTTCTCCCTCAGTAGCTGCAGAGCAGTAAATTCCTTTTCATGCAGCCAGCCTGCATGGGACCTGTCAGGTGGGTAAAAGGGGTCAGTTTTGCCTTGCACTTCATTGCCACAGTGAACTAGCTGGCCTTTAAGACTCAGGGCAGCCCTCAGTGCTTATGAGAAGGATAATTAATGAGTGAGTTATGGGAGTTAGGGCACAGGGCTGTCTGTGAAGCAGGACATCCTTGCCCTAGAGAGATGAGGATCAGGAGGCAGTCAGTGGTGATCACTTGCTGGGTGGAGGTGGGAAGTACAGGGCAGCATGGTGCACACCCTTACATGGGCTGGGGCTGGCTGCACAGCCCAAGGCCACCTCACTGCCCCACTCACAAGCTCTCCCTTGCCAACCTCTCCTCTCCCACTGGGTACTTTGCAGGGGCAACTGCAGCTCCAAGAGCTGCCAAGAGTCAGCCTGGAGACTCCTGGCCTGGGACCTCCCAGCATCAGCGCTCTGGATTTGTGTTATCCAGGGTTACTGCAGATGTCCTTCATGTCTCTCCTGCAGGACGGTCTCCATCATCACTGGTAAGGACAGGTAAGGACAGGCTGCCCACTGGCCCACAGTACTGCTATTTCCCTGCTCTGTGATGCCACATCCTCCTATGCTGTTGGCTCAGTGACACCCTACCATCATTTCCATTGTTGCTTTTCTCTCTGCTGTCCCTCTTGGGCAGAGAAGAGACCACTGATGTTTTAAACCCTGTTGGGACCAGAGAACAAGCTGAGGTGTGCTGCCATCAAGCAATTCTTTGAGACATATCAATGCTGAAAAAGTTGTTTGAAGTCTGTGGCTGTGCAGAGGCAAAAGGCTTCACGAACACCTTAAATTCCTCTCCTCCTCTCTCCAGTTTAGGCCAAAATACATGCTGATGCCAAGAATCTGCATGAAAATTCAAGGTGCAAACACTGCTGTGTGCAACCAAATTGCTGATTCTGCCTTCCTTAGCCAGTCAGATAAACATTTTAACCTTCATTTTACAGTAGGAAGTCAAGAGTGGGGTTTAAATGAGTCACGCAGGTGAACTGAAGAGACAGGTGTTCAGGACTTTTTGACAGTTAAAACCTTCTCTGGGCTGTTCAGCAGCTGGTTCCCCCCTAGACTGGGCAGTTGCCATGAGCAGCCCATTTAATTTGCCTGTTTATTTTGAGATGCTAGCTACCAACAGACAAGGGAATTTGCTTTTAGGGTTCTCAGAGAACTTTAACTCCAGCTCTTCTGCTAATCTCATTATTGTGGTTTAGATTCATGGGAAGTGTCCTCACTTACCCAGAAGGGACTCTACTCGCCTGCAGGGTCAGGAATCAGTCTAGAATGCCCTATAAGTTCCAGAGCAATAATGGAACCAGGCCAAGAGAGCAGTGATTTCATATTTCACATCTCAATTACATTGAAAAATCTCTTAAACTCTGGGGACAGGATACCTGATGCAGTAGTTCAGATTTGTTAATTAGGGAACAGCAGTGTTAGGCACAAGCTTGGTTTGTCTATCCTTATAACCACAAGCAGCTATCTTACACCCAGGATTTGGGAGAAGAGAAACTAGCAGTAGTCCTCCAAAGATGCTGAAGAGCACAAATGAAAGTGTTGGTGGCCATCTGTATCATGAAATCACAGAATCACAGAATTAACTAGGCTGGAAAAGACCTTTGAGACCTTCATACATTGTCCCATCACGGGAACGTCAATAAGGAGCCAAATTTCAAAGTGACTTTGCAATTCCTAATGCAAGAAGGGTTTCCATTTCCCATGCAATGGGGGCAGAAGCGACACTGCTTCCGCAGATCCTGGCTTGCAGTGATAATCCTCTTCACTGGATTTTTATGCATGAAATGTGATATCTGTAATCCATTCAATTAGCAAAATTAAGAACCTTCTGTGTCACCCCATCTGAAAGTGTTTTGAGAAGTTCTGAAATGCATGGGACCCAGGGTGCACGCTTACCTTTAAAAACTGAGGTGTTGCCAAACGAACAGTTGCAACAAAGCAGATCTGCTTTCCTGGAGATGCTCTGTAAGCCCTCGGGACAGCATCATCAAAGCCATTGCAAGTGGAGTTAGGCACTATGTTGGGAAAAAAATGGGACCTGGAGTCATGTCTCATATAAGATTTGCTCTCCCTGAGTATTTTGCACACTCCAAGTGTACTAATACTATTTTTATTCATAGAAGTACTCTAAAAGCTTTTAAAGCTGATATGCATATATTTAAATCCAAGTCAGTCATGTTAGGCAGAAAGGCATCAGAGCTTAACTTCAAGTATGAATTTTACAGGTTAATCCTGATAAAAATAATGCCAAACCTTATTACAGAGCATAAACCAGTTTTCTGGAAAGAAACCCCACACATCCAATTGCTCTTTTTCATCACTCACAAGAAAAAAAAAATATATGCTGCAGCATGCCTAGCACCATAACTTCCATGATGCAGTGAAAAAAAGTGTTGGCAAAGGAGGTAGCTGAAGAGAGTTCGTCAAGTCATCAGTGGCAGCACACCGGGGCCCACAGCCAGCGAGGCTTCATCGAACTAGCAGGAGGATGCTTGTGATTCTTGGCTGCTGAAGAATGCCTTCCCCTTCTGCATTGAAAGAACTGTCCCCAGTATGCTCAAGGTATCCTTGTTTTAAAGAAGAGGAAAAGGGACCCCATGTATGGCACTGGCTTCCAGAGATGGGCACATCTGGAGTCTGCAGATAGCCTGCTGTCTCCTCAGACACTGGGCAGAAGGAGAAACTGGATGACATGTGGCTACACATTTTGTGTATGTTTTTTTACCTGTATCTTTGATGACTGCATGGCTCCTGCTGCTTTGAGAGTGCACTAGCACCTCCTGCCACAGAGACACATTGCCAAAAGAACGTGTTGCTGTAAACTAGCCCACAGTCCCATGTTAAAATGACATAATGCAAATTATTCCTCCAAGTTCAAGCTGTTTAGAGATGGTAATCCCACTCCCACAGCTATGAAAGAAAACTATGTGCCAAGCTGCAGTGGGAACTGGATTCTCACCCTGCCCAGCTGCCTTTCTCCCATGGGGGCAGAGAAGGTCCTATCTAGCAGCCAGAGTTCACCAATATGAGCTAATTTAATGCTAATAGGGATTAATATTAATATGAAATTATCTTTCTTTACTATTAAGCCCCTATATCCAACTTTATGAAGTTTTTGACAGTTTTTCTTTTCTGCACAAGGCAAAGCATTACTGTGAAATTGCAGAGTTTTGTCTCTATCTGGGGAGAAGATAACTAGCCATTTTTATCCTGGGGTGCTTCTGCACTGGGATTTCATTCACTAACGTAAATTGCAGAGATGGAAGAAATCTCAGCTTACCACATGTGCTTTTGGAACCCAGTTCTACCTATTAAAAGCCTTAGAATATTGATGTATTATTGGTAACAAGGATAACAGGGTATGAGACAGAAAAGTAAGTATGCTGAGCAGAAGTCACACCTGTGATTAACTGGTTTAGGCCATTGTGTATACAATATACATTACACCAAAAAGGAAAAGAAAGGTTCATTATCTAAGAAGACAGCACAGATGTAAACATCCACAGAGATGAAGTCTTCTCTCATAGTTGAGTCTGGAGGGCATGGCTGACTGGATATTGAGATAGAAAATATAGGCAAAATTCTCCTCCTTTCACCAGCAGAGCACACTGGCTCTGGGGACTTCCTAGGAATATGTGGTCCCATTCTGATCCTGGGGTTATGTGCATATATGAGAGTTTCTACAGGATTATTAACATAAAAGGTTGAATAAAAGAGTTAAGATCTACAGGACACATGAGTAGCCTAAGTAAAGAGTTACTGGTCCATCTCTGATATTATTATTTAGTGTAAGTCTGTTGATTTCTGTAGTTGGTCCCATGTAATAGTTATTGGAAATGCTATAAACCCACACTACGGGCACTGTGAAAAGTTACTTCCAAGCTGGCTACGTAGTTAGTATGTTGTCATATTTCAAGTCAATGGGGCTGTTTCTCTCTGTAATAGCCAAGTTCAGTAGCAAATTCTTGCAGTCTGGGCTCTAAGATATAAAAATAAGCGCATTTAGCCTCCGAAGCACAGGTATGATAAGTTAACATGGTTAGCGAACCATGGGCTTGCAAATGACACCAGTTGTAGATGGAAGTGGAGACTGAGTCACACCAAGAGAGCAGATGGCTTTTTTGTGTCAGCTGTTGGGTGTAAACAGCCATGAGCCTGAGACATATTCCTAGCAGACAGCAGAATACATTCCTGAATGTGGCATTTACTTAGAAGAGAGCAGAGCAGATCCCTGGATGTGGCATTTACAAAATAGGATTATATTTCCAACAGGTAAATGCAGTAGCAAGAGGGTAATAATTAATGTGTAGGACAGCTAGGCAGTAATTTGGGATTTCCTCACAACATTTGGGAATGATGAACTTAAGCGGCAGTGAATGAATAAGCCCAAAGAGCTGGCCTAGCTGGAATTTATCCTGTCTTTGAACAGCTACTGTGCCATCTCATACTCAGCCGCCTTTGACAAAGTCCAGAACATTAAAAGCCTCAATGATGCAGGCAGGTAGCCACCAGCTTGTAAAGTACATCTCCATCTGAAAATGACAACTACAATAATTGAAAGAAAACACCACTCACATTTGCTTCTGAATTATTTTGCTGCCTGACTTAGGTTGTTGGTATCTGTTCTTTCCACAGCTTTATCTGCAGTCTGCTTTTGCTCTGCTTTTGCAGATGGTCAGTGAATTTCAACCTTTTTTGGTTGATGAATTTTGAAGTGTACTTAAAAAAGGAGATCATTACATGAATTAAAAGAAAATACAATCCTGGTATAACCTTTTAAACATGCCCTCTGAAAAATCATCTTTATGATTCTCCAAGTCTCTTTAAAAGAAACATGACAACTTGAGGTAGCTAAGTTCAGTAGCAAACTGAGAGTACCACAGAAAAATAGTGGAATGGAAAATATAGGATCAAGCTTGAGGCTACAGTGATATTAACATCTGTAAGTCAAATATAGGGCTTGGAGTGCTTTTGTCAGAAGACCACCTAATGAAAATGTTGAACTGCCCATAAACAAGTGAGCTTGGGTATATGAGGGCGTGTGTGCTTCACAAACGATTGAGACAAAATATCTTGGTTAAGGAATCAAAAGGTCACAAAGCTAAATACATAATCAGAAAGGTGAAACAGTTGTCTCATACATATCAGCTAGTTGATGCTCCTTAGCATGAATTTTAATAGTTTTTGTGGTTACCTATAACACCTGCTGCTCATAGAGCTACCACAAAATTATTTTGTAGAAGTATTAAATACCTGCAAATATAAGACAGAAATAAACTGATTTACCTATACAGATATTTTAGTTTTGTTTTTCTTTTGTTTCTTTTCCTTTTAAGACCAGGACATGAGGGACAGAATGTTAAAAATAAATAATATACACAAGGAACCAAGCCCTTAACTATCACAGACAAAAGGATTTTTATCCTTAGGGATAGAAATCATGCCACATGAAATGAATGAAAACATGTTTAAAAAAACCCAAGATACCACTTTATTCAGTTAAAACATAATCTTCCTAAGACAGCAAGCCTCCCGCTTACGCCATTTGAAAGAAGAAATCCCTCCTTCCTATTTTGTCAGGTGATGTTAACATTTAAAGAACCAGTCTTAGTGACTGTCAAACAAACTGAACAGTGATTTCAAAAAATACAAACCAAACAGGCCAGAATAAAATCAAAATTGTTTCATATAAATTAATTCAGGCCACAGATAAACAGAATATTTGGCAATTAATAGATATAATGAAGAAATCTAAAGTGCTGGTGGCAAGCCAGACTCCACTCAGTAGCTATGTAGATGAGTAACAGTGACAGTGTCCATACATCACCTGTCCACTTTGATCTACTCTCTCCTCTTTCCTCCTCCTGTTTCTCCCCTTGCCATCCTGTGTTGATATGAATCCCAAGTAGATTCTTTAGGACAGGAACGGTGTCTTTTTTCTTTGCATAGAGAGCCCAACATGAGTACTGCATATTGTTCGATGAAGCTTCTTCTGATATTGTTAATAGCAAATAAAAATATGCAGCTGTTGGTTCTGATCAAAATATTCATTTTGGATTGAGTTTTTCTTGCTTCAGATGTTTCGGCATATACTTATGGAGGCTCAAGATCAATGTATCTTCTGTATAAACTATTTATTTTAAAAATGAATTCAGATTCAATTATTTTTTCTGTGAGTTAAAAGTTTTTTTTCTCCTCAGCATAGTAATTTTCTTGATGTTTATTATTATATCTGAGAAATGTATCAGCTAACAGTAGTGTATCTGCTATTATTAGCATTCAGTAACCAGATACTTCCTGAGTTTCCATGTAATTGGGAACAAAAATGCACAATTTAAAATTCCACTATAATATTTAATTATATTACTTGATTAGGAACTCTTTTCACATAATGGTTATCTCCTTCTTCAAGAGAAAAGCTTCAGGCATTTTGGATGAAAGAACAGATCTGTCACTTAAAAGATGCTGGTGGTCCTTTTTTATACTGGTGAACTCTTTGAAAGGGAGGACTCTGGTTTTGCCCCTTTCAGGAGTTTTTAAGCAAGTGTGTCACTTCAGAAAGATGATACCAGGGCCAATATTTGGATATATAATTATGAGAGATCTTTGTCTGTTTACCAACATACAAACAATTTTCACAGGGGTATAAATCCAGCCCACCTTATCATTTCTTATCAGAGTGAGCTATTAAGCAGCTTTGTAAAATAATTTATTCTCACTTCATTTGACATTTTATACTGGGAGCTGAGCATTTGCTTGGACTTTTGGGGAGAGTTAACTTTACTGCTTGCCTTCCCGCTCAGTCTTCAGGCAAGACTGGATGTGAGCCACTGTATTAGTCATTGGTGATGCTGATATGACTCTCTCCCTTACCAAGTGCTACTGGTCAATAGGTACAGTGATGCACTTGGCTCCCTCAGATGCTTGCAGACATTCATTTCTCTTGTAAAAATCTGGGCTACAGACCCAGAAACAGAAATATATAAAAATATTGGACAGAGTTCCTATTTGCAAATAAAACAAAAACAACCCTGATGATCTGATGGCAAGTAGGCATTTCTCACAGAAGCAAAAAGGAACTCCTCCTTCCTCATCTAAATGGCCCATGGGCCACCTCCTCTCCTCTGACGGGACTACTGAATCTTCACATCAGGTTACAGTCCTGCTTTTCTCATTGAAGCTTAATTAATAATGATTATATAATCCTCCCGAATAGTAAATCAAATCTCTTGTATTTTATTTAGCACAGCCAGTGACTCATGCAGTCGCTCTGCACAGCTTGCATTGCTGTTTCGCTGGTCGGTTGCTCTCGCTTGGGCACAGCCAATGCAATAGGGATTCACTCATGTGCAGGCAGCTCGTGTCACGTCCCTGGTGTAGATACAGCTGCAGACATGTTCTGCAGCAGGGGTTGCAGAGTACAGATTCCCCAGGACCAGTCCAAGTGTGCACCCTCTTGCTAGCCCTGGCACTGGGCTGTGCAGCTCCTCTAGCCCGAGGCTATAGCTGAGCCCAGGAGTTCCAGGGACAGTGATCTCCTGAAAGACTGAATACACAGTGTGAACAGTGAGAGCTTTCCTAGGCAATTTCTGGGCCCTGTACATGCATGTCTCTGCCTCTTCTGGGATCAGCGAAGATGCCAGTGACTGCTCCCCTGTGGGGGTAGCATAGGTTCAATGTAGATTGTGTGTGATCTGGCTCCCTGACAGCAATACTGGTGACAAGTCACCTTGGCAGATATCAGGTATTTGTTCTACTTTAGCATGAAAAAAATTATCTTTGGCATTTCAGTACAAAGGCCTTTAAAGCTCCAGAGTTCCCATTAAAGTTAGGGAGAGCAGCTAAGCCCCTAACTGGCTTTCTAAGCCGCAATCCTTCAAATTAATCCATTCAAACCCATCCCTATATGATGTTCTCAGCCATAAGTCACAATGCGATTATTGGAGAGGGTATGAAGGAGGAGGGAGGGTGGCAAGGTGACTGGGAACTCACACGCAGGACCCCCTTCCCCCAAGCACCACCACTGTACGAGCGATGAACAATAATCAAATAAGCCTAAGAAGATGATAATTCAAAGGAGGTTACATAAAAGGTTAGGTGGAAGTAGAATAAAGATAGTGACATTTCTGTTCAAGAGGGCAAAGAAGGACCTACCAGTTCTTAAAAACATTAGCAGAGGTTAAATGAGAAAGAATGGTGACAGATTTACTCGGGGTTGTTGCTGCTATGACCATACATTAATGACAATGGAATAGCTAAGTATCCTGATAGCATATAGACTGCCCAGGGATAAAAGAACTTCCCTGGCCACAGAGGCTCTGGCATCACTGCGGCAGGAACACGCAGGCAGAGTGGGCTCAGAGTATGCTCAGCAAACCATCGGAAACAAAGGTAGGAGTTGGCATTGGGTGGCTAAAAAGGAACGGCAGAGATTTGCATTTAAAGAACATCCTGTATCAGTCTCTGATGCATAAAAACATGCTTGCACTTCCACTGCTGTGAAAAGCTACAGGGAAAAACATTCTTCAATACATTCATAAGGAATGTCTCCTGCTAATTAAGCCTAATTTGCAATTTTTGTCTTTCTCCCCCAGCTAACTCTTTTCTTATCTTTAGCTTAGAATCCTTCTTTCACAAACACCACCAAAAAGCAGGATTTAGGGCCAGCTGATCCTATGCATATAGAACAAATGATGCCCTGAGTGATGTCTCTCTCACACCACCCTTCCCACCACTTTCCTTCTTGCCGACTTTTCCTCACACCTGGAGGAGGGATGGCTGGGAATGGTTATTTATTTAATAAACAGGAGGAAAAGAGGGCAATTTCTGTCAGGTTCAGCAGGTGACAGTGCTGAGGCCCATGAGCTGGGGGGATGGTGCCTCATCACTGTGGGCCAAGGAGAGGCAGGAACCCAGCCCAGCACTGCACCCACCCAACGCTCAAAGCTGTTTGTGCCAAAGCACACGTGCTTGCCCCCAGCCCTTGGGTGGCTTGCCCAAAGGGTGGCTGCATTTGTAGAGTGCTCGCTTGAGCTGATTCTCCCATGCCTTACTCAGGGTGTGGCCGGCTGGCGCAAGGAGCCCGGTGGATCCAGCAACAGCCACTTTGCAGGTCTGCACCCTCCTCCAGCTGCCCACCCTGTCCTTGGACCAAGGGTATCAGCTCCCAAGCAAACAGTTTGCTGCTGTAACATTGAGAGTCTGGTGCACTTGCTTCCATCTTTGCTGGGAGGCAGCCGTGGGTGTGATTCCCAGCCAAAGGGGAGCAGTGCTGGACATGCACTGGTGAGGAGTTTCCATCAGGCTCCGCAATGAACTGGTGAAACTAAAGTCAGATGGCAAGGGGGCCAGGAGGCACCATCTCACAGAGCCAGCTGTCCCCTCCCTGTCAACTGGAGGGTCAGACTGAAGCAGAGATGTGAAGAAAGTGGAAGAGACAAAATAAAGTAGAAGATTTAGAAAAAAGTGGCATTAAGGGTAAAAAAATGTGAAGCAGGAAACACATGACTTGTTTGAAAGCTATTAAGATGGGGTCTTTGGAAAACGATTTGGTGTCTTCTGAAATCAATATGTTCCCATTTAGTTTCTATGCATTAAGCTAGGGAAGATATCTGTAATGTAAGTTTTATCATTCTGCTGAGAAATAGCCACTGATAAAATTGCTGGGATGTGAAATCCTAGTGGGTAAGGGGGCAATATTAAGGTCACACCAAAATAAAGGGCTGAAAATCCTTGAAGAAAATGGATCAGAAATTCCCCTGGTAGAAATGTATCCTTATGAGTCAGCACCTGAAATCCGGTTTCTGCTCTAGAAAACAGAACAGCTTGGTGTGCACGTCTGTCAGGCAGGCGCATTTCACTTCATTCAAACTAGAAAGCATACAGGCAGCTAAGTTTTTTTATACAAACAGAGCCTCAAATCAGATGGCACCAAACAAGAAATACATATCTCCATCCTGCACGTAGGTTTCTATTCTAGTCATGTGGAGCAAAAGCAGAAAGTTAAATGGGGACAGGGACATTTTTTTTTCACAGTGTGGCGTGCAGTTTTTGGAAAGCACGGTGGGGAATTTTTTTGCAGGGGATGACCTATTTGGAACAATACCAGGAACTTTGGAAATGCCACTCTGGAGTTCAGTCAGGCAAGTAACTAAAGCAAACTTGGGCAGGCAGGAGAAGGAAAGTAATAAAAGAGTATTTCATTTCTGACACTAATGGCCGTGCAGCAATCTGTTTGTTAGAGAACAGGCGAGGTGGAAATCTGCTCTTCATCCCTTGAAAGATGATTCCCTGGACTGACTGTGGTGCATTAGCAACTATGCTGACTGCATTTCTTCCCTTTTTTTTTGGAGAGTATTGGGTTCTTCTGTGCTGGAGAGGAATGTAAAATGGCAGCTGGAGAGGGAGGTGGGTAGCAGTGTCCTCAGCCATTCTGATGCCACGTGGCACTGCTGCCTTTCTCCAGGATTTTGCAGAGAAGGGTGAGAAGGCAGATTTGGCAAGTTATCAGTTCTGGCACATAATTTGTGTTTAATGTAAACCAGCAGATATAAGGTAGCAAGATTCTTATTTCACTAATAGGTGGGGTCTTAGCACATGGTATTAGTGAGCACAAATAAACCCTCCTCAAAACACATCATTATTTGCAAACTTACCCTGAGTCCAAGATCACTGCAAGTGAAGGGCAGTAACAAAAGGAACTAACACAATTTTGCTCATCACATGTATTCATCCAGCTATTGCAACTCAGTCACGAGATCCGTGTGAAGCAAAATTTATCCCATAATGTTAAAAACAGTTCTGTCAGTTAAAAGCCTGTCTTGTTCAATGGAGCAATACTTATATTTTATTTTACACAGCTACAGTAACATTTATACAACAATTAAAGCTTACCATTGCTGTAAGACCGAAAATTTCCTACAAATTTTATGTATTCATATGTTGGAAATTCCTTTGGGTTCAAACTTCCTCTCAGAAGATGACAATAAAACTCTAGTTCATTGTCAGCTGGATTGTTAAAAGAAGAAGAAGAAGAAATAAATATACTATTTAAGCTAAACACAACCAACGGTGTCTTCCAACCCCAATCTTGCAACTGGCAGCACAAGAGCAGCTTGTTACCACTCAGGAGTCCTAAACACCAATGTGCTCTGGATTGCAGGAGCAGAGCCTCTGCAAGGAAGCACCTTGCAGGGCTGCCGGTTGCTCAGTGCTGGGCACAGGCCTGCCTGCAGCTCAGCCTTGACAGCCTCAGAGATTAATTTGCCCTTCCCTGGCACCACCTCATCAGAGCAGTTACACAGCCATGCCCTCAGTGTAGCAACAGAGAGAACTGGGTCCTTCACTTACTGCTTTTTTCTATTTAGGCTTTTCCCAACTCACAGCTGTTCTACACCTTGTGTTGGAAAAATATGCTCAATTACCTCAAAATACCTATTAAATTAACTTTGGCATATCAGCTATCAGCTGCAGGTTTTGTATGATCCAGTAGATTAAGCAGATGTACACATTACATCTTGTGTTTTCTGGTTTTCTACATCTTACCTCCTAGACTGAGAAAGGCCAAGGAAGTAAAAGAATTTCTAAGAAAAACAAAATTCAATTTGAAAAAGAATTACAATGGTTTTAGAGATATTTTGCAAGTACAAGGCAAACCAAAGGTATGCCACATTAGCTTATGTCTGAACAACACCTTACTTGAACAGGCTGAAATATCAATTAAGATGTGATTTGTCTCAGGCGAACTCTCAGTTTCCATTGGCTAACCTATTTTCCTTAGCTGTCTCAAATGATATGATATTTAATAATTAACATAACTGCGAGTAGTCTTAGCCTAGTAAAATAAAGGCAAGGAGTTTCATTTAAAAATAGAACCAAAGGGTCATTCCAGGTGGCATGATCTTTTTGAAACGCTATGAACCCAATTATTTTAGTGCACAGCACATAAAAAACTCTTTCTGAGAGAAATTTTTTTATCCTGTCCATGCTTTTTCATTTACTAGAGAAGACAAAATAAAACTTACTTTTTAGGTAATCTGATGAGGCAGAATCTGTCATAAGCATACAAGAAGATAACATCTTATAAATTTCTGAATGCTCTTGTTCTGGGAGGAAGTTTAACAAATTCTGATCCAAGACATCACACTGTAAAGAGAAAGAACTTTTGAGACAAACAGAAATATCACAACAAGCAACACTTGCAGAGATGTGAACAAGGTGGATACAAAGCCTGTGGCATTTGACAGGAATTTCTTCACTGATTTCCAGGGACTCCTGACAAAGTCTGAAACAGGGGGGGAAGCTGTTGGACAAACTGAGTGGCCATTTCTCTGTGGGGTGGTCTTCAGATTAAGTCTCAGCACTCAGTAATATTTAATGTTTCTCAGAGACCATCAGATGCAACAGGTATGTCCATGCAATTAAATTATGACACCTGGGCGTGGGCTGGAAAATGAGTGTCTGGCTCCCCATACTGCTACAAAGCTCCATACCAGCTGTGGATCACTGGAATTTGTTCTCTCCCTGACAGACCCTGATTTGCAGGAGCAGTGAGGCTGAGAGTCACCCTGAGCCAGTGGGGTCAGACCCTGAGCCAGCCAAGTACTGACTGATGCCTTCCATGGAGGGAAGTGTCCTTGTGGTGGCAGGCCTTGTTCCCCGCTTCCTGCATCCTGGCAGGTGGGAGAAGGGGACTTCCCAGTCTGGACATCACTTTACAGCAGGTAATCCCCAGGGAGGGGCTACCAGCACAAGCCCTGCCTCTGGCCAGCCATGAGCTGAATGTCCATGTGCCTCCAGCCCCACCATCAGCTGGCAAGAACCTGAAATCCATCCGAAATCTAGGAACTGAGATTTGGGAATGGAAAGAGGAGATGGATTTGTGCAAAAGGCCATGGCTGGCCCAGGGTGGAGAAGACAAAGAGTCTGTCCCGGGGTGCCAAGAGAAAGATCTCCTTGTGCTCAGCATGGTGACTAACCTAATGCTAGCAGAGTGTATCCAAAAGGAAGCCTGATATAAAGTGACCCTCCTATGGCATCGACTTATATCCGTCCCACCTGAGACTACCTCAGGCTGAGCTGGCACACTGACACAGCTTTGTGTGTCATCAGAGCAGCTGCTGTCAGACTGAACAGTCATGCTGAAAACATGTAAGTGCTGTATGAGACTGGCAGGTTATTAACCATCATTTATTTATGTAAGACTGTGCTTTGGTTTCCCCCTGCTTTCTATCCATGCTGTCTATTCTGTGTGGAATTCCTGTTTAGAGTAGTGAAATTCATTGAGTAGACTTTAAAAATCAGACTGCTATGCTTTATACACACAACTGGATAATATATCATGTTAGATGATTCAGTTATGAGAATTATTACATATGCTCATTACCTGAATATTCCTTTAGTGAAGAATACCTGAAAATTATTTTTGTGACTTTAGTTTATATTTTGTTAATATGAATCCTACTGATACAGTATGTGATAAAAGCTTTTTGTATATGTATAAATACTTATATATACACACATAATATTTATGTAATAAAGAGATGTTATATGCACACATCTATATACACATATTATACTTCACAAAATATAGTATGTTGTTAATGTAATTTTGTGCATATGAAGAAAGAGCTTTTGACAGGAGACTGCAGTGGTGAGTTCTGTTCAAGGCTTAGGTGCAATCTCAGAAATTAATTTTTTTCCTTCTCATTCCCTTTCTATCTGTGAATGGTAATGATACTACCAGGTTAATTAATCTTCCATCTACTCAGCAGTAACTGCAGGAAGACTAGATGTGAGCCATCACCACTCCTCTAACTGATACCTTTTGTCTCAATCCTGTGACCAAGCTCCAATTTTAAACCCCTGATTAGTTCTGCACTGTTGTTTCTGTTTGAAGTGATAGCTGCCAAGGCCTGTAACTACACCTGTGGTTGGAATTGCAAGAGACTTTTGTTCCACACACCCCCTCAGAGCAAGCTCTTTGCCCAGGTTTGGTACACCTGTAGAACAGCTCACAGAGCAGAATTTCTGGATCTTGTACATATCAAGACTCCAACAATGCTCTTGAATCAATATGTCAATCCAGAATACATTGGTAAGTCAAACAGAGATGGAAGCAAATATTCCACAGTCTCACTGGAGCTGTAGAAAATGCCAAGCAAGCTATTCAGAGCTAGTTCTGCACCAGACCCAAATAGCAGATGTCTGTCATGGCAAAAAGGTGAGTGGTGAGACAGACTGACTGTGTAAAGGGATCTGGACATTCTGGATTGAAGAACTGAGACCAATTGTATGAGGGTCCAACAAGGCAAAGTGCCACATCCTGCACTTGGGTCACAACAACCCCGTACAGCACTACAGGTTGGGGGTGGCATGGCCGGAAAGCTGCCCAGTGGAAAAGGACCTGGGGGTGCTGGTCAACAGTGGCTGAACATGAGCCAGCTGTGCCCAGGTGGCCGAGAAGGCCAATGGCATCCTGGCCAGCAGGACCAGGGCAGGGATTGTCCCCCTGTACTTGGCACTGGTGAGGCCTCACCTTGAGTGCTGTGTCCAGTTCTGAGCTCCTCAATTCACCTCACATTGAGGTGCTGGTGTGTGCCCAGAGAAGGACAGCAGAGCTGGTGAAGGGTCTGGAGCACAAGTCTTGCAAGCAGCAGCTGAGGGAGTCAGCATTATTTAACCTGGAGAAAAGGAGGCTCAGGGGAGACCTTATCACACTCTTACAATTATCTGAAAGGAGGTTGTGGTGAAGTGGGGGTTGGTCTCTTCTCCCAGGCAGCCAGTGACAGGACAAGGGGAAATGGCCTCAAGCTGCACCAGGGGAGGTTCAGGCTGGACATCAGAAAAAATTTCTTCATGAAAGACTGATTAAGCATGGGAAGAGGCTGCCAGGGAAAGTGGTAGAATCACCATCCCTGGAAAGGTTCAAAAATGAGTGGACATTGCACTTTGGTTTAGTGGGCATGGTGGTATTAGGTCAAAGGTTGGACTTGATGATTTTGCAGGTCTTTTCTGACCTGATTCTATTGACAAAATTTGACCATCAGTGATATAAATGGATCACTTAGAGGGTAATGGTTTGCAGCTCTGTCTAATTATTCTGCAGTGGGCAGTTCTTTGCCACTGGCTCACATAGCCACAGAGCATTGCTGAATGAGACAGGCAAAGCAGATAAAACATAACATACAGTGATTGTGGGCAGACTTGTTAGATGAACTACCTTAACGCATAGTTATGCTGCTAAGCCTAGAATCTACTCTGAATCTTCAAATCTATGGGTCCTGCTAACCAAAACTTCAGGGTATTTACTCCTGAAAGCTATGGCAGGCAAAGAACACCTTTGCCCACATGGATGCTGGTCTGTTCTAAATGCAATACATCAAGTTCTGCAGTAACGTGATGTGTAGATAAAATATTTGTGCAGTTTCAACCGAACAGCTGTACTCCAAAATGGAACCCCTTCCTCCTAATTTCATTGCTTTTATTGAGGGGTGGGGATAGTGGTTAGGAGGAAGAATTCCTGCGGCTGGGAGAAAAAAGCAGAGGAACTAACATGGTCACTAGGAAAGGGATGGTGGAGGGCTGCAAATGAGACAGGTTTCTTTCCCATCAATGGAGAAAATAAAGATAATAAAGATAGCTATGCACATGTGTGCTGGGATTTGACCCCCGTATCAACCTGTAGGTCCTGCACTGATTCCTACTCCTACCCTGTAACAGCAACAGAGTATGCATAACTTTAGTACACTGTAAGGTGCCATGTCCTGGACTTTCCCACCCTGATGTTTACCTTAAGCATCCAACACAGCAGAGGAGCTCCTTGAGTTTCAACAGGAAGCCCCTGAGACCTTCCCCTGGGAGAATCTCAACCCTGCCAGGACCTTCTGGAAAAGCAGGCAAGAACAGACAGGGAGGACCCTTCTCAAGAGACTGCATATTCTTGGAGTCACAGTGTACCATCTGACTGGGAAATACTGTGGGTTGTGATCAGATTTCCAGGAGTTCACTTCAGCTGGAGTCAACCTGACCGTGTGAGCTACACCTCTCCACCTCAACTGACCCTACGAGTAGTCTCCAGATCTTGTTAAAAAAAAAAAATAAATAAAAAATTAGAATTACTACAGGGGAAGTTTGTGTTTGAAAATGCTCCATGGAAGTAAGGGAAGCTGTATTAAAGAGAACTGGATATGTTTGTTCTCAGCATCAGAGACTTTCATGATTTTAATGAAAGAAAATACATCAGATTTCTTAACAGGGGCCCTCAGAGAGCTCTGCTCAATGTTCTGCCCAGTTTTGCTTTCCTTTCATTGCTCAAAGCAGAAGATTTGCAGAGTATTTTCTTCCGTGTTTTCACACAGGAGAAAGAATTGGTGTTTTGTCCCTCAAGCAGTGATTGAATTTAGCTTACAAATAGATCCTTGTGGTAAACAAAATAAGCCACATAGATTTTCCAGATAGCACTCTGATAAGTTTTAAAACTTAAAAAAACCCCAAACTTATGGCAAGGGCAACAGAGGACTAAAATAGCCAGTGTGCACCTAGATGCACCCTCAGCCAGGTTGGCAGGCAGAAGCCTTTATTACTTGTTCAGTTGTGGCCTCTGGGATGCTTCCAGTCCCTCTGCATGTGTGGGCTGGTGGGGCAGCTGTTAACCATTACCATTCCAACAGCCCCAGGAAGGTCTGCTCCACCTTCTGCCTTGTCAGGTTGGTCCCTGACCTGGACTGCCATGTGCTGCTTCTACGCGAATAAAAAGTAATGTCCATCTTTATCCTCATGTTGGGCTGGATACTGTGTAAGGTTATCACACAAGGCATATCTTTGGGACAGAAAACCGATATAGTTTCTGGTGGTCCAACTTAGGAATTGTGAACCTGAATCTACCCATGTTCAGTCAGGGCTTAAGATTTTAGGCACAGGGTCTGAAATGTGTCTTCCTGAAGAGGAATACTTTTCTGCAGGAGATCTACTGTCTCCACTAAGAACCAGTATTTGGAAGGGATACAAATGACACCTCCAAATGATGAAAGACAAGAAAATTTCATGGAAATCAGTAAGTGTATGAAAACCCCACAGCCTGTGTGCAGTGCTCTCCCCACCCCTGAAGTGAAGACAAATGTCAGAAAATAGTCAAGTACCGGTCTTCTCAAGTGCTGAGGATGAAAGAAAACTGAAATAGATAGGCTCAGTTCATTCTGTTGTTGCATAGCAATACTTTTGCATTTACCAGGAGCTGCTGCCTTTCATTAAGTTCCTTTTGTCTCAGAAGAAAATAATTTTTTTTCATATTCCAGCAAGGTAGTGTTGTGAAATGCATTTGTCTGGTTGGAAAACATAACACATATTTGGTGAAAAACTAAATGAGAGAAAAAGAATTGTAGTTTTCTTAAGAACATGGCAGGGGGTAGTACAATAATGATTTGGCAGCTGATTTTTTCTCCTGGGCACGTATTTATTTGAGACCAGGATACTAAAAATGAGCGTGAGGATTAATCCGTAATTATTGTGCCATTTCTCCTAGAGCAGCCTTAGCAACAGGAGCAGGGTTTGGAGCAGTCCCTCTCCCCTTCTCCTCCAGCCCAAGCCAGTGCATATAGGAGTGTCTCCCACATCAGGACCCAGCAGCACGCAGATAAAAGCAGCTGAATGTGCCAGGCCGAGCATCGGCTGGAGTGGTGTAGGGTGCAGCCAGTGTCGGCTCCACCAGCCCCTCCTGGGTGCACTCCCCTCGGGAAAGCACAGCTCAGCTGCAGGGAGAGTTCATCAGCAGCAGCCAGCTAACTCCAGACTGAAAGGGGGTTTTGTGCTTTACCTTCCCGGCAGCAGACTAAGGCCCTTAACAAGATCCTCACTGGGCTGCCAGCAGCACTGGTGCTATTCTCTGCTAGCTTAGAAATCAGAGATGGAAAAGATCAGCCAGGTCACCCTGTCCCTCTCCTGGCCAGACTATTCCGGCAGAGCTTTTTCCATTCAAGCTGAAGTGCCTCATAGCAACAAAAACCTGAAGGGTATGAATCAGACAGAGTGCAGAGCTGAGCAGCAGCAGCAGCCAGCATAATGCTGGAAAAAACTCCTTCACCACATTTTCAGGGAAACACCACCCCCAGCACCCTTTTACATCTGTTTCTAAAAATGCAGTGCCCAATTCTACAATGTGTAGTAGAAAAGCCGATGCCAGAATTACTCACCGGTAAATGCCCTAGAAGAGGTGTGATGCTGTCAGACACATAGATGATGCTTCCACCTGTGGTTACTGCTATAATGAAGCCATCTAATGCCTGAGAAAAACACACAAGTCAAGAGTGCTTTAATAGGAATGTGTGGTGTAAACAGGATATCTCCTCATGTGTTGATCAAAACAGTTTGACTTCAGCACCATACTGTTATCGAGCTGTAGGAATGTTAACTCAAGTTGCAAAACAGTAATTCTCTGATTTTACAGCCTGATTTAACTTTTACAAGACTCTTTGTAGTCTAGTAAAACCTACTATTGAAGCAACAAAGGGCTCACAGGAACATTTCATGTCTCAGTTTTTAAATTAATCACACATTTTAATAATGCAAAACTACTAAGACTGGATCCCTTGGAAGTTATTAAAATGAACATTTGAGCTCTGTGTAAATATCAAAGGACGATGAAAGGATGCAGTCCTATCTCAAAATGGTACTTCTCTGCAAACCCCATAAATCTCAGTTTGTATTAATGTAACATTGTATATTACTGGGCTTTCATGTAAGTAAAAGCAATGCAAATGATCAAATAATCCTTAGCCTGAGTTTTAATTGAGTGATTTATTTTAAAGGTCATGGTATTAGATTACTCATTCCAAGAGAAATTCACCCTTCTGCAGTGTTTCTTCCGCACTTTGGTCCCACTTTGTGGTAAGCCCCTTCACTCCTAGGACTGAAGGGAAATGTCAGCCTTATCCCCACCCTCTGCACAGAAGCAATTTCACCTTCAAAGTGAGTCTCTTCTTTAGTCTGAGATGCCAAGTTTTGAGCTAAGTTTTGTTCAAAATTAAACCTAGGTAGATTTTGAGATCTAAAGCAAGATTAACTTAAATTTTTCAGGGGATTCTCCTCAGAGTGAACTAAAGCTAGATGATCTTTAGATCACTCTAAAGAGAACACCCCAAAAAATTAAGACACAACAGTAGGTGCTCCAAGAATATATTAAAACCTTCCCATTGTCATTAGGGAGTCACCGGTGAGGCTCCCAATCCTTCAGGTGGAGCAAGTTTGGGTCCTTGCTGTCAGTTCCCTGATGTTCTGGAGTCAGCGTTGCCAGCAGTATTTGAACAGCAAGGGCACTGCAAGCACGACTGAATCAGAGCAGGGTTTGACTATACCCCAGTGGCCATACCTGCTCAGGAGACAGGTGCACTGCAAACAGCCTGATTACCGTGCCACAGCCTTACAAAACCATACTGCAAATCCAGGCCTGCCTCCAAGCCACACTTGCAGTTGATCTTGTAAGCCACAGCACATCCTTCCCCCCCTGCTGACTTCAATAAGGGAAAGAATTCTGAGAATACTGGAAAATGCTAATTGTTAAAAAAAAGAAAAAAAGAAAAAAAGGAAAACACAAAGCCTCAAATAAAGACACAAACATATGTTCCTTTTTCCAGAGAATGCTGAGCACCCACAACTATTTAAGTCAATGGGAATCTGCTGGTGCTTCAATCCTTTGAAAAGCAAGTCAATAACTTATACCCCAGCAGTCGAGTATGTGTTTAGCATCTCTGAAAACCCTCCAGCTGCTATAGTTAGTTTGACTTTGTTAATCTAGGTGCAGAAAATATGTTTTTCTTTAGTGCAGTACATTCAAGCTGTTTTCTAAAAAGGCATGATAGCTGTTAACCCGTAGAAGAGAGCTCTGGTTTTTTTAAGTTGGATTGTGCATGTTACTATGGTGAAGGTTGTTAGTTTTTAAAAAATCAAGTCTTTATTTCGTATCCAATGCAAATTATACACTGTGACTCATATCAGAATTTTGCAGTAAAATCAAGTTAATGTGCACATACATAATTCTATTTTTATTTACTTGTGACTGGACTGTCCAACATTAAGAGAGCATTTTCTTCTTCAAAGGTTTTACTATTGCATTAGTCCTAGATGGACAAACAGAGCCTCATGCCCACTGTAATTTGGTGACAGCCTTTTCAACGGGGTAAGAAAAGGCCATTTTCAGGAAAGCTGATATATTACACTGCAGTAAATTATGCCTTGATTCTTTTGAATTAGTGCTTGGAAAAAGCCCGTCCCATATTTTAATAACAGGATGGGAAAAACTTCAAGCAGTCTTGTCCAAATGCTAATAAAATAAGATTAGTAGAAAGGCAAAATAGCAGGGAATGATGAACATCTGGCACAACAGGACATCCCAATACCCAATATTATCTTGAAGGGCATGGAAAATCACAGTAGCAAGAAGGTGATTTATAAGCTGGGAAACCAAAAGTGATTGTTTTAATCTAAAATTGTGTAGCATACAAGTAGAATCAACAAAGGTCTGGCCTGTCAAAACAACAGCCAATTTATTGCTATCTGAGGGACATATTTCAGTGCAGACTGAAGGAGTTATGTGTGTTAAGTTCCTGTGCACTGAGATGGAAATGGAGGGTTGTCAGAGCAATGGGAGCAAAGAATCTCATAAAACTAGTCCAGCAGAGTGTCATCACAACAAATTGCAATGGCCAAGGGACTGCCAGCCCCTGGGAGCAGCAATGTGCCCCAGCTTTATGCCACTCCCTTGGTGGGTGAAGTTGTTCCCCAACTTCCTTCCCTGCCCACCACCAGAGCCTGGATCATGTGCCATGTTCACATTTGTGGGAGGAGAAGAAGCTTATTCTCAAAGGACACTGTGGGGCCATGCAACATCTGTGTGTTTAGTACAGGAGAAGACCTTTGTTAAAGGAGTTCTAGTTATTACTGAGAGAGAAAAATGCATTCTAGCAACTCATTTGCTTTTCATTTTGAACATACATAAACACCATTAAGTCACCTCCCTCCAAATCCTAGCTAGCATTAAAAGAACCTATGCTATAATTTAAAAACTATGATTGCAAAATGCTAGAATAAAAAGTGTTTGATAAGGGCCTTGCAAATCAGAGTGGAATTACCAACTGTATCAAGGCAAGAGGAGCTGTCAGGCTTTATCTGCTTGTACAGCACCTAGCACTAGAGGGATGCGACACCATTGCGTTTCAGGTGCTAGTCTTGCATAAATATTAGATAATAATAACACCTTCCAAGAACAGGAGAAAAACGGCCATGGGCCCTTTATCTCACCTCTGTTTGTAAAAATAAAATATAACCTGTGATTTGAATCTTTGCCCTGAACTGCGCTTCTTGGGAGTCACTGCAGAGCTTTGCAGGCTGTGGCAGCACAGCACAAGGGCACTGCTGAGAAGGAAAAACAACAGGTGGAGACTTTAATCCCTTGTCCCAGTGACAGCTCTGCTTGATGGTCAAATACAGCAGTTCCTAAAAAGTCCTCTTTTGGAACTGCATATGACAGTTTATTCTAAATGCTTGGGCGTTCCCATGAGTGCTAGACAAAATTAGGAAAGGTGTATATGCATGTTTACCTCCAGCATCAGCTGGGTGAATTCTTCGTTGCTGAGAAATGAAGGCTTCCAGTCCTGCTGAATTTCAGAAATCTCTGTCTGTGCTGAGACTTCTAGACAAATAAAACATTTACATCTTTAAAATTCACATTAACTTCTATTTTGCAATACTACATATGAGTTGCTACGAAAAGACAGAAATAACCTTTGTATTAAAAAATTGCAACTTTCAAGCCTGAAATGTTTTCCTCATTTTTAACTCAAGTCAACTTTTACTGGCTTCAGTGGGAGCCTGTATTCAAAAGGCCACTGGCCTCAAGCAGCATTACTGGGGTATTGACCAAAAGATAAAACCACTTTGCATGAAATTAAAATCAAGGCAAGGATTATCACATGTCAAATTTCTATTTACAATTTACAGCTTCAAAATTAGGATGCTAGCAAGGGGGGGTGGGGGGGGTGGGTTCAGCATATAGCTTCTGTGCCAAACAGGGAACAGCAAGAAAGCTCCTTCAGAGGAGCCCCAAAGGGCTGTAACCCTAAACTGAAGAGCTATTGCTCTGTCTTCCAAAATGAGAGGGAAACATGAACATGTGCAGCAGCTTTACACTGGTGCTACCACCACTCTGTCCCATGCCTACCTGCAGCAACATGATGCAGGACAGCCCAGGAGAAGGAATGGAGCACCAGCATCCCATCCCAAATCCTGTCTGGAGGGCACGGTCCCCTGTGCTGTCAGCCCATGAGGCACCAAGAGGAGATCTGCCCCACTGTTGTCCAATCCTGACTCCATGGCAGCCTGCAGAGGGCTTGCTCCCAGAGCTTTCCATGGAGGGGTGCAGGCACACCAGGATAACAACTCACAGCTTTGCACTGAAACTGGCGACCACACTGGATAGCTGGCTGCACTGCATTCCTTTGGAAAACAGTCAGTTATGTTAGTTCTGCCTGAGTCAGGCAGGATTCTGGGGGACAGCTCTTATGATTTAGGAAAACTTGAGCTGGTTTCGTTTGCTCACTCTGCTTCTCTAGGAGTGCTCCCTCACTCAGCTCTCATAGTGAGGGGATGGTGAGCACAGGCTGTCTTCTCATTTCAGCACCTCCTGCTAATTAATCCTATTGATTAACATTTCCAGAGCATGTAACACCCAATGCTCCGTATTCAGAGCACACAGGCAAACTGGCCAGAGAAATGCAAATGGATAAATGATACTAAAGACAGTAAATTTATACAAATGCCTGTGCATTTTGTCACCGAGAAAGAAATCCTTCATTCAGCCTTCATTCAGGCTGTATTAGGGGAGATGCAGCCCTCTGCTTCTACCAGTTTGTTCAACTCACTCTCTGCACTGCTGGGGGCTGTCACTGCAACACAGCAACTCTCCACAGCCCCAGTGGTTTTATGCACAGGTTTGAAAACCAGACTAAGGAAAAAGAGTCCATCAGGTTTTTTAGGTAGTTTCAGAATATAGGATACTTCCAGCAGATCTGTAGCTTGGAAAAGCTCATGTACATGAAATGGTGACTGTTGGAAGAATTACTTCAGATTTAGGAGATTCTGTGGATTATAAAGATGGAGGCTGTTTTTGAAGGAGAAAATCTGAAAATTGACCTCCTCCTCTGTTATAACTAAAACCTTGGTTTAGCCTACCAAATGAAAGGGAAATATGACTCAATAAACCAGATCCAAAGTACGCTGAAGATAATCAACATTTTTAAATGCTGATGCTTCGTATTATATTGTCACTACTAATCTGGTTTAAAAATAGATAACATTTGCTTTTTTTAGCAAGTGCACAAAACCCAGTCCCATTTTGACCCAATTGCTGTGGAAGGATTTGTGACTTTAGCCTTCCTTTACCTAGTTGTTCAAGAAAAAGCACCTTTTGGACTAAATTATTTGGACCATCAGCTACACTTACACACTTACTCAAATCTCATGTGGTTGTTCTTTGCTTAGCTCTATAATTGAGCTTATTCATATCTTCCTTTGCCTTGGACAGCTAAAAAAAAGGTAAGTTATTACTATAATTTAAAGAAATAAATATAGAACTATTAAACTTTGAGATGTCCTAGTCCTCCCCTCCTGTACAAAACTGTAGGTTAATGGTTGGACTCAATGGTCTTAAATGTCTTTTCCAACCTAAATGATTCTATGATTCTATCTTGTCTGTGGCAACAATTGATTTAAGGAGACACTGCACTCTATTGACAGAACCATTACAATTATTTCTTCACTAAGATTGACATTTGTGACTCCATTCGGTTGGGAGTCATGATATAAGAGTTTCCATGGTCTTTTCTGTTACACACAGAGTTCTCCAGAGAGCACGGGAGGGAGGTGCTGGATGAGCAAAGGCAAGCCAGGTGATGTAGTGCATCATCTTGTCAGACAGCTTTCTGTTTTCTGGGACCAGGGGCATTCCCCACTGTTGCCCACTGAACCCTCTTCCTCACTGGGGCAGAACAGTAGAGCTCCATTTTAAACCAGTGCCCTGATTTATAAGGGAGGAGAGTTTTGATTGACCACTGCTGATGGGTGTCAAAGCATCAGGAAATCCACAGTGCACATTCCTCCCACTGAGCAGAAACTAGACCAAAGAGACTAGATCAGCAGGGTCAAAAATCTCTGCCCTCTGTGAAGGTACATTTCTAAGGGACCTGTCACTGGCGCAAGCATTTAAAAAAAAAAAACTACTGGCTTTCCGATGCTGAATTTCACTACCATAACTGGATGTTGTGCACATGTGATGTAGCTTCTGCTTGGGCAAACTGGGTGAAGCATGTCAACTATCTGTGGATGCAATTTGCTGATGACAGCTTCAAAAACTGAGGCACTTTCTGGTCTGAGTTTTCTGCTCAATGTGGAAAATTGAGTCTTACACAGTCCACTGAGGAGCTGGGGTGCTGAACAGATTGATTCCCTGCATTTTTTCTGCAGAGAAGCTGGGGTGAATGCTTTGTTCTTCTGCTCAGAATATTGCAGATTTCAAGGAAGGGAATCTTTCCTCCGCTCCCAAATCTCCCTTGTTCAAAGCATCTCTCTTCTTCATGAGTGCTGCAGGGCACTGTTGCCCTCTTTCCCTCACTTCCTGCCATTCACCCCCTTCTCTAGCAGGCTGAGAGTCATCTTCAACTGAAGAGCAAACAAAGAGATGGATTGGGGCAGCACAGTGGCTGCAAATGATCTTTTTTGATGAGATAGAAAAAAAACTGCAAATACCTTATGTTGGCACTTTTAGGTCCCTCGAGCCATTCTGATAATCACTGAAGGAAACAGGATATTATAGTAACTGTCTGGCAAGTGCATGAAGAGCTGCAGTAAATCTTACCATTGTGTTTCTGCAGAAAGCCGATGACTTTTTCCAGCACAGTAGTTTTGTCCATTTTGCGAGTGTTGCCTGGAAGCATGGAGCTGAGCTCTTTGATGAGAACATTGAACTGATCGCGCCTCTTCTTCTCAGACTTGTTACGCGAAGCCCTGTAGACAGGGGAAAAGAAAAAAAGGATGAGCAGACCAAGAAGAAAAATGATCATGTACCTGCTCTTTGCAATGTATACACATAAAATTATCTTGCTGCATGTGTCAACATGTGAAGACTGACACTGGACTCTGGAAAGCTGCAGAGGCAAGTAGGAGGCAACAGTTCCCACCTCCTGCTCTTGTCTTTGATCCACACTTAGTGTCCAGCAGGGAGATGGAGGCTCTGCTCACTCCTCTGTGCTGCCTCTGGACACTCTGGTTCAGAGTATCAGGTCAGCATTGAGCTGCTAGTTGAAGGAGCCCTGTCCATCTCCTAGATATATGTAGGATCTTGAAAATTCATGCAGTCTCTGGGGAGGCACTCAGAGCAAGAAGAAATAGGAGTACTGTGACATCAGTAAAATTGTCCACAAGGCAGAAGAGTGGAGAATGGATCAGGCCCGTCTATGCAGTCTTAAGAGAAGAGAGGGACCCCACTCTTGCAGCTGCTGCACTGGAGCTGGGTTCATCTAGATGGACCAGACCACTTCAGTCACAGGTGCTCTGCGTACCGCGAGGCTGGCAGAGAAGAATCAGGATGTTGTCTTCCAGTCATTAAGATCAGAGACCTGAGTAGAAGTTGCTGCAGCTCCCATCTGGTTTGTATGCCACCTTGCTCAGTCTCCTCTCCAAGGACACAAGGACAAGCAGGAGAGAGGGCATCAGCATGGACTCAGTCTGAGGCTGGGATGTGTTGCCAGATCTGGGGTCTTGGAAGTGCCAGCAGTGCTTGTCCTTAATGTCTGTGTGACACTGGGAAAATCACTTAAGGTCAGTGCCCCAAGTCTTTAAGTGTAAAATGAAGACTCTACAGCTTTATTCAGCAGCCTTGTCTGTTTAGCGTGCAGATTCCTCAGACAGCCTGCTTCTGCTGCTGTGTTTGAAGAGCTCACAGGAAGAAAGGATCTGATTTCATTTGGGGTGTTTTGGCACCATCATAATACTGTCATTAAGGCTGTTGTTAATCTTTTCAGCATGCACACGTTGGGTTTTTTTGCATGCCGACTCTGTACACAAGCATTTTCTGACTTGTTCCCATGAATATGATGATTGTTTGACTTGGAGGTTATCACCTGGTCTTCTGCGTCCATGTGGAAATAGAAATAAGTATAACCCAGTAGTTTTGTTTCTTCTTCTGAAAGGTCTTCAAGCAGACAAGATTTGCCTTGTCAATTGCATAAAGATAAAAAAATCTGGTTACATGTAGCCAGGAAAGAAAAGCCAAGAGGCCAGTTCTCACTGAGTTTCTCAGTCCCAGCTAACTCTGCTGTGCCTCAAAGCAGCTCTGGATGCACACTGCTGAAAATCAGAGCAGAATTTAGCCCAGCATCTACATCCCTTGCAAGAACCAGGATGGCAATAAACGTTTTCAGCAGAGAAATCACTACAGAGGCTTCTGGATGTTACTACTGACAGAGAGGCAATTTTTGTTTGTCTTGCTCTCAACCCTGAACACCCTTGGAGATACACTGGATAGAAGCCAGTGCTTGATTATTTCACAGCTCTGAACACAAGAGATTGGGTGGATACTGCCTGACTGATTTCAGCTTGCTCTTATTACACTGGAAAAGGCTGTCAGAACAAGATGTGAAAAGCTCCAGCCTTATCCTATTTCTCTACAGTTCAGGGTGATATTAAGGATATCAACATTTTGCTTCCTCATAATTCAATCCTCAGTTCATTTTAAGCTTAGAGAGTCCAGATTTCCCTGAAAATAAAATAAATCACCAACTGTCAATAAGGAATATGTTGCTTTAAAAAAAAAAGAAAAAAGAAAAAAAAAGAAAAAAAAGGAAAAAAAAGCCTTGACAGAAGTATAAAGTATCTATTTTTAACACTTGACATTTTATTCACAAAGAAAATATAAAAACTCCTCTAATGGAAATAACTCTACCAAGATATGAATCGATGATCACAGTAAAATTTTGAAAAGGAAAAAAAATGAGAAAAAATGGGGAAAAAAAGATAAAAACTATCCCTGCACAGTAGAAAATACTTTGTTTAGTACAGTTATAAATGTATGAAATAAGACAGTTTTCATCACTTCCCTTTGAAGATTATTTCCTTGCCTTGCTTACTTCACTGCTAGGGCATAGAATTACAGTAAGCCCAAACAACCTCTGTCTTAATTCCATACTACTTGTCCCAGTTCTCCTCCCTCCTTGCTACTCCACAAAATTTACAGCAAAGTCAAGGGGAAGCAGGAGACACAGTATGAATAAAATGAGGACTTTTAGTGAATACAGCTAAAGGCAATACAGGACAGCCTGAATTCAGAATGATCAAAATCAAAAATTTAACAGCCATTTTTTTCTCTTACATATATGCTGCTTGTTGTCTTAAACAGATACTGACTGAATAGTATACACTACATTTTGCTAATTTACAATGAAATGTGACTTTGCACTAAATTTCAGATTTCTTTTGGCTGTCCAGTGGAGTGTGTTATATATGCATCAATGCAAGTAATGTACCACATACCTTCATTCAGATTCTTAAATTTACTTTTTATTTCAGTGGAAAATGGCAGGTAGTAGTCTTCATGATTAAGCCCTTTCTCATGGTTCACTTCAAGCTGGTTTTGGCTGGAATTTGGAATTCAACTGAATTGCAAAAAAAGTATTTTAAAATTATATACTATTAAAGCAAACTGAAAGAAGAGCAAATAGAGAAAAAAGTGCACAAAGCACGCCTTTTGTTTGAATTAATAAATCTGTAAATCAAAATAAACCTCATCTAGCATCAAGGAACTGAAAATGAAACTATGGCTTCTGATCTCAAAAGATCAGAAAACCTCACACAGGTCTCCAATGCCCCCAAGTGTGGTGCCATCATAGCCACATTTTAGTTATCAGGTCTTCAGGGTGGAGTTGTGCCTTAGGGGGTCAGACAATGCAGAACAGGGCTCAATTTAACTACCATTCTTCTTGAAGGAAGAGTTACATATCTTGGCCAAATACTGAACACCTAGCACAAGGGTGGGAGTGCAACTGCCTCTTCTCAGGAGAGGATGGATCCTTTTTTCATGTCTGTATAATACAACCTGTATGCGCCTGACAAATTGCAGCAGATATACATGGTGTCTACACATACCTAACCTGAGAAACCCAGCTCCTGGCCTGAGTCCATCCCCAAATAATTAGATCCAGAAATTTCCAATCTCACCTACTTTTAACAGAGAAAATAAAAGGAGAGAACAATTTCCTGGGCTTTTAAATCCCCTCTGGTGTTTCTCAGACCTGAGGGACCCAGTCCTTATACCAAATAGAGGAAAAAAAACAAAAAATTTCCCTTGTAGTACAGGACAGGTGAGAGTCCTCAGTTTACAAGACACAGCAGCAAAATATTCATCAAACAGCTTCTCCTAAGTTTGACTCTCTGGATGAAAACCTGTAGCTTTTAAATGAGTCTGAATGGTTTCAGTATAATATATTAACTTTAGATCTTCATGAAGCAACCCATTATTTCAAACTCCATTTCAACTTTAGCTTTATTTCTAAACAGCAAAAAGAACTTAAACTACAATTTGAAGAAGTAGTTTCCTTTTTTAATTTTTGAAGCTATAATTTTTTTATGCACCCTGATAGAGGCCTGCCCCAGGGTACGACAAAAATTCCCTCTGGGAACAAATGGCATGAAAACCATACCAGATGGTGATGACAATCGCCGATAGCGAGGATACACGTTATCCTATTTTTTTTCATATATGCACTCACTTAATGGATGTTTTTTTTACTAAATAATTAGCACACAAATATCTTGAAGATGATCAGGCCCTTAGCAGGTGAAGCAGTGCTGCAAGGTGGGCTCCCTTCTGCACCCTCCAAAAGGAAGCAAAGGGGAACAGCTGAGCCTGGCTACAGCCTGTGCTGACCTATATTGGTGAGAAAAAGCTGCGGGGAGGGAATGAAGCGGAGAAGGAATCAAAAGAGATGAAACTGGATCAACTGCTTGTGCCTTGACTGGAAATACTCTCATTAGAGGGAACCAAGGGGAAAAATGTGGGCAACCCCTGGCTCTCTCTAAAGTAATTAAACTGCGGGCTGAGGCATTGATAACCTCGAATGCTTTCAAACTGCTTTTCTGCAGATGCTGGTCAGCTCTGACAGTTATTAAGAGTTTCATTGCCACAGGTCTTCTGCCTTGAAACACACCTTTTCTCTCCCAACAAAGGGCTCACAATGAATTCCCACCACCCGGGACTCGATGGAGTGCAGACTGTATGTGAATATGTTTGTGCTACTTTAAGGCTGACTTTTCATGGTCTTTCTCTGCTCCAAAGGTAATTTTTGGGTGTTTTCATTGCTATGAGATAGGCATTGAAGAATAAATGACCATTCTAATAGGGAAAAAATCCACTTTTTTCTTTCTTTTTCTTTTGCAAAATGTATTTAAAGAAAAAAAAAAACCCAGCATTTTTGTATACTCTGGAAGCTCAGATGATGTATTATAGCGGCAGAAGTATGTTGTTGGTGCTTCAGTTCTGATGTTCTGCAGTAATGTGAAGAAAACAATCAATGCCTTGGCTTTTTTAACATTTTCCACAGGAAACATTGCTAGGTTATTTTCTTCTTACAGTGCAGCCAAGAGCAGGAGTCTGTGAGATGACAGTTTTTCAAGTTGTGTTTGACTGTATTCTACTCTCTCGCTCTTTGATTAATTGATTATGGATAAAACAGCTTCTGCAGCAACAAACAGTATCAAGTTCATCACAGAGTTATAAAAGAAAAGATGCTCACCTCTTTGCCCTGTCTTTCTCATCTTCATCCATTAGATTGTCTAGGCAGTTTTTTCTGTTGAAGGAATGCAAGAATCATTATGAATTGTCATTTTGTTAGCTCTACTTGCAGGTTAATCTCACAGTCACTCTATTTCATTTTAATAACACAGTGATGATATCCAGGTCAGATAAATGTGTCAGCAGTGCTTTATGCCATAGTCCTTGATTTTAGGAAATACCCATTGTGGGTAATGTTATTCCTGAGCATTACGCTAGCCTTAGGGTCTCTAGCCAGGGATCAAAGGCTTCCAGACACCACATGGTGCATCAGCACAGTACAAAAGCAGCAGCTTCTTGGGGCTTTTTTGTGTGGAGGTTACTGTCTGCAAACTTGTAGGCTGGATGAGCCTGGGGTCTGCTCAAGCTGAAAAACGTTTTCACTGTCCCCGTGTTCCCCTCCAAACCATCTCCAGTGCAAGATCCAGAATCACTGATGTCTTTGACTTCTCAGGCTGATCTTCCTACTGGGAGGCTCTTCATTCTCCTCTGTGGACCTTGACCCAAAGTCAAAAGAGATGGTAGTAACTCTACTGAATTATATCTCAGATTCAAAGTGTCCTTATAAATCCCACTGCCCAAGCCACACTGAAAAAACCCTCTTGCAGCCCAGTCAGACCACATGCCCAGCCAGGCTAGCACCAGGCGTGGAGACTGTGCCATCCCCATCACTCTTTTTCCTAATGTTCACCAAAATGCTGTGACCTCAGCTTTGTAGTTCAATTGCTCCAGCAGTTTGAGCTGTAAGGAGAAAAGGGTAGATTGGGTAAATTAAGTAAATTTGTGTAGGCAAGGCAAAGGGAAAAATAGAAGAGCAGCTCAGCTAAAGGCTGAGTGCCTCAGAAATATTTGTCACCAGCTCACTACCCACCCTCCTTTGCTCCGTGGCCTTATGAGAAAGTGATCCTTGATCTGTAACCACTTCAGCCTGAGAAGGAAGCCCTGTGCTGCTGCAGCTCTCATGGCACCTGGCACCCCTGTTGGGTATGAAATCCATGTACTGCTGCATCCCAAACATTTTCTGAAACAGCAGCACAATGCCAGGGGATATTGTCAAAGCCTCATTTTCAAAGCAGTGGTGTAATGACAGGCAATGATAACACTCTTTTTCAGCAATCAATGTTTCTCATTTGATGAGTCCTCAACACGTAAGGCATGAATAAAATTGGAGGGGAGGAGGAAGGAAGTTAATTGCTAGGCTTTATTTAAGCCCATGTTATTTTCTACATATGAGTCACACATAAATTTGCCTGTTTAAAGAACATTTTATGAAAAAACAAAAGTGAAAACGTAATGATAGCAAAAACAGTGCTTTTGTTACTAGTTCTCTTACAGCAATATTCTACCTGGTCATTACTCAACAGTTAGCTAAGAACACAAAACTACCCCATAACTTTTTATCAAATGAGTTACGAGGAATTAAAGCCACTGGCCACTGACTGGAGAGTAAAGCTACTACTAATGGCATTCAGCTCATTGATGAAGCATAAATGGGAAATATGAAGGCCAAGGGACTAGTTTTTCTAGTTGTAAGTGGTGAATTTATATTGCTGAATTCCATAAACAGAAAAAAGTAACAAATAATACCATGTGGTTTTTAGATTTTTTTTTTAGATATTTGTTTGCAAAACAGCCATAGTCAGCCATGACTTTTGATTTGCAAGTCAGCCATATCATAATCCATATTTGGGACTAGGAAAATGTATAGGCCTGCAAAATTTATTCACCGGTGTTTTATATATACTTTAGGTGTTTATTTGCTTAGTCCCATGATGAAACTGTTATCCCAATTAGTGTGTTTTCAAATAATTCACGCTAAAATGTAGTGACAATATGCAGTGAATTTTGTTATTTGCTCACTTATTGCAACCTATGCTATTCAAGAATACAGAAGGCATCACTAACATGGCAAGGGTTAGCATTTAGCATTATGCAGTGTTTCTTTGCTAAACCTTTGCTCAAAATCCTAGAATCATAGGATGTTAATGGGTAGGAAGGGACCTTAAAGATCATCTAGTCCCAATGGACACGTTGCACTAGATCAGGTTGCTCAAGACCTTATTCAACCTGGTCTTCAACACTACCAAGTTTGGGACATCTATAACTCCCCTAGGCAACCTGTTCCAGTGTCTCACCATTCGCACAGCACAGCACAGCACAAAATGTTCTGTTGCATGCACCCTTGTTGAATCTAGGGTATGACAATCAAAATGGGGCAGTATGAGCAGAAGAAATCACTCTCCTTGAATCTCTAAAGGTCTTCCTCTTCTGCACTGAGACTTCCTCTGGTGGTAACAGATTCCCAACAGAAAGCAGGAATACGGATGGGGTTGGATGAGGCAGTCAGCATCAGTGCTGCTCAGCCCTAGTTGTTTAGAAGCACAAAGCACCTAATGGAAAGGGGCTTCCTACAGCTGTACCCAATAAACCATCAAGAAATTACATTGCCAGGAAGCCTCTACTCTCGAGAGAGAGCCACAGATCTAACTGGTCTGTTCTGCCAAGGATTTGGCTAGATCTGTAAAGCAATCCACGGCCAGCTTCCAGTAAACAAGTTTTCTCAGTGACTGACATGAAATTCTGGACCTGCTGTGCTGTTGCTAGCATGAGACAATATCTAATTGTCATTTTGCTTCTGTTTGCTCACATGGCAAAATCTCTAGAGCATCACAAGCATTGTTAACAGGGTTTGATAGTACATATGTACCATATGAAATTAAAACCATTCTCAGTAAAACAGACAGATCAGAGTATACAACTTCTGCAAACTGATATTGCCATCCCTCTCCTGAGCCCCACTAGACACTGCCTTACACCTTGACGGAGAAACCCATGGCATGGAGCTCAGGTATGTGATTAAAAGCAATTTGCTTGCTTTGTTATCCTCCCAGTCCCTCAGCTGTGAAGGCCCCAAATTGCAAACTGGAAATCTACTGTCTCATCCCTGTCAGTGCCTGGTTTAGGAGAAAATTCTGACTCATTGCAATGATGGAGGCACGCAGTAAACACCAAGGCTCTGTGCCACAGTTCCCCTGCAAAGAAGTGACATTAAAAAATAAGTGGCACAAGGATTTCTCAAAATGTGAAGAATCCTTTAAGGATAACAAAGGGAACTTGGAAACATATAGGTAACATCACCACATGATGTAACTCCTGCTGGCAGAGTATTTAACAGTGACAGTTACACTTGGAGCTTCATTAATATCATCATTATCATCAAGGAGTGAAGACTGTCACTCAAAAAGGTGGGAACTACCTGGAAAAAGGAGGAGAAAGCTCACGTACTCCCATCAGGGTGGTAATCAGACAAACACACAGAAAGATGCATATCATCCACAAGTGGGGAAAAATGGCATTTTGGAAACAAAAGACTGGCTAAAATTGTTAACCCCGTAACCCTGGCTTAGTTATCAAATGGAGAATTATAGCACAAACATCCCCCCCACTTTCATTCATACAATGAATAGTTGCTTGGGAAAGAAGTAATTCAGGCAGAGTGCCAGCTCCCTCCAGGGACTCTCCAGAAGAAAGGTTGCACATGTTTATTTTGATACACTCTTTTCTCAGTGGACACAGAACTTGCACTATAAAAAATCATCTGGCCCTGATCACCTTATCCTGTGCTAGAAACATGGTTTTTAGTGAGCTAAGCTACTACTTTTCTGTGCTGGTGAGGTTGGTTTCACTCCTTCCTGCCCTACTGCTTATGACGATATGCTGTACACACTCAAATGTAGGTAATCAGTTGTTAATTTCCCATTAAGTTGCCACAAGGCCAGCTAATAGTTCCTACAAATCAACCTGATATTTAACAAGATTTTTTAATAATATTCATTTAACTCAGCTGAATTAAATCAGAGATGTAAATTTCTTTCAGAGGTCCTGAGATATGCCTGGGGGACCCTGATGAGACATCAGTGTTTGTGCTCCCCTGGCCCTTACACTTGGCAGCTTGAGGAAAAGACTGTACTTTTCCTTCTCTTCCCTTTCTGACATGATGGGGTGTCTGCCTCCATCACCCCACAGATCTGCCTGGGTGTTCTACCACTTGTCCTGTGTAGGTATGGTCAGCCCTGGGGACAGGGGTGCTCCCACCCACTACAGACATACCTGAGCCTTACACCTCAGACCTCACCACTTGGGATGCTGGTACAATACAACCACCCTAATTAAAGGTGATATTGCACTTGGACAACAATCCTCTCAAAGACAGGGGATGGGCAAGGGTTGTATGGAAAACTGGGATGCTGGGATGAAACACCTTGAACTACCTTCTGACCTCTGGGCAGACCCTTCCCAAAGACTGCTATTTTTGTGAAGGAGGAAGGAAAAGAGCAACAGGGTGTAGGGCAGACATGCTCCCATGGCTTCCAGACACATCACTCAGCCTCCAGCACCCATCTCTGCTCAGCATTGCTTCTCTTCTGCCTCAACAGGGAATTACTCTCCCATCCCCCCTTTGAAAGGGAGGAAAAGGCTGCTTGCAAAGAGGTCAATGTTATACAGGAGGCACATGAGTATGTTTGGTGGGAGTCAGGATTTAAAGGCCAGATCCAGCCATGGATGGTGTCCTGTGCTTAGTGAGTAGGATGCAAGACATAGGAAGAAGGCACCAAAAAGAGACTCTGGGCATGATCCAAGGGCACAGCTTCTGGCCACCCACTAGCACAGGGGACAGTGTGGCTTGGTCGCTGTGCTGGCATAGCTGCTGGGTGTGCTGCCCAGGGATGATGAACAAGGTCTGATGGGCACTATGGTTGGTCAATGGCATCGTCCCATGGGTGTTCTACAGCATGGATTAGATGGGGACTTGGCTACCCTGGGGAGCACCACTGTGGCTAGGAGCTCTACCTGCTTCATCTCAGCTAAGGAGAGCTCTGAAATGAATCACACGAACAAGTAAAGTATTTCCCTTCCAAGCCTTGCCGGAAAGCAAAGAGGAAGATCAACAAATGGGAAGCAACAGGAAAGGTCACAAGGTGACAAGCAAGAAGTGACCATCTGACCATTTTAAACACCTTGTTCCAAGTTTCTACAACATGGGTGAAGCACTCAGGTATCCCACCATGAAGGCTACAGTGTGAACACACAGCAGAAAGATTTGTACAAACACAAATCAGAACAAATCAACAGATTCACAGACACATCAAACCAAACTGTACCACTCCATTCTCATTTTTTCAGATATAAACCTATGAACTGTTACAAGAATATGCTGGAGTCCATAATTAAATATGACACATTCCCAACCACAGCAATAAAAACTGATTTATCAAAATGTAAGCAGAGTAGCCTTTAGAAAACTTAAGATAGTAAAAATTCACTTTCCTGACGATATACATGGTTATTTGAGAAAGGTATGTGACTTTTCAGTGGGAGAATGGCAGTCTGGCGTTACCATGGGTCATGTAATGCTGAGATTGTTATGGGAATTACTGTTTTTAGGAGTAAAAGAAAAATCCAGAAGCGTTGTTAAGTGTCCAGCTTTAGAGTTTTTGCCTAACATAGTGTATAGTGAGGTCTTCCTGCATTCAGTAAGTTATTACATTTTGTTTACACTAGAGATGTTGTTTAGAGGCTTCAAAAAAAAAGAAGAAAACTTTTTCAGAAAACATCGGATTTCATGAACCTCATGGGCTGTTTCATGTTTCATACATATGTGTACAATGAATCTTTAGGCAGTAACAGGCTTAAAGAAAACAGACATAAAAAATAATCCACATGTGGACAACAAAAAGAATGGAATTTGACAGAAATTAATGCTCCACTCTTTTGAACTGGGGATGGTAGGAAGATGCTCACAGGTAACAGAGCTGACTATTAAGAGATTACGATGAATAAAAAGCACAGAGCATATTCTAGTTTTATTCCTTATGGTATTTCCGTTTAGTGGGAAGGGGTATTATTTTCCACATGTCAGGAACCTTGCACCTATTGCCATGTGTTGGACATCTTGCCCCCTCTACCCTGGTGCTGGCTTAATTTTGGGGTGTGCAGCCTGTGATTCTGTAGATGCGGTGTAATTCCCATCAGTTTAAGTCAGGAATGAGACAGCTGACGTCAACAGTGCTGTGCTGGAGCGTGGCCAGGGTAAGTGAGAGGCATCTTTTTTCTCTGGCTTGTGAGCAATGTGTAAAGTTTTGTGCAGTGTTTGGATCTCTGATGAAGATCAGTACATACATGCTCGTTATCTTCCTCATTGCTATTATTACTGCTGAATGACTCAAGCCATTCAGACTTCAGTGAACAGGCTGTGAATCCCCATGTTCAACCGCTGCTCTGCTCTCCCCTCGCACGGCTGGAAACAGAAAGGCAAACAAATTAAACTAACATTAATCAGCAAAGACTGCCATCTGTATAACTCAGAGCACTTCTCTGCGTGCCCGTCCCCTTCCAGCAATGCTAAACAGGATTAGCCTTCCGTGGGCGGATGGGGAAAGTAGGTCAGTTCGGTAACATAGCTGCGTGTGATGAACGGAGGAGGATGTGACTGCAGTGGTCTGCTGGCAGCCCTCTTGCCTTCTGTATGAGCCAGGAGGTAAAGCACCTGGGCCTGTCATGGGGTGCACAAGGTGGCTCAGACCCTATGTCCCTACAGGATGATCCCTGACATTTGTAGGACCAGGGGTTTGGCAAAGCCTGGCTGATGCATTGGAGTTTAGAGGGTGCATTTCAACAAGTAAACTGAGGCACAGGGCAGCTAAATGCTTAGTTATTACTGGTTTGTATAGAGCAAAATATTTGTCAAAGTTTAGGCATAAGCCAAAGTGGCAAGGGATGATAAATCACCTGGCTGAGGTGTTGTCTTTCTGTATTGACTTCCTCGGGTGTGTAGAGATGGTGGCAGCAAAGCCAATGTTCACCTGAAGTGACACCTGCAGGGCATGACAAGGGCAACAAGAAGAGCTTCTGCTGCTACATCAGTAGGAAAAGGTTGAACAATGAAAGTGCAGGACTGCTGCAGTACTGGAGGTGTGTGGGAAGGTGAATTACTGACAGCAAAACAGGTAAGGCTGATGCCTTCTCAGAAGCAGTCTTCACCAGCAAGGTTTCCCAGACATCTGTATTGGAGGCAGGGGCAGGGAGGAGAAGAAGCAGAAGCAACAGGTGAGGATCAACTCAAGGAACTTGAGGAAGCTTGAGGGAAGTTGACTGTACAAGTTGATGGGGACTAACTAATTGCCTTATTGTGTGCTGGGAGACTTGCTGGTGTCCTTCACTAGGCTGATCTCTCATTTTGAGAGGCTGTGGAGGTGGGGGAGGTCCCTGATGTCTGGAAACAGGCAAATGCTGGCCTTCAAAAAAGGGCAAAAGGGTGATCTGGGGAGTAACAGGCCAGTCAGCTTCACTCTAGTCCCTGGAAAATCATGGAGCAAATCCTGTTGGAGCACATGGCCAGGCACATGGAGAAGAAGGTGATCACAAATAGCCAGTGTGGATTTACCAAGAATAACCTGACTGCCTGTTATGATGAAATGACAAGATCTGCGGATGGGGAGAGAGCAGTGGATGTCATTTATGCTGGCTTCATGCTCAAAGGCAGGACTGTCATTATGGGGGAGACCAAGAGGCTGAAGGAAAAGACAGACATGAAACCTCATGAAATGTCCTCATGGGGACAACTGCCAAGTCCTGCACCTGGGAACGAAGAGCCTTCAACTCTGCTACAGGCTGGGGATGGACTGCTCAGGGAGCAGCTCTGCAGGAAAGGCCCTGGGAGTTCTGGAAGGCAGCAGGCACCATGCTGTACGTGAATCAATGGTGTGCCTTGGTGACAAGGACTGCCAACAGGACCCTGGGCTGCATGGACAGGAGCACAGCCTGATCAAGGGAAGGGTTTATGTCCCCTTACTACCCTTTACTACTACTATTACACCACATTTAGGGTAATGTGACCAATTTGGGGGCTTTCTAGGACAGAAAAGATAGATTAACAGCAGGAAGATCAGTACTGACCCCAGTGGTACAGCCTGGGCTGGCTTAGTCTGGAAAAGAGATGGCTTTGGGGACACCTAAAAGTCCTCTCAGTACCTACAAGAGGTCAATGAGGAACAACTGCTGGACTCCTCATGGTGGTGCAGAATGGGAGAGTGAGAAATAACAGGTGTAAGTTTAAAGAAGAGAGAAGGAACTTTTCTCCATGAGGACAGCCAGGCAATAGAGCAAGAAAGGCTCTGGAGTGGCTGTGCTATCCCCATCCCTGCAGGCTTTCAGGACCTGACCGGACAAAACCCTGAGCAGCCTGGTCTGACCTCAGAGCTGGCTCTGCTTTGAGCAGGAGGTTGGACTGGAAACCTCCTGAGGTTTCAACCTGAATTCAGTTTCAACCTGAACTGCCCAGTGATTCTGGATGTACTGAACTGGCTACATATCCTAAGCAATTCAGCCCCCTTGAATTAGTTCCTATATTATATATGTTCATGAGATATGTTTTATTATGCTTTTGGTCTCTGTGCTAGAAACAGCTTGTGCAGTCTCCTCTACACTGACATCCCTCCTGCTTCATAAACAGATACACATATTAACATTGTATGTCTGTATGTCAAGTGTTTGTCATGCCACTCCTAGATGTGAATTTAAAAAAAAACAAAAAAACCCTTTATGATAGAATTAACAACAACAACAACAACAAAAAACAACAAACAAACAAACAAAAAAAACAACAAAAAAAAAACCAAGGAAGAAAAAGGCCTCTCAGGAGAATGGCCCTTGACTGCAAAACCCGTTTTTCTTCTCTCTCTACTTCTCATGTTTTTAATCTGTTTTAGGTATTTATAAAACTTTAATCCTCATAGAATCAGAAGTCCTGAATGTACAAAGACTTTAAAATGTGCTTAACTCTATACTGCTGTAAGAAGGCCCTCATGTATGTGTATCTTTGCAAAATCCAGGTCAAAATGTGGAGGTAGAACTGCACAGATTATTTTGCAATTATTAGCTCTGAAATCTTCCCTTGAAAAGGGTCTCAGTTATAACGTATTCTTAGCTGTAGGAATCTGTTTATGTCCTTCTGCAAATATTTAAATAAGTAGAATAATATAACACCTGACCTATGATCTTCTGATGGTCAAATGCTCAGCTGATACAGGCAAAATATGCAAGTATAATACTATAAAGATTATTTGTCAGAAACTCAAGGATTTTTGTTTTGTTTGGCATCAACTACCTGGGAAACACCAATGCAAGCAGAAAATTAGTCTTTTTCAATGGGACTGTTATCAGTCATTCTCTTTGTTTTCTGGCAGTAGTAGTCTTGACAAGATCTTTTTAATCCCTTCCATACAATTAAACAGGCTATGGTGGCACTGGAATGTAAAACATGATGTCCAGGAGCTGACATAATTTGGTGTCACTCCCCCCACTTCTTTGTTTGTTAAGTGTTTACGGATGGCTCTCAAATAACCAAATTACTCTTCTTTTAAATGGTTCTGGGTCAAGGAGTAATTCTACCAACAACAGAAAACTTTGTTCCAGAAAGAAATTCTGAATTTTTGACAGTGCTACTCAATTAATTGTTGCAGTTTACACCAGCTGCGATCATCTCCTCCATACATAAGATGTTGAAATAAGAGACCACATGTTTCTGTGGAGATTTCAGCAGGAAAGCAGAAACTAAACATGAAGATGAATTCCCTTCGAGTTTTAGGAACCTATCCTGATGTGCCATCTCCCTCTTCATTAAACAGGACCTAGAGTGAAGGGCTGTCCTCTCTCAGTGTCCTTGCCCTCTCCCTAGGATTTGTTTGCTTCTTCAACCAGCAAGAATTGGAGGGCCAAGCTCCAGGGAGCAGATCAGGACTGGAGCCAGGCAGTGAGTGCTCTCCTTGGCCTTCCCCATCCTCATGGCTATCACAGCATGGTGACACCCATGGGTGCTCAGCTGCTCTGCCATTGATGGGGCTGGAGGCCCGAGGCACAAGGGGACAATGAGAATGTCCCTGCAGAGACCCTGCAAAACAACTTCCCTGCCCCGAGCAAGAGGCAAAGCTGTGGCCTAAATCTGCTGGTGTACAGGAAAAAATCCCTATACAATATTGCAGAAATAAATACAGATACCAACACCAATAATCCCATCACTTTTGTGTTAATAGCTTGATAACACATCTGCTTACAACTCACACACTGCACTAAATTTTCTGCTCTATAGTAACGATGATATCCCTGTCAGCAGAACTAAATATTTAATCATCTGGGCAGATGAATCATGAAAAGCTGTTTGTGGGAGGTGTTTTTAAATGGACAACTTGTTGTCATTTAATTCTGAGAACTGGCTGTCTCTTCAGAAAGGATCCTGCAAACCTGTGACCATACAGACTATTGCTCTGTAGTGCTTGCTGTCTCCCTTGCAGGTAATGTAACTGTACTACAGAGTTTTGAGGTAATTTCTGACCAGAGCAAGGCAGGAGGCTTCAGTCACCTCAGGGTTTGCCGGGGCATCACTAAGCCTAAAGACAGCAAGGACAGATACACAAAACCTGCCTGACTGCATGACCTTTTGGGGATGAATGTTCTCCAGTTTCAGTGTCCGAATTTTGTGTCTGAGTCCAAAAACCTGCCAAGAGTTCATCTACAGCATCAGACCAATGCTGCACCTCTATTTGAGCCATCTTGAATATTTATGCCCTTGAGTCCCTCCTGTCTCAGACTGAGACACACTCCAGCTAGGAGCATAGTACCACACTTCACAGACCCTTCATGATATCAGTGGTTTCCATTTTTACAAAGATAAAGTTTCTCCAGCGTAATGTAAAATTCAAATCAGGTTTTACAAAATGAATCTCTAAGGAAAAAGGATAATTATTAAAGAGCTTCGTTAGTGCTTTGCAATCTTAATTATGATAATTATATTTTTGTAGCTAATATAACTGAACTCCTGCTTTTAAATCCCATTAATGAGCATTTTTAATCCTTCTCCTACTGGGCCAACAAAATCATAATGTTGAACTTTATATTTACACAGGGCACTATTTTAAATAAAAATGACACACTGTTTACTGAGGGTTTCCATTCCCTTTTATCTGCACTTTGAAGGTGCACCTTCTCCCAAGGCACAAGAAATTAAGAAAAGCAAAGATGGATTCAGCAGCTTGGGCTCCATTTCCCTTCTTGGCAACAAGAGGGCACAGTTCCTGTGCCAGGATAGCAGTAGACCGTGGATATTGGCTGCCATCAGGAAAGTCAGTGACATCGAAAGTACAGATTTAAATTTCTTTCCCTAAACAGCCTAAGGGTTGAGCTTCATCTGCTCTGGGTCCTCATGTGGACTTCAACAAGAGCATGCACACCACCTGAGCAGGCAGAGGATGTGAGCCAGTGACTGGAACAGAGACCTGTCGGGTGCAGGACACCAGAAGTGGCACAGGATGGCTCTGCCTTCCTGGAACAGTCCCATGGGTAAGCAGGATACTGAGAGGTGGCAGCAGCCACACCACAGTGGCCAACAGTAATTCATGATCACGGCCAGGGGAAAAGGTGGCAGCTGAGGGAAATGGCCAAAAGAAATCTCAATTAAAAAAGAAATGCCTGAATACACAAACTATTAATGCTGCGTGGGAGCAGGAAAAGGTACCTCCCCAACTGACTACTGGAAATTATGGAAAGTGCCAGCAAGTGACACTTTTCAGTGACACAGTATTTTCTGAGTAAAGTTTATAATCCCTGATTGAATGGAATTTGCTGCTGTGTCCTATGTTATGAACTACCCACCACCTCCCAGGTGCAATGGCCTAGTGGAATTTTTTAATGAGTCTGTTTGCAGACAAATATTTTACAGTTACTATGAGAGAGAAAAAAAAGTAAAGGATCAAAGAGGGAAGAGCATACAAATTCAGATATCTCAATAAAGAAATTAAAACAATAAAGCATATATTGAATATCATCTGCCCATTAATCTCTGGAGTAAATTCAGAAAACTAATTAAAAGCTTCTACAGAGATAAATGATAAGCTTCTTTATTCAATGAGCTCAACATATGAATAAACAGAGGTTTGTGTTGATATCATCATTATTAGCAATTGCATTAAAGCAAATGATTTTTGCTGTGCTACTGGGAATACAGTGATTTGAAAAACAAAATGTTATGAGATGAAAATTCAAGCCTTCACTGTACCAAGCATACAGCATTTCCTGTTTTTTATTTTTAGGTAATGGTAACTCTTACAGGTCAGCATGATAAAAAAAATAAGATGTGGAGAAACAACCCCAAAGCCGGTACAGGAAAAATCTCTGCATAATTGCTCTCCAGTGGAAGGCCAGCTTTAAGGGCCAATATCGCCTTCCCACATGGGAAATACTCTAATTCGTCAGTTCTTCTGCACCTTGTGTCCCTTTTTCTGCTATTGGCTTCAACATTCTCAGGGGATTTTGTCTTGAATTTTAGAGGGAGGTTTTTGCCTCTTCAACCGTAATTGATAGATGTTCTATTTTTGTGGTGCAACACTGCTGTGTTACACGATGTGCGTGGCGGTGCTGCATGGGGAGCTTGCAAGGCAGCTAGAATTGCTCTCTCCTGGCCCTCTGAGAATAAACCCCATCCCTACCATCCCTTTAGGATATCTGTGACTTGAAAAAGGGGATTCTGAAGAACACAAGTTTACAACTTAAGCTGTGTGCTTGAGTGCAGAGCCTGAAATAATTAATATATAGTCAGTTCAGAGTCTGATTATTTAGTATCAATTAAAATTGATCTGGATCCAGAATTCAGATATCCTCATAAGGATCCTACACAAGGAAATAACTTGAAAAACTCTGTATTTTATCCATAGTGCATTCCAGTGATCCAGTGCTGATTAGCATAAAAACAGCTTTAAACTGATGAAATGGGGGAACAAGAAAGAACTATAACTGCTTTTGTTTATATTTTTTATTCATACACCAACATCCTCCTACTTCATATTGTACATTAAACTCTCCCTATTGACCAAAATGAAGCAGAGATTTTAAGAAGTCTCAGGCTAACGTCCTCTTGAACACAGGCTAAATGAAGGATACAGTCCACAGAGTGTAAAGTGCACTTAGATTTTAGCATATTCACTCAACTGCAGCAGTTCAGGAACAGAGAAGTCATTAAAAGCCCCATAGCAAAAGATCAAATTATGCCTCTGCCAGATATTAACTTTGAAAAGGAGTAGAGACCGTCTGAAAACCACAGTAAAATACGGATGTGCTGATTCACCTCGCACTTATGTACTGCATGACTTGGAACTGCAAAATAATCTCTGTTCTGTGCCAAATGATATTGGTAGGAAAGCATCTTTTGGCTCTGATGGGTGCTGCTTTCCACTCATGATGTGCATTTTCCCTTTTCACTTGCAAGAAAATTTGCTGTCAGAATGTCATGTTGACTTGCTGTTTTATTTACCATCTGTGTCAAATATTCATATAGGCACACTAAGTATGTGTCCATGTCCCAAACGGCATCAGCTTTTGCACACTGTTTCCTATCTTTCATAATTACCAGGGAAAAAATTAGGAGGAATAAAAACCTGACATAATTCTAGATCTCAACTCATGTTGTATCACACTTTGTGTAGAGTGCCATAGCCACTACTGGAGCACCACATATGAAAATAGGACTTGAACCCTCAATGCACCACGAATTTTGCAGATAAGCTAAAAAATTTGGATTAAATATCCTGCAGAAAATAAGGTACTTTACATCCCCTCTATTCCATAGCCAGTACTATGACTGCAGCTCTTGAAGCATTACCTGATTCGCCTGTAGAGATCCAGTTAAACACCAACGCAGCTCACCATAGGTCTGCTTGTTTACGTCTTTATCCAGTGTCACAAAAAAAAGCTTGTGTAGGGCAGCTCAGATTGGGGGAGGGCTGGGAGAGGGAAAAAGAAAAAGAGCAAAGAAAGAGAAGCAGTTGGCAGAGAGCTGAGGTTGGGTCCTTTTGCTCACAGTCTCATGAAGCAGCTGGGAGAGGTAAATCGCAGGGCTATGGGTTGAGACGAGGAGAAAAGGGAAAGTCCCATGCCCTGATTCTAAAATCCATGCAAAAAGAGACATCTCAAAGGCAGTTTTGGGGTCCCTGGGAAAAATGCTGTTGTCACTGGATGGATTGGGAAGTTTATTTTTGGAAATGCTGTTGCTCCTCATTGGGTAGGTTTAAAGCAGTCTCAAGGGTGGCTATTGAAACTGTAGCAACTTTAGTGTCTGTGAAAAGATATTAATTTATAGACATGGTGCCAAAGATCGTATAAAATTTGATGTCACAGCACTTCACTTTGAAAAATTTGTACTTCAATCTACTGCCACACTGTTTTGGGAGTATTCGGGTCTGGGGATCTTTTGCTTTTAAACAGAAAATTCTTAGGTTCCCCATGGGTGTTTTTTTCCCTCCTCATCCTCCTTTCTTTAGATACTTCAAAAGGCAAGATCCTGAGAAAACTTTTCTGCTGGTTCCTATTGTTTCCTACTTCAAGTGAAAAAAGTACATAATGTTAAATCTGAACACCAAGAGTCTGTGAATGTGTAAACTTCAGAACTCTAAACCTTTCAGCCTGTGCCAATGTAAACCACCTAAACAGCAGAGAATTAAGTACGCTTTATCCTCTCTGACCATGATTGAACATGTTCCAGTCCTAAAATCTGCAGCAGAGAGTCGCTCAAATCCCCCAAAGCAGAGTAGGGCTTTTTCAAATGAGCACGAGAAAAAGAGGGGCATCCTCAACCAAATCTCAGCCTCAGCCCTTTTGCTCCCTTCTTTGAAAATTATCACCCTGCTGTTTCAAACCACCTCCCTCTCAACAACATGGGGCAGGAAAAAACCCCTACCTTTCCTAAGTGAAATGCTCAATATTACCTAAATTCATGGGAAAATTGCTCAGAAAATTCAATAAGCACATTTGCAGTGCACTCACCCTTTCCAATGTTGCTCCATTAATGCCTAACTGATCTGTTTTCTTAGAAAAACAGCTATCTTGGTCCAGCTTCTGGGAGCTGATAGGGCTAAGAGGTACATTTTGGGAACTCAGTTATGGTCTTTCTGTCCAGCAGCAATAGCTTCCCACTGGCACTCTGGGCCAGGACCCTCTCCTCTCAAGAGTAACCACCGTGGGGACCATGGCACTGGGCTACCTTCCTCCTGCACAAGCACACACCATCCCCCAGTGCCCTCTGTTGTGCTGGATCCAGTGTCTGAGTCAGAGGCTCTGCAGTGCCTTAAATAATGTCTTGTGTGTTGGCGCTGGATATCTAGAAGCACGTGAGTGCTGCTGCCACAGCCAAAGCCTGATGTACACATTGGCCATGAGGAACAGGCATCTGACTGCCACTGCTTGGGTATCCAAAAATGTGAAGGCTATTGTTAGCCATGGGAAGATGGAACAGAGGCATTAAAAGGCTGTTATTCCTTAAATTTGCTCTTCTCTCTTTATCACTTGGAAATATTTAACAGGGAAGAACCGCAACGCAGATGAAGGTGTGTTTCAGTTAGTCCACTGTCTGGTTCTAAGCTATTTTAAAACTGACATTATCCTGAGAAATAATGAGAAGTCTTAAACTATACTCACTGTGTACTGTGTGAAGCACACAGTAAATTTTTAGGCAGCTAAAGAGCAAGGAGTGAAATGCAAGAGAATAGTTTTCCTGATATATTTTCTCTCTCTTCATGGAAATATTGATGTGAAGGATAGTAATACTGCTACTGAATTCTGACCTGCATGGCTATAAAGATGCATTACTTGCACCAGTCCAGGAGACAGTTCTCTCAATCTTGCTTCCTCTGCAAATGCCGTTATCTTGCTCTGGCACTTTGCAAAATGCTCTAAATTACTATTAAATTAAATGCTTTTAATTTATGAAGGATTTCAGCTGAACTCATATTTCTGTGCCATTAATTATCAAGTATCTTACTCACTCTGGAAAAAAACATTAATAAATCAATCTAAATGAACTTCCACCCTCCCCCCTGAACTGGAGATGGGTGTCATCAGTCACACTCTAACCTGAGAAAGTTATATTTCCCTTGGATTCATCATTAATCTAATTTCAAATCATGTACTGAGTGGGCTCAGGGCAACATTTTCAAACACAGGGTTTTAAGCTAGTGATGGCAGTATATTTAGCCATCTTAATATGTGGATGGATTTTCAGTCATCTGTGATTTGAAACAATTCCCACTTTGCAAGGTTAAGGCTGATTTCTTTCTTTCTTTCTTTGTTTTCAGAAACAGTAATTACACTGGTTATCTTTCAGATAAAACATGATTTTCAGGGTATTGTTAGATACAGTGGAGCCCTGGAAAAGTACAAGTGAGAACACAGGTAGTGATAAATCTGGAATTGACAGATGTGTGGATGCTTGGGAGGGTAATTAGTCCATTGGGTAAATATAGATTTAAGTACTGACCTCTTGACATCCAAAATTGAAAATATGGACCTTGATATGCAGTGCTGGTCTTTCATATGCTTTCACATGGCAAAAAGGTCTGCAGGGGTTCAATACAGGTAAGCCACAGCCCAAAACACAGTCTAAGGAGGACTGTAGTAGAGCAGGCAAGTGAGATATTTCAGAAGCTGACAGCACTACCAGGAGCATCCTTATTATCCTCTTAAAACAGTGTTAAAGAGTGAAAAAACAAATGTGTTATTTCAGAGACTAGTCAACAAAAGTAGATGTTCCCATTTCATCAGTGTTTCATCCTTCATTTGCCAAACCCAACACAAGTCTTGGCAAAGGAAGGTATTTCATGAAGTTGTGTGGACTGACTTAATGTATTAATCTTCACAGTGACACAGATTATTAGAAACTCAGTGATATGTGGAATGTTTTATGATGTGCTTTCACGCTGATAAATAGCTAATCACCATATATTTGTGACAACAGAGCATTACAGAGAGCAGTGTTATGTGTTCTGAAAAATACCATTGGTCCTTTTACGCCCTCTGCATAATGCCCTATCATCTACAGCGCTTAACTTTGCAGCCTTGCTTTCAAAATCACACAAAAAAAATCATTATGAGAATCCTAACATTTGTCAAAGCCTCCTTTCTCGTCTTTTATGCGGTTGTTTTTTTTAAGTAAAAGTGCATTACATGCCATTTGACAGCTGGTAATTGTATGTGTATTGAATTAAAACATTGATTTTAATTTTCAAAGTCAACCTCACTCTCTTTTAGCTGAATGAATTACTTTGTTCTTGAGAGAAAACATTGGTACTGGACTTCAGATACAGGATCAGAGCTTAGGCAGCCTGTCCTCAGGGGTATTTTCTGCTGCTCTTTTGCTGAAATATTGAAAGGTTCTAACTTGCCTATTACCCAGAAAAAAAAGAAAAAAAAAGAAAGAGATAATAAATCTCCAAACAGCTAGTACAGCTCCTAATTTCATAGCTTGCTTTCAACTATTTTGTGTTGGCTGCTAGGATGGTTTTCAATCGTACAGATAAGCAATAACAGACTGAGCAAAGCCTGTATAAGAAACCTTGAAAGAAAATCCAGGTGCTGCTTAGAATTACATTGACTATGCCACGCACTGCAATGTGTCTTGGGGTCAGTAATGAAGTACATTAAGAAGGCTCCCTGGAAAACAGAGCTTCTCTGACCCCTTCCCCTGTATTACCCCTTTCACAGATGCAGGCACTTTTCCTTCTCTAGTCCTGAAGAACTAAACTGCAGACCAAAGCAGACAATGTCATGTGCAAACCATAGGAAGGGGAAAAAACAACACTACGCATCAGAAAGAAGAATCACAGGTTGTCATCCCAAAGAGATGTTCAAATAGAGACTGAAGCTTTGTGCCATGTGTCAGAAGACAGGCTGCTGCTCCTTCTCTCTCTCAAAACCTAAACACCACAAACCAAGTCTTTGACCTGGTTGCTCTTAACATGCATTCAAAGACACCTGCTGTTCCCTTATTCTTAAACTATCAAACCAATTACCTTGGGCTCAGTCTGGATTTTGCCCCTCTCTGTGGTGCATGAACCTGCCCTCCTGACCACTCACATCCCTGGTGAGAACAGCCTCTTTCTCCAGCCATCCCCATCCACATGTGATATGGGGGAAATGCCATTTGCCTACTGGCATCCTCCAGCACGTCAGCTGGGACGGAGAAATGAGGCCAGTCTCTGCTCTTACTCACATCAGTGAGAAATGACAGCAAGAGCTTTAAAATGTGTAGAGCTAAAGCTCTGTAAAGCTGACCTGGAACTGTGATCTAGCGCTACACAGAGAGTCACTGAAATGGAGCTAGAGTGACCAAGCACAGCAGCTGCTTCTTCTATGAAGAGGTTTCCCACTAATCAGAGTCATGGTTTGGGTGAGGATTTGCCCACTCAGCACAGCTCTAATCATGCTGCATGCTCTACATGTAACAGAGATGGAATTTGGCTGAAGATTTTTTTTTGTCATACTGTCATATTTGTTGTGTAGTAGGCTGAACAAAGAAAATCTCTGCTATTTAAGAATTTAATACTGCTCCTTGATTCCTCCACACCTCAAGATTCTGCAGACATGCGATATAGCTTTCCCTTGCTTCTTAATTGAGGAATTCAGTCCTTCCAAACAGGCATTATTACAAAATGCAGACTAGGACTTCATTAATTCAAATTTACCACTGGAAAAAACCCAACAAAACACTCAGAAAGGTGCAGCTTGTGTCCCATCTCATGCATTTTTGCAATTCTGCCAGTTTATGTGACAGAAAATGCTAGTCCACTCTGGTTAGTGTGCGTCTTTTTTGCCCTAAGACCTGTGGGGTTTTTTTGTAGCTGTGCATTAAAATGGGTTTTCTCTGAGGCATAATAAAAAATATCACAGTAAAGACATACATCATCTTTTCGATGCCATGTTATGTGATGACATTTTTCATGGTACACTTACTTTGCTTTTGTCCCAAGCAATTGAAAGTGTGAATGTGCACTGACCTGCTCTAAAGCAATCCTATTAGCCACCAAAAACATAGAAGATCACATATATCAATTTAAGTCTGTGCAGCACAGAATTTATTATTCCTGCAATAAACTGTAGAAGAAAATAAAGTGTTATTTCATTCATGTCTGGCTGCTCTATTGCCACAGTATTACTTAACAGATCAAAAACGGGGATATATATGCAAAGAGCTTTTTTTGTCTGGCCCTGATGTCTGTATTACCACCCACTTTCTGGTTTTCAGTCTTATTTGACTCAGACTCTCTACAGCCTTTACAGAGTATGCCGACTTCTTCCTACTGCTTCCAGGCTTGGACTAGCTCCTGTTTCAGTTTCCATTTCAATGTAAAGGGAGATACTGGTTCAGGAGCTCAGTGCATGTTTGCAGATATTTGGCTATGAGCTTTTCTACAAAGAAAGGGAGCAACTGATGCCATATCTTCACTGTATACCAGAATCTGGGAACCTGAACCTAACTGGAGCCACAGCTATGATAAAGGATTTTCTGAGAAGTGGGTGCCCCTTGTAATGCAAAGGTGAACCTTACAGCAAAGCTTAGGATTGTTATTACACTAGAAATAATAGGGTGACAGCAGATATTCACACAGCATAGAAAGAATCATGATAATTACTGGCCTCTATCCAAGGACAATCATGAGGAATTTGGGGAATTAGCACCCTCTTCAAGGAAAAAGTCACTGGCTGCTCTGGGTTGATGTGGATTTTACATATGGTTCTTTTGTTACTGAGATTACACAAGCTTCCCAGCCTTGCCTTTGCAAAAATATTAAAAGATTTAAAATGGGCTTTATTCTACAGAGACAGAGTCCCAAATGCTGTTACACAAATAAAGTGATGAATGGGATGCCTATATATCATTTATTTCCTCTTGGAATTGGTGACCTTCCATCAGTCAGTAGTCTCCTTCACAGTCCCTCACTTGTGAATTATAAGTTAATCAAGAGTACAATGGAAACAATGCATCCATGGCCTGCTCACTGCATTCATTTCTCTCCTCAGGGTGGATTACAGATGTTAAAGTTGTAATGAGCTTTCTTTTAGTCCAGTTTTGACCTCAATTCTGACTTTGCCAGCAAAAATTTCTCATGTGAGTTCATGCAAAATGTATTTGGAAAATACACTGGGATCTGGAAATGGGGGTTGTGAAGCTGGAGTAGTCTAAAAAAGAGTATCTCCTTAACTGCGCTATTTTAGGGTAGTGGGTTACATGGAAAATAATTTAAAGACACATTTATCAGTTTCACATTTATCAGTTCAGAGGAATGAGTATTTTAGCATATTGCTCCATTTTACAGAGCCTGAGATGAGTCTGGGGAACTTCCCCTTAATGGGGATGCAATACCTCCATTGGAAGTATTTATTTTCAAAACACAGAGATGCACAATAGCAGTGAATGGAATACCAGGAAAAATTATTCTCTTACAGTTAATAATACTAGTGGTAACAATGAAGAAATTATTCTCATTATAAAGAAGAGTTGATCTGAAAGGTAAAGAGAGGTGGTAATTAATTTCCTTTAATAGTCACACTGGGATCTCCTGTAGTGTGCAGTCTGATGTTAATAATATATTTTCCCCCCTATAATTAATGTTCATGTTCTCTTCCTGGGGGACTCTTCTCCACTACCCTCAGCATTGTCATTATTTAAGCATGCACAAGCAACTTTAGCACTTTGGTGGCTGCAATAGCTAATCCAAGCACTGCATCCCCTGCCTGTATCTTCTCTCCTGTCATGTGGGTGGCAAATGCCATCACTAGAACATGCAACCTCAGGAGAGCTGGGAAATTACAAGGTATTTTGTCCCATTCTGGAGGAAAACAGTGAGAACAGAGAAGTTTTAAAGAAACAGTATGAACAGAGAGAGAGAGAGAGTGAGCCCTTTTTGCCTGCCCTGCTTTCTGAAGCTTGTGATTCACGGGTGGAGATGTTGCACCCACTTGCCAGCACAAGGCTGTGCCACAGCAGGACGAGCAAGGAAACCCTTGGATTTCAGAGCAGCTGGTGGCTCTTGTGACAGCCGCCGAGGGCATGGGAAGAGAATGAAGCCAGGGCAGAAGCAGTATGGCCTGGCTTCCTTCTGGATGTCAGTCTCTGGTGTAAATCAAAGCTGTGCTGTGCACCAGAGACCAAGCAACATTTGAATTACTCTAAGATCCTCTGATTAAGCCAGGTTTGATACTCCTTAGCTACAAATGCAGACATGGCTTTTCTCAGAAAGCAACAAATCAGAGAGATGACTTGTGCTTAACAGAAAGAGCAGAAGAGTAAAAAGCTCAAGAAGGAAGAGGAGACTATGTGCTTTAACATTCTACCACTTCCTTCCACCTCCCCCAGATTTTATACTTAATTTGGGGCTCCTGCAGGACAAAGGTGCCACAGAAACTATTATTTTCCCTTTACCACTAGACTTCCTTTAGCCTGCTATGCAATACTGACATGCATTCATCACACTTTTGAAGATTAGGGAGAATGACTTTCAACAGACAAGTCAGAAAAGCAGGAACACAACAAAAAGCTTAAATACATTCTGTTTCAGTAGGATAGCAGAGATACATCCCTCAAAGAACACAGTATTGCATTAAACTAACTCAAGTCACACACATGCAAATATCTTCTGTTTGGTTTTGGTTTGTTTTTTTTCAATATCTTATCTTGAACAATTGGGCAAAAGGTTTCCACACCAAAATGTTTCTGGAAGTGTTTTATTTCTCTCTTCTCCATCCACCATGTCTGCCATCACCGCCCAGTACAAATGAGCACTCCCACACCAGCATGTCCAGCCTTACTGGCACCACCCTGCTCTTCACAGGCACAAAAGAAGGTTGGCTTTTGCTCCAGTATAGGAACTTTCACTTTGACATTTACTCATTACCTAAAATGAGGACAGTTACATCCCAGCACTCGACACACACCTATGACAGCACCTTTTAGGGCTGAGAAATGAGCTTGTGTGACTGGTGGTCTGCCTCTTTGTTTAAATGTGTGCTCTTCAAATAGCAAATAGCAAAAACTTTTCCTGGAGCAGCAGAGAAAGCTAAAGAAACCCTAAGACTCACTTTGTTCGCCTCCTCTCTCTGACCTTTCCTACCTTCATTTTTTTGGTTCTCAGGACAAGGAAGAGTAAACAAGTGAAAGACAGAAGCAACACCATGTTCACAAACTTTCCTCCCTAATTTCACACTTACTTTACACCTGTATCCTGAGTCAAGGATATCTCACTGAATTCTGCTAAGTGTAGTTTTACCCAGAGATTTAAATATTCTGGAAATGACCGTAAATATAAAATGTAACAGATTTTGCCTTTTTTTTCCCTTTAGGGGAAAACTGAAGTATCTGCAGTTTCACTTTAGAACTAGTTTTTATGTACTTCTTTATCCAAAGTAGCAAATAGCTATTATCCCAAATTTTGTTAGCACATATAGACAACTGCCAGATGTAGATCTAAGAAAAAGGAAAAAATCCTGGCTTGTGAATGCCACCAAAAATGCCCAATACTAAAGACAGAGATATAATGCACACAATGTACTCACTGACATTTCTTGCTACTTGACATATCTGTAAAGCAGTAAAATGATAAGTCAATAACTAGAAAGATGGAAATTGAGGGCACCACTATCACTGAGCCATTAACAAGAAGGTTCCATAAGATTCAGAGATGGGATGTAAGCAGACTTAAGGCTATAACACACAAAGCCATAAAGCACAAACCCATTTTCCTAGAGGAATGGTCTGGAAAATAAACATCCATATGCGTAACACAGCTAACACAGTACAGTGACTTCATAGGAGCTTAACTGGAAATATTTTATTGTATGGAAAGTATTTTGAAGGGTGACATTTCAGCACATAAACACTGCATTTTTCTGCTTATTCTGACATAAGATATTTTTCAAATGCATTGAATTCAAGCTTTTTCCAAGTTTTCCAACCTTGTATTTCCTACTTTGCATGGGGGGGGGGGTAGTGCAGGGAAGAGGAGGAGACAATGGAGAGTAGAGATCAATTTTTTTATTTAAAATTTAATTATTTCCAGATCTTCACCTATCTAGGCCTTGCACATTTAAACAAAGGTGAGTGCAAAGTGTTATTTATGAAATATACATGAAGGAGAAGACTGCCAAACAGGTGATAGCATTTTCTATCTGAAAAATGGCATATTTTCATGAAAAAAAACAACATCCAAGATACTTTGTGTATCTTTCAAAGAAATTTTTGGATAAACTGGAATACATCTTCTCTTTAATGAAATAATTCAGACTTTCTGACCTTTTCAGTAAAAAGTAAAACCAACTGGGAAGACGCTTAAATATTCCAGAATTTCTTATTAGAAGTGCCTCATTTGCACATAACTCATAAGCTACTTGCAGGCAGTGTCCACTGCTGTAAGTGTTTACCAGAGCAAAAACTCTGAAATTGCCCATTGCTTCACATCTGACCTCCTTGACATGACTGGAGACCAGTGGGTGCTTGATCCCAGGCTTCAGGCAAGACTATGGTCCTGCTGAGTGAAAGCGGCACTGCTGCTCTGAATACTGCTCTTAAACAAACCGAGGGAAATAATATGTTTACATTACCACTTACACTGGGAATGCAACCTTCTCTACAAGAAGTAATATCACAGTGCTATTTAAAACACATCATGGCAGCACTGTGTGCAGCTGCATAGCGATGCTGTTCTCCCATCCACAAGGAAGCTCATGTCTAGAGATGCACACAACTGCTCTTATCAAAAGTTTGTTTCTAATTAGGGAGTAACTGAAGCCTTTTTTAACACCTGCATTGCATGGATTTAATATGCTGATGTGTAAACCTGTCTCAAATATATAATCCTAAAAATGTTTTACTTTCTTTTCAGTAGTCTTAAGTAGTTAGTCCTGCTAATTTAACTCCATCAGGCTGAAGGACACTAAATGAAATGTCTAGAAGGAATTAATTTAAGTGCTTATTAAAGATCAGTTACATCAATTTCCACTGGTAAGTAAAATGAATGTATGTGAACTGGAATCAGATACATTGATTCCACTCTATTGTGAAAACATAGCTTGGAGATAAATAATACTATGATTATTTGCCCAGGCAAATGTGCATCATCCCAATGGAACTGCTCTCATGACCTTGACTAAACTAACTGCACTCCAGCTTTCTCAAAAGCAGTGCCAAAATACCAACAATAGCATGACGTACACGTCTGTTTTTCTGAGGTGTCCATTTTACAATGAGGCTTTGAGAAAAGCAATCTTTATCCACAAGCATTTCTTGACTCATATATACAGTACTGCGGTACTTCTGCATAAAGAAAACGGGAAGATAACGCAGAACACTGTTTAGGGCCTGCGCTTGGGCTATAGTTAAAAGGCAAACTAAAATGCACCTTGAACTGGCATTTTCAAAGGACAAGTTTGATACCATAAACAAAGCTCATTTCCGCTGTTGAGCTGCTTCCCAAAGCATCATTCTGCCTTAGGGGTTCATGGCTCAAAGACAGCACAGGCTGTTCCACATGGCCACTAATACAAGTTTGGAATGGCATCAGCTGGTGTCTGGCTTTGGAAAAGCGGGAGCTGAATATTTCTGGCTGGCTCCTCCACACTGAAAGGCTGTGGTTTGATCTAGGCTGGTATTCATTAATTCTGGAGACCTGAGTTTGCTCAAGTCTCTTACTAGTCTGGCTGGAACTGAGACTGGAGCTAAGGACTGATGGGGACGAAAAGCAGGTGCTATTGCTGGGAGGACCAAAGCAGCTTATAAAGTTCAGAAGAGCATAATCACAGTAAAGCATGACCAGCTGTAGGGTTGGGTGGGAATGATGTTCTTTAGGTTATGTTAGTCTGGGGTTTAATGGCTTGGAATAGAACTAGAGTTTGGAACCAAAGAACTGAGTTAATTACTGGATCTCAAAGGGCTTAACTGATGATCCAGCTAAAGACAACAGCAAAACCTCGCCACAGGCCTCCCTATGCAAACACAAGGCTATGTCTTAGCCTGAGCCAACATGCTGGCTTCCTCATTGCTCACCCTTGTGCAGCATAAATTCCAAATTCGATTTTCAGCCATGGGAAGCCTTTATGCTGATACATCAAATTTTTCCAGGGCTATTATTAGTTTACTGAAATGAAACTGCTGTTGATAAGAAAAAGCTTAGATAAAAAACCAGGACAAAGTGACCTGAACACAAGTATGGCTTCATGGTCTTGCCAAATATGCATATCGTGCCAAGGTCTATCATGCACTGGCTGTGTGTGTGTAGAAGCTAGTGAGCACTCAGGTAGCTCAGGAATAACACCATTAATGGCAGCAGGCCCTAAGAAATCCCATAAGAAACCTTAAAGATGATGTATTTCTTGAGACCCTGTCTCTACTGCTGAAAAGAGCAGTGGCTAGTCAGTGACTGTTCCTTCTGAGTAAATGAGAAAGCAGGATCATCAATCACTGATTTGAGGAGTAAAGCAGCTTGCAGCCTTCTATGCTTTGTTATATTTGCATGTGATGCGCTCATCAGCAAAGATTTTTAGGATTCTTGCCTGTCTTCTGGCACTGTCTCAATCTCACTAATAGAAAAAACTCTTTGGCTGGGACATCGCAGGTGCTGGGGCAAACCCTTTCTTTGTCTTGGGTCCAGTGCAAGTGTCCATGTTGTGGTGGAAATGAGGATGAGCAATGTTAGAAAACCTCAAGAGACCCACTGGGCTGGACTGAGCACAAATGCCAGCAGAACAAATGGCTTGCACATAACCCATGAGTAGATATGCGCTGCTAACGTATACCAAAGATGAGGGTTAGTGTTAGAGCCGGGTTTAAACGATGGGGTAGCAGAAGCACTGGCTTCAGAAGTATTAACAGCATTGACCCTGCAAGTTGACTGAACTGGTATTGGGGCTGAAGGGCAGGTAGTTATTTGAACTGTGAGGAAGGGCACATGAACTTCTTTTGATGTGCAAGCTCGGTTTAGAGATGAGACTGACAGAAGTCTCATATCTGGCTGGATCTGTAGGGCTGGGAGGAGAATGAGCCAATGACTGATGATTAATTTTAGCTCTAAATCTAGGGTGCTTCAGTTTCTGCAGTCCCTCCCAACCCCAAATGAAAACTAATCTTCTCTAAGCTCCTCAGGGGAACCTGCTTCCATCCTACCACCCTGGGCCTTAGACAATCAAAAATTTGATTAAATTGTTCAGATCCCATTTCCCTTAACCCCAACCAAAATGAAGACAGTAAAACTCAGCAAAGCATCTGCCTCTTAGCAGATGTCCCAAGCCTTCACTGCAGCCCAACAATTCCTGATGGTTGTCCCAGCAGACTGAGAAACTCACTTCTGCCTGATTTTAACTATAATCACCATCCTAAACCTTATTATATCTTTAATTATCAACCAAGACTTCTAACAGTAAAAAAAGTAAATTTAAGCTGTTTCACTCCTGCTTTGTTTGCCTCTCTCTCCACAGACGTAGGATCCAGCAGCAAACTGAATTGCTCATCCCTGAAGCCCCACTTCATGTGTACCCCCAGGCTTGCTTACCTGTCCTACATCAACAGTCATGGGGCCAAAATTCAGCTTAGAGCTTTTGGTCCTATCAGTGCTAACTTCACACCAGCCTTCTGGTCAGTCTTGTCCAATCCATGAATACTTCTCCTTGTTCAGTATTTCCACAGCTAAAACTTAGCAGTATCTCTTACCACAAACACTGTGTACAAGTTGCCCAGTATCTCCTCCTTTCCTCCACAGCTGGTCTTCAAACCCAGGCTTTCCTCCCATTATCCAGTATTGAAGTGATCCCAGTGAACTCTTGCAGCAATAAAAATTGATTTTTCTGGCCCTTGTGATTGCTAGCAATAACCCAAATGTTAATCTCAGTTTTAATTTTCTCTACCCCAAAGCCAAGCAGAATAAGCTGGTCTACATGGAGTAAAGGCCTGAGAGCTTTGAGCAGGTATTCCTTATTGGCTTGGGTGCATCTTACCATCAGCATTTGGGTCCAGGGGGTTATGGTCACTGATGGGTTCTATAAGATATGCATGATGAGTGTATTACAGCACATTTAGTATTTAGTACATCAATCAGGTGTCCCATGTCAGGATTAGGAAGTGCAGAGACTGAAGGGCTATATTTACTACTATGTCCTGAAAGTTCCTCCGTTCTCGGATGATATACTGTTGTCTGGTTATGGCTATGCTTATTAGAATATTAAAGTTTTTTCAACATTTTTACAGAGACCCTTTCTCTTCTCTACAAAAATATCAAGTAAATGTTTTTTGACAGTTTTTGACTCATTGAAAAATTCCTTTGAAAAAGGCCTGGCTCACACCCTTTATGGTGAGGTGGCTTCCTGACTGCACTGCTGTAAAGCAGTACTGCTCTGCTTCAGGAGGTTCCCATGGAGGGAGGTTCACTGTCTCTCCTACAAGTACATTCCCCCACTCCACCCCAGCCTCCCTAACAGTAAATCAAGCATTCCAACCAAAGTCTAAGGGTCTGAATAGCCACCTCTGTAACTTGCTTGAATCTTGTCTCCACATTAACAAGTTTTCTAGAAGCGGGCTAAGTACTTTCAGAAGTGGAGGCATTGGAAAGTACAAAGGCAATCTTCCTGCTTTAGGGCCATGCAGGAATTCCCTGGCCACAGAGAACATCCTGTCCACAGGTCAGTGAAACATTCTCTGTTTTAATTGTTGCATTGCACACTTGTCTGAAACTTTTGATTCTGAACAAGCTGTATTTTTCTGACATGTTCCTAGGAAAGTATATTCTCAGTTTGCTGCCAGGTAGAAACGAATAGTTGAGTTTCTAAGAGCACCAAGTGGCCTATTAGCAAGTGTAAACGCATCCAACAAAATGAAAGAAGACTATATTTCTGCTTCTGATTCACTGTTCTGTGCCAAATAACACTTTCTCAGTCACCTTTTCTTCCTCAAAGAGAACAGGTTGTGACAGATTGAAGTCTTCTCCCCAGCTATGTCAGGATCCTTTATGTGACAATTACAACATCATTTTTGTTTTACGATCAGCTGAAGTCAGTTCAAAACAGCACGTCACCTCACACATGAAATAGCATTACTTTATGTGATAGGTACAGGGATTTGGCAGGAGCATTTCCTCATTTGCAGTCTGCTTTTTTCTGTCTCTACTCGATGCAGAGTAACTTCAGTTTTGAAGTCAATCAGGCTTATCTGGAGGAGTGACTCATCTAGGGCAAGCGGAGTAGCCAGCTCCTGCTTGCTCTGTAATGTTAAGGAGTGGAGGAGGAGGAAAATTACAAATTCATTATGGGGAAGACCTCAGACCTTCCAGATAAAACCTGTGATATTTATCAGCGGCTCAGTGAGCAACAAGCTCAGAGCTCAACGGGCAGTTTCTTTATCCCCTCACTTTTCATGGTGTTTGCCTTTCTCTCGTTGCACCCAGCTCACACGCCACAGGCAAGGCCGGCCTCAGAAAGTTCAAAGAGGAGCCAGCTGGCTGCATGTGAGTGCTCAGATCAACAGTACCACGTCTTCTAGCTTTTTTATTTTGTACGTCTCTAGAATAGCAATTAGCCAAGAGCAGGTCTAAATGCTGCAGTGTTCAGAGTGATTCTGGCTTTCCCTGACAATTGGCTTTTTCATACCATCTATTAGACCTATGAAAGTAATACATAATTTCCCATTAGTAACCCCTCTCATCTGCGATTTCTATTTTTATGGCCAGAGGTGAGAAAGTGTGCAGTCACAGCACAAAAATTTCTACAGAATAATCACTATTATAATATTTCACCTGCCAAAACTGATACCACCATGAATTCAAGACACTTGGCCCTAAGACTATCCACCCTTCCCAATTTCTGACCAGCTCCTACTTCTCTTCTTTCCTGGTTGCTGACTTATTCTTTTTTAAATGTTTATTTTTAAAAACAAAAACCAACTTGCTGCAGATGTGAGACACTTAATCCTCTGCTGCATTCAGATTCAAAAGTAAGCATTTGCAGAAAATAAAAAGTTTTTTGAGTGGTGAAACTGTCAGAAAGCTCTTGTGTAGGTTCTCCAGTGTCTGCAGGGACAGGTATCTATTGTCACAAAAGTTGAAGAAATTCAGCAATTTCAAGACCTTTCTCCTTCTCTCAAACTCGACAAATCGGCCAGCAGGTTCAAAAGACAAACAAAAACATCTACACATAACCACACACACACAGACATGCAGATAATATGACCAAATAATCCTTATTTCCCCAATAAAATAATTGTTGTTACATTAATACGCAAACCATGCAGGTTGCAAGGACTGAAACCTGTAAGGATTAACAATGCAGTAAGACAGAGGTAGCAAAATGTACAAGGACAACCATCTCTAAACAGCAAGTCAAGGGAGGTGATTCTCTCCTTCTACTCCCTCTGGAGACACCCCACTCCATCCAGGTCTGGTGCCTGTAGCATAAGAAGGATGTGGAACTGTTGGAGTGAGTCCATATGATCCTAGGGCTGGAGTACCTCCCCTATGAAGACAGGCTGACTGAGTTGGGATTGTTCTGCTTGGAAAAAGGAAGGCTCCAGGGAAACCTTATAGCAGCTTTCTAGTACCTGAAGGGGGCTGACCAGAGAGCTGTGAGAGACTTTTCACAAGGGCATGGCGTGATGGGATGAGCAGGAATGGCTTTAAACTGAAAGAGGGTAGGTTTGGCCTAGATGTTCAAAATAAATTTTGTGCTGTGAGGGTGGTGAGACACTGCAACAGGTTGCCCAAAGAAGTTGTGGATGCCCCATCACTTGGCAGTGTTCAACGCCAGGTTGAATGGGGCTTTGAGCAACCTGGTCTAGAAGAAGGTGTCCCTGCTCATGGCACGTGCTTGGAACTAGGTGATCCTGAAGGTCCCTTCCAACTGAAACTATTATATGATTCTAGGATCTGAAGGAAAAGAAAGAAATCTTCATATTTAAAAAAAACCCAAAAAGCAACAAAACAACTTTAATTTGTTTATACAATAACCCTTTATTTTATTATGCTATCAGATATGTGGCCTGGCATTGTCCTCCTCTGCTTGTATGGTCCTATCAGACATAGGGAGAAAGATAATGTATTAAACACTCAGGAGCAATAGTGCAAAAGCACAACGTGGATATTCAGAGGTTATGAGTCTCTGAAATCACTTTGAGTTCATTCTTAAAAAATTACCAGACTGTCAGACTGAGCATGTCCCTTTGACTTCAGTATTTCTTGTGTTTTAAAAAACCTAACCAAAGAGCATTAGCATTCTACTGGTGTATATTTACAGTATAAAGTACAAATGAGAGCAGTGAGTACCTCTCACATGTGATGGTCTTTCCTTTAGATGCTTGATATTCTATACTGCTAAGTGCTGCCTGAAGACTGATGAAAATATACAGGTTGATTTACAGTCTATTTGGAGGTTAAAAAAAGTACATGTAATGCTTTAATTTCCTTGTCCTATTTTAATCCTTTTTTTCATATCCAGGCTGGAGTCCAGGAAAAATGCAAGTTTTGCAGATATGTTTATCGATCTTTGCCTTGTGATTTAGTAATGTGCATCATCTGGTACTTACTTGTACGTCTTAAAAACCCAGTAAAGGAATGTGTTGAGCCCATGTTCTAAAAAAAGTGTATGTTGTAAACATGCTATTAAACTGTAGTTTCTTAATTTTCTACATTTTTCCATTTCCTTTCCTGGCATTTTAATTCCTCTGGGGCATATCATAAAGTCCTTACTCAGACTAAACTACTTTTCTATTTACATTGTTTAGGTTGAAAACCACATGAGGCAGTTAATATCTGCAATAAAAGTATTTTCTTATCATTTAGGTCAGCAAAGTTAAATTGGTTTTTGGCATACTAACTATTGAATAAAACAATATTAAGGTCAACAGTCATTTTCTGGCAAGGATTTTCTTAAAAATCCAGTGATGTCTCCAGATTAGTAGTCACAGTATTTATACAGATTCTATTAATGATGGCTCACATGCACTCAATTTTTTGTACTGCTTATGTTAAAAAAAACAAAACTATGAAAGCCACCTCAGTCCTCCACGGAGATTTCCACATTCTCATCAATTCTGTTCAGACAAGCAGGCTCTTTGGAAGTCAAATTTTAATTTATTACTTTCATTTTTGCTCTTTTTCCTTTGTCCTTCCTCTTGTGTTTGCCTTTCCCTCCATATTTGTGCCTTTATCTCAGGGTGCTGGGCAATGGGCTGTGGGCCTACTCTAGTGTCCATGATGTAAGCTAGGAGTGTTCAGCATTTGATCATCACCATGCAGTGTGACATTTCACATCTTTTTTTGTAATTGTAATTTCAATGGTCCCATCAATACTGATGAAATTTATAACATGCCAGGAGGGCGCTCTCAGATTAATCTGTTTTCTTGTGTATTAAAGGGCTGCCATGGAACATTAACTGTGAGACACCAATGAAATGGACTTAGACTTTAACACAGGTTTAATGACCTAGAGCTGGAATTCAGTGCCCTGTCTCCTAGGAGCGCTACTTTATCACTCTACAAGTAGTTTCAGTTCGTTCGTGGAACTACTTGTAAGATGCACTCACTGTGATTAAGGAGGTCAGAATCTGTCCTTATTGACAAAAGACCACTTTGACACTTCAGATTTCCTTTGTGCTGCTTTTGCTTTGACTAGTGAGCACTTCATCAGGTGAGTCATCCCCTTTCACTGGGACTAAAGCTTGCACAGCTTGATCTATTTGGATTTATGGGCATACCCCATTAGGCTACACCACTGAAGTGAAGGACACTGCTTTGAAATAATGAGGTATTCGCTGTGAGCAAGTAATATTAGACTGGGGCTAGAAACACACTAAGCGTGTTGGCAAAGGAGACGATTCCTCTGAAGTGATCTGAGCTGGGTAATATTCTGTAAGACTAACAACCCAGAGGGGAAGATTTTTTGCATAAATGTATAAGAGACTTTGGCTTTAAATTCCTGTCTCACAGATAGCCCTAAGCACAGCCCTCAGAAAGGCACTGAAGCAGCAGAAGAAGGTAGGGTTTCAAGCCTCCCTTCTATCCTGCACTTCCTTGGGGACATGCATTTTGCCTGCTTGGTGAGCAACCAGTTCAGGCTCTGCATCTTGAATGCTCAAAGCCATGAAGAGTGGCCCAGCCAAACAGCTTATTGCCACCAAACCAGACATGGTTGATTGTCCTGCTTCTCCAGCACTGCTTATCTTTACTGCTGGTCCATGCTCCTTCTGTCAGCTAGCTAAATTCTGTAATTTGGCAAAAAAACATAGGCATCCTTTCCTTATTTTATTTTCTGGTAGAGAAAGCTGACAGGACTTCTGCAGAAGCCTCACTAAGTAGGACAGCAAAGGCAATTGATAGAAATGCACAGCTACGAGCAGGGAACAGGGGCTGGAAATCTGGCATTTGTAGATGGGACTGGTTGTCCACCACTAAAGTGTACTTGGTGGCAGGGTGGACCTATTTAAGTTGTAGTCTGTCATGAAACCTCGTATTTCAGGCATCAGTAAACTTCACTGTGAATCATCTCAATTGATCACAGCAACTTCCCTGCATGGCCTCGCAGGGAGGCCCAATTTGGGCTTATTTAGGCTTAAGATGAGGAGGCTCAGGGGAACCTCATCTCTCTCCGTAACTCTCTGAAAGGAGGGTGTAGTGAGGTGAGGGCCAATCTCTTCTGCTGTGCCTTCAGTGAGAGGACCGGAGGAAATGGCCTTAAGCAGAGATGGGGAAGATTTAGATTAGATACGAAAAAAATAATTTTCACTGTTTGTGTGGTCAGGCATTGGAATTGGTTGCTCAGGGAGGTGGTGGAATCACCATCCCTGGAGGTGTCTAAGCGGTCTGTGGATCTGGTGCTGGGTGATGTGGTTCAGTACTTTAGGGGTTATGGTGACAGTGCCAGGTGAGCAGTTGGACTGGATGATCTTGTAGGTCTCTTTCAACCTTGGTGAATCAATGGTTCTGTGATTAACTGGATCAATTTGAGTAAAGTTTGCCATGAAAAATAGCAATTTAATTGGGGAAGAAGATTATCGCCTTTCCCACGCAACAGTAACAGCATTATTTTGAGTAGTAACAATATCAGAATAACTATGCAAGATTACACTATTAGATTGAAATAGTTTAAATTAAAATTCAGAATATCTTTCTAGGAAGGTTCCCATTTCTCAAAAAGGAAAGAAAGGAAAATTCAAGGAACTACAGGTCGGTCAGTCTCAGTATGCTAAGGTATGTGGAAATTAAGGAGGTGACTGGTGACAGCCAACATGGTTTCGCTAAAGGCAAATTGTGCCTGATAAATCTGGTGGCCTTCTACAAGGGTGGTGTACCAGCAGTGGATGAGGGAAAAGCAACTGACATCATCTACCTGGGCTTGTGCAAAGTATTTGACACTGTCTCACACAATGTCCTTGTCCCTACACTGGATAGACACGGATTTTATGGATCAATCACTCAGTGGGTAAGGAAATGGCTAAATGGTTGCACTCAGAGAGCCTTGGTCAACAGCTTGATGACCAAGTGGACAAGTAGCATTCCTCAGTGGTCAGCATTGGGACCAGTGCTGTTCAGCATCTTTGCAGGTGACATGGGCAGAGGCACTCACTGCACCCTCAGTGAGGCTGCCAACAACACCAAGCTGTGTGGTGTGTTCTGACACATTGGAGGGAAGGGATGCCATCCACAGGGATCTGGACAGCTTTGAGAGATGGGTCTGTGTGAACCTCATGAAGCTCAGCAAGGCCATGTGCAAGGTCCTGCACTAGCAGCAGAGCAATCCCAAACACAAACAGGCTGGGCAGAGAAGGGATTAAGAGCAGCCCTGAGGAGAAGGACTTGTGTGCTTGCAGTCCTGAAAGCCAACCACATCCTAGGCTGCACCAACAGAAGTGTGACTAGCAAAGTCAAAGGAGGTAATTATGTCCCCCTACTCTGCTCTGGAATATTGAGTTCAGCTCTGGTACCCCCAACATAACAAGGCCATGGACCTGCTGAAGTGAGTCCAGAGAAAAAATTCAAAAAACAAAATAATCCATCTTATTTCTTGTCAAGTGTTCCTTTCATCTCATACCATGAACCACAGAAATGCTGGAGTTTTTCCCTCAGATTTTGATCACTGCACTACCATGACAACAATGTATTTATTGACAGATGGACCTCAGATAGTAACTGGATCCCTCAAAAGTCCATGGGGGAGCTTTTGGTCTGTAAATACCAAGATAAATGAAAGAATTACTCTCTCCTGAAGAGCTATCTGACAGCTATTTGCTTTCAATTCTTTCAGCCAAGTCCACTGCCTTTCACCAGTTTAAATCTACTGACTATTTTAATTATATGGAAAACCAGGTCAAAATTTATTCACCACTTTGCTTTGCTTTTTGCTGACTGAAACCTGTAATTTGGCAAATTAATGCATCAATCTGACAGGCTGAGATGTATGGACATCACTAAGGTTTTTACTTTTCCTGTTCACATTATTCTACTTTTCAGAATTTTCCAGCTTTGCACAGCAGAAGGGAAATGCGTAAAGCTTTGCTCTTAAAGTGCTCACAACCAAAGGATGCTATTTTGCATGCATATAGGCTTGGAATGTAAAAATATATGATAGAAACAAGACCTACTACTCTCCTGAAGACATTGATACATGAGGGTAATCAAGTCACTTCAACAATAAAAAAAACTTCAAACTTAACCACAAGTTTTAATACCTTGTTGAATCAAAGGTATAATACAAAACAGCACATGCAATTCTAGGTCAGCAAGCAAGACTACAGCAAGATTCTTGAAGTTTCTGTTTCCTTAGCTTAAGAAGCATCTAAACAGACAATGAAAGTCCTTTTAGACAAGGTTTTGTACATATATTATAAATATACACTTAAAGGTTCATTAATGCCTGTCAATCTGCTTCTAAAAGATGTAATTAGAAGATCAAAAAACTAATTAGAAAGTCTGTTTGATCTCAAGAGTTTGGGTACATACTGACAATTTTGAAATAATTTGTATCAGAAAGAACTGTTAAAGCTTTGTATAATTCTGAACTTGAACAACTGATATTTTCTAAGATACAAAAATGGTGCATAGTTCTTTAAAATGAAAATTATATCACTGAAGTAGTTATAAAATTGAGCAGGTATTAGTAAAAAAAATCTTTATTAATCTATTTAAACCAGATAAAATGTATAATTTAAAATCTCAAGAAAATGACTTAACCATACCAAAATCAGTGTCATAGCAACAGAAACACCTGAAAACAAACCAGGAAGTTTGCAGGAAATAAGGATTTTATACAGGGCTAGCCTCACTGGAGCTCTCTCAGCTCTTGCCTTTTCTAGGGAGTGGTCTGGGGACAGTGCCTGCCAGAAAGCCTTGCCTGGTTCTTCCAGTTTGAAGAATCTTCCTTGGTTGCACAGAACATTTCCACGATTAAACCACTTGGGTTGAAATTCTGCAGTCTGGTGTCTGCCTGGGAATTTTAATTACTCCTATTTTCAGCCAAAAGAGTTAAGAAGTAGAGACGATATATTCATGCAAAAAGTTAGTCTTTGCTTTGCAGGTGCGTGTGCTCTTTGCAACAAGGATATCCTCATTTGAAAATCTGCCTGGATTTGCCAACATTTAATAAAACTGAAACTTTTACCCTGCTACATGGAGACTAGTGTTGTTATTTCAGTATTGGTTTGGGCCGGGCTAAGCTAGCATTGCCGGAACAAAAGGGGCCACATCGTTCCCCTGCTCATCCCAGCTTACGCCTGTCGTTGTGAAGTCACAGTGAATTGACTGTGAACTGCCAGTGAATTAAGCTGACTTAAAGTGACCAGCAAAAACAAAATAAAAAAATTATTTGATCTTAGTGTGTTTACTAAGCCATTAACTGCGGCATAATAATGAATATACAGGAAGAGAATAAATCAAAATTATACAGGCAGACTAAACTATACTATTTCCTAATTTTTGAGTGCTTAACTTTGCATCTGTTAGCAGTTAGCATTCAAGGCAGTGTCTGTGAGTGTGTGACTTTGCTAGGTCTTTTACAAAATGGAAAACCTCACTATTTGGCATTGTTGTGACATTTTCAAAACATCAGCAACCCTCCACTCACTTCAGCTAACAAGCTCTGTCAGCTGGAGTGGTCACAGGGTCCTTCTGTAGGTAGGGCCAATGGGCTGCAGTAAGAGGTAGGGATAAGATGCTCTCCTGCTGGGCTTTGAGGCAGCAGAGAAGCACAAGTTTGCACTGGAAAGCCTTCCCAGATGGTCACACAGGGCACCTTTTCCTGCCTGTCGCCCCCGACCGTCAGCTTGATGCCTCCTTCTGTACCTCAGACTCCTCTTCACTCCAGTTACACACTGCAGGATGAGCACATGCTCATCTTTATTTCTGGCTTTCCAAGTCCCAGGTACTTCCTAAGAAATTTTGAGCATCACCGCCCACTTTCCAACCCCTTTCCAACCCCACTTTCAGACTTTTCTCAGCTCAACGGCCCTTCTCCTCCAGCTTTTTTCTCCCATGTTGCCACACAATCTCCCTCTTCCAGGCCCAGCTCCATGCTTGCTCCCTTCTTTTTCCAGTTGTTCACACCACCCTCTCCTTACCCAAGCTTGTACTAAGGGCTTCTTTTCTATCTCTTCTTTTTCCTCACTGCCATGGATTACAGCTGGAATTTCTTTGTCTCCCTTGCTCCTTGTCCATGTTCCTTCTCCTACTGGTCATTGTTTTAAACTCCATCCATGATCACTGTTCCCACTCCTGCTGGTCCATTTTACATCCCAGCACACAGTGTCCTTGCCTGACCTGTACAATTTCTTTGAGTGAGTCTCAGCCTTGCCTCCATTTCTTCACTCAGCAATTCCCCTCAAGCTCCACTTCTCCTCTCATCCAGAAATGGAAAAAGTTCAACAGTCACTCTAAAGTGCCTTAAACCCACACCAGTTCCAAAGGAGACCCTTTATCTTCCTCCCACCCCTGCAGCTTGTGTAGCTGCACAGTGGCCCAGCTTAGGAAAACACAACAGCTGACAATTAACCCATCTACAAAAAGAAAAGGTTAAATTTCTGCAAGATCAGCTTTCTGCTCTGCCACACTGGTGTCTAGAGTTGGGAGTAAGACAGGATCATCCTTTGCAGTACCAGCAGAGATTTACATGGATGTGGTGGTTTGACCCTGGCTGGAGGCCATGTGCCCACCAAAGCTACTCTATCGCTCCCCTCATCAGCTGGACAGCGGACAGAAAATATAACAAAAGGTTCATGAGTTAAAGATGGGGACAAAGACTGGAAATCACCCATGAGTTACTGTCAGGGGCAAAACAGACTCATCTTGGGGAAATTAGCTGCATTTATTACTAATCAAATAAGAGTAGGATTATAAGAAGTAAAACAAATCTTAAAAACACCTTCCTGCCACCCCTCCCATCTTCCCGGGCTTAGCTTTATTTCCGAGTCTCTATGTCCTACCCACCAGCGGCAGAGGGAGACGGGGAATGGGGGCTGCAATCAGTTAATCACATGTTGTTTCTGCCACTGCTTCCTCCTCAGAGAAGGAGTCCCTCCTCTGCTCCAGGGTGGGGTCCCTCCGACACAAGACAGTTTGTGGAGCACTCCAGCAGGAGTCCTTCCCATGGGCTACAGTTCTTCACTAACCACTCCAGCGTGGCTCCCTTCCATGGGGTGCAGTCCTTCTGGAACAGACTGCTCCAGTGTGGGTCCCCTGCAGGGTCACAAATCCTGCCAGCAAACCTCTCCACTGTGGGCCCCTCTCTCTGTGGGTCCTGCCAGGAACCTGCTCCAGTGTAGGCTTCCCATGGGTCACAGCCTCCTTCGGGCTGCAGGTGGATCTCTGCTCCCTGTGGTCCTCCATGGGCTGCAGGGGCACAGCTGCCTCAGCATGGTCTTCAGCACAGGCTATGGGAACATCTCAGCTCCTGGAACACCTTCTCCCCCTCCTTCTTCACTGCCGTTGGTGTCTACAGAGCTGTTACCCTCATTTATTTTCACTCCTCTCTTCTCTGGGTGCAATTGCTCCTGCCCATAACTAGTTTTTTCCTTCTTACATATATTATCCTAAAATCACTACTACCATTGCTGACTGGCTTGGCCTTGGCCAGCAGCAGTTCTGTCCTGGAGCCGGCTGGCATTGGCTCTGTCAGACATCAGGGAAGTTTCTAGCAGTTTATCGGAAAATACACACCTATAGCCCTCCCTTCACCACAAACTTTTCATGCAAATTAAGTAATGATGGATTAAAGCAGTCTTGCAGCTATGGATTTAGCCAAAATGGGTAAGATTTGAGGAAGCAATGGGAAATTAGTCTTAAAAGGAAAAACAGGGGCAGTGCTGCCTGAGTTTATGCCAGAAACATCTTATGACTCCCAGTTATTGCTTTGTTCTTTAAGACAACTGTTTGCAAGAGGTGTCATGCTTTGGCAGAGTGAGAGAAGATTCACATCAAATAGATTTCTCCAAAAAAAGCCTGCAGACTAGCTAGGAAACAAGACTAGGAAGAAACATCGAAAATGTTATTAACTCCAGAATAAAATCTAGAAAAAAAGGCTGGCCTAAAGTGACACACTTCCTGCATTATTATTCATGAAAAACATGCAACTTCCACTGTAGTCACACTCCTGGTCAAAGTGCAAGAAGAAATGCAACAATTAATGCTATTCATCAATTGAGGTTTTGGAACCCATTATCCATATTCTATTTAGGTGTAGTCTGTATTTCAAATTTTGGGGGACGCTGTCAGTGAGGAATGTGGAAGAACCTTCAATGAACCCTACACTGGAAACATCTTTCTGCCAACTGTACTATACTCCCCTGAAACATTTTTTTGCTGGGATAGCTCATTCTACTCAGGTAAACATTTTAGTTTTGCCAGTAGGGTAACCACACACAACACACATCTGTTAGAGAAAGTCACCACCTTGCCCTTACATGGGCTACTGTCAGCACAGACCTTTAAAAGCAGACAAGACCGGGCTCACCAAAACAACCTTCCTGCAGAACCATTTCTGAGCTCTCACTGCAGTGCCTTTCTCTTTCCTTCTCTGTGTTGCAAAATACTAATCTAGAGTCATAATTCAGATCCCCAAAAGAAGCGAGAAAGGTTACATCAGTGCCTGAGTCAGTTTAAGTTTTGCATGCAAAACTGTGAACAAACATTTTTCATGAATGAAGTAGCTAGAAAGAGCCAAAAGGTTTGTGTATGTGTTCACTGCTGACAAATACTTAATAAATTTCAGAAACCTTCTGTGGCTGATGAGACATGAGAAATCCTCAGAGGACTTAGCACACAGCACCGCCTTCACATATAGATAGCCAAAAGTATTGTGCAGAAGAACACTGTCCTCTTCTTGGGGTGCCAGATGGGTGAATCTTAAAATTGAAAAACATGAGGTTGCAGAGCAACCAAAAAAGTTCTAATTATAAACCTACTTCACATCATCCAAGCCGTATGCAGAGTAATTCAAAACAAGGAGAAACAGAAGAACAAATGGGCAGATGAAAGCAGAAATTTTAGGCCTGCTCCTCTTCTTGAGACCATATAGAGACAAAAAGCCACCTCCCAGAAGAAGAAGGCCCCATTGTAGCATGCTGATTTTCATACAGTACATCCTACTTCACAGCTGCCATGCTACCGCAGTGACTGCTCCCATTCCATCCAACCCATCCTCGCTGCTCTATACATGAGTCAGACTAGAGACCTATTCAGCCCCTAAATATGTGCTTAAGCCTTTTCATATTCAGGAAAGAAACTCAGATGAAATTCTGAGTAATGAAGAGCATGTGCTTAAGTGTTTACCTGAATAAATCCACTTTGCTGAATTTCTGCTAAAATGTCAAGCGCATGTCAGGCAAACTCAGGGTCTTCCGCAGGACTCCTGTTAGTAGAGCCTCTGCCATGAAAAGCACTGTGTCCCAAAGGGGAAAAAGGTTTTTCCTGCAGAGCAGCACAGAATGAAAGGAGCCATCAGAACAAAGATAAGTCTTACCTCCCCCGCTACACCCCTCACTTCCCCAAACAGCAGATCAAGGCAGAGGAGGACTACAAAAAGGGAAAACAATAGATTCTTGTTCCAACAGAAAAATGAGAGGTTCTCCCAACTCCCTTGGTTTCTCCAAGCAATGCAGATAAGAGCAGGCTGTTGCTTGCCTGGAAGCTTATAGACCACAAGATGTGAAGTCATGGATTGCCACTGTCAAGTTATTTATTGGCATCTTCCACCTCCAAGCCACTTCAACAGCTTGGCAGTATGCAGGAGGGAGTTCAAACTGAACACAGCAGGCTGATCTTTCTGCTTCCACAGACAGAAAGTCTCCAGCCCCCGTGATTCAAGAAGCCATGGACACTTTTTTTTGTTGGCCATTATTCATTAGATTTGGGAGACAGAGCTGTTTAAGCTCAAACTTCTTGGAGTGAAGAAAAAAATGTTGCACATTTTACATTATCTCTTGCAAATATGAAAGCTCGCTGCAATCTTCAAACAAAATATTTATGAATTGGTCTTTCAGCCAAATCCACTTTTGCATAAGGATACACAGCTGCTGGTACCCAAAAGTATGACAGTTCCCAAATATATCTTTGCCATTTTTAAAATCATTCTAGAGGCTTGAAAATAATATTTCTTTCATTGTAAGTGAAATCTCTAGTTCTGATGTTTCAAAGACAGTCTGAAATTAGCTGGGTTTTGTTTGTGTTTGTTTGTTTGTGCACAAGAATAATTGATTAAATCAGCACAAGCGTAACTGATTATACACTCTAACAAAACTACTGAAGAATTCAGCAGCAAAACCAGCAGTATTGTGAAGCGCCATACTCAATTTTTATGCTTACATCTCCTATATGGAATCCCCTCTTAATTATACAGTAGCAAATTTGAAATGTGTCATCACCTCCCACCACTGTGTATCATAGATTTTGAATGAATGTAACCTGCATTTTTCAACACTGGTAAAGAAATTTTTTTAAGATGTCTCTTTAAACTTTTTCACTAAAGGGGAAAATTTGCATAGAGGTATATTTAAATACTCACAACTTACAAAGAATGTCAGCCTTCTTTCATTAACCAGAGCAATGACCCTCTAATAGTTTCACACTAAGAAAAAATATGGTGAGAAAAAATATACAGAAAAATATGACAAGTCTCTAATGCCAATTAGGACTTTGAAAATATACATGTTATAGACTGGTCAAATGAAATGTGAAATTAAAAGTTAAAAATTGAACTTACATCCTTCGGTTCTCTGTAAAATAATCTATTTTCAATGGAAATAGAAATGCTATCTTTATCAAATTTCTCATTCAGTTGACAACAATAAATCTATTGTTCAGATGTGGTTGAAATGGGCCTTTGGAAGAGGGGGGGTTTAAGAAAATCAAATAGAAATTGCATCAAAGAAGAAATGCTTCTTTAACTGTCATTACTCTCTATATATAGCCTGCAGTTTTTGATTCATTTTAGGTTGTCCAGAGTAACAGGCAATTGGACACCATGAAAAATTATTTATCATTCCAATAAGAGAAAATGTGTTTGCTTGTTTAAGGGAGAATAAGCGAATTTAGTGTTACATTGTTTACTTTAAGAAGTATGTCTGCAGGAGTCCAGATGCTGAGAAACAGTAAGCTGATAACTTTAGTTTGAAATGCTACACTATACATTAAGAAGCCATACACCTACCATTTATTTCACAAGCATGAATTAGGTCTTCTGAAAAAGAACACAAATTTCAGTCAGACTTGCAAGAAAATAACAACACTTGGCACTCTCAAAATGCTTTCCATTTGAAAAATGCAAAAGATTAAGAGATAGTGGGGGGGGGGGGGGGGGG